>UESW01004195.1:0-358540 GCA_900491605.1 Calamus simplicifolius | reverse complement strand
ATTCTTCACAGTTGAAGCAGTTGAGAAGAGTTGAAAAGCAAGAAATGAATCTCCTTTCTCCAAGTTGGGAAATCCGCCAAGACTTTGATTTTAAACGCTTTGGATTCCTCTTGAGCTTTTTGGAGTGGAGTGGATTTGAGCTAGAAGGTTTTTTCTCTTAATATTCAAGCTCTCAGATTTTTGAAATGGGATTTGTCTATCTCAAATTTTCTCTCTTTTTCTTTCTATTTTTCCGTTCTATTTTTTTGAACAATAGACTTCCCTTTTTATAGATTTCTTTCACAGCATTTTTGGAAGAAAACTATCCGTTGGAGTGTACCTTGCATCAAAATATATCCGTTAGAAATAAGGTAAAACAGAAATATTACCGTTAGAGCTGATCTGGCAACTTGATTTTTCGTTCCAGGTGGGTTGGAGTCGACTCTAACTTTTCTGGAGTTGGCTCTAGCTCGAGGCATTTCAAAACGGTATTTCTGGAGTCGTCTCTGGCTTTTCTGGGGTCGACAAGAAACTTTTCCAGAGTCGACTCTAACTTATCTAGAGTCGACTCTAGGTTGGGGCCAGAAAAATTGACTTTCTGCTTCTTCTGTGAGAGTCAACTCTAACAGTCTCGGAGTCGACTCTAAAGTCCGTGCCAGTTCCGGAGTCGGCTCTGTGATTCTAGGAGTCGACTCTAATGTCTGCAATTCTTACCTGGACATTAGATTCGATCCAGAACACTATTTAACTCTGATTTTGATCATTCAATAGTCTTATAATCTGAAACACTAAATCAAAATCATCAGAGCCTTCAAGAGTTATACTCAGATAGTTTTGTTAATCATCAAAATCATCAATTGGGTCAACACCTATCCTTGTTTATTTATTTGCATATTTGCTCATTTAAGGAGATGTTTATATTCTAAACTCTATTTTCATTTGTGATTGCTAATTTAATTAGGGGATTAAAATAGTGGAGGTAGTATACCTCGGGACAAGCTAAGGATAGCTTGTGGTTGGGTTTTGTGCTGGTGAGCTCGGTAAAACCAGCTGGGTTCGTTGTGATCCGGGGGAAACAACAAGTTTTGAGTTGTGAGCTTGTAAAACAACTCGGCTGTAATCAAGTGGATTATAGTGTGGGCCCAAGTGCTACTTGGGAGTGGACGTAGGTGTTGGATACACCGAACCACTATAAAATCTTTGTGTTTGCCATGCTTTGTCTCTCTCTTTCTATCTCATTATTTGTGCTTAGCATTTATCTTGCACTCAATCTCTTTTAGTTCAAAGCACATAGTTTTAAAGAGCTAATTTTTTAAGAACCCAATTCACCCCCCCTCTTAGGTTGCCATCTGGGCCAACAATTGGTATCAGAGCTTGTGCTCATTGTTTATTTGATCAAACAATCAAGAGCTAAAGATCCAAATGGCAGCTCAAGCTGGATCTTCATTTGCTGAAGGTCAATCTACAAATAGACCTCCTTTATTTAATAGTTCAAATTATTCTTATTGGAAAGCTAGAATGAGAATCTTTATCAAGCTTTAGATTATGAACTTTGGAGTGTAATCACTAATGGACCTAGCACACCCACACACTTAGTAGATGGTTCAATAGTTCATAAACCCGAAAGGGATTGGAATGAGAATGATAGGAAAATGGCTCAGCTTAATGCAAAAGCCATGAATGTTTTATATTGTGCTTCAAATGCTAATGAATTTAATAGAATTTCTACATGTATTTCCGTAAAAGAAATTTAGGATAGACTAGAAGTTATCCATGAGGGTACTAATCAAGTTAAAGATCTAAAATTAATATCTTAGTGTACAAATATGAATTGTTTAGCATGGAACAAACTGAAACTATCACATGCATGTACACTAGATTCATTGATATTGTAAATGGTCTAAAAAGTCTTGGTAAGACTTATACTAATTCTGATTTGGTGCGTAAAATTCTTAGGTCTCTTCCAAGATCATGGGAAGCAAAAGTGACTGCCATCCAAGAAGCAAAGATTTAAATACATTACCTTTGGAAGAGCTACTTGGATCATTGATGACCCATGAACTGACCATGAAGCAACATCAAGAGGAAGAAGTCAAAAGGAAGAAAATGATTGCCCTTAAAGCTGCAGAAAAGGAAACAAGCAGCAGTGAGGAAGAAGAGAAAGATGATGAGACAGTCCTTCTTGCAAAGAAGTTCAGAAATTTATGCAAAGAATGAGACCCTTCCACAAGAAAAAGTATGGAACAAAAATGGAAGGTGAAAAAGAAAAAGCGAAGGACAAGGACAAAGAGAAAGACCCCCTCATATGTTATGAATCTAAGAAACTGGAGCACTTTAGATATGACTGTCCTCAATTAAAGAAAGCCTACAAAAAGAAGAAGAAGGCTTATATTGCAACATGGAGCGACAATGAAGAATCCCCTTCTAAGAAGGAACGAAAAGAAGTTGCAAACATTTGCTTTATGGCAAATGATGATGAGGTAAGTACCGAAACTCATGATTTTACCTTTGATGAATTGTTTGATGCATTTAATGAATTAGTAAGTGATTTTAAGGTTTTGAAAATCAAATCTTTGAAAAATGATAATTTAAATCTTGACAAAGAAAAGGATAAACTAACTCATGAAATTAAAGAACTAAAATCTGAAAATAAAAATTTATTAAAATAAAAAGAATCAATTTCTAATGAAAATATTAGTTTAAAGAAAGAAGTTGATAAATATAAAAATATAGTTGATAAATTTACATATAGCTATGAAAAACTTAACTTACTATTGAGTAATCAAAGAGCTATATTTGATAAAGCTGGATTAGGTTATAGGCCTAACAAGAAACAAAAATATGTTAAAAATTTTTTTAGAAAGGAACAAGAAAAAAATGATGTTCATGTTATTGTTGTAACAAGAAAGGACATAAATCATATGAATGCAATATCAAAAAAATTAACAAGAATTTAAATATAAAAGGAAAGAAAGTATGGGTTCCAAAAGGAACAATCTTACTGCTACTAACCATGAAGGACCCAAGAAAGCTTGGGTACCTAAACAGAAAGTTTGATCACTTTGCAGGAGTGTCTTGCGGCCAAAAGATCAAAATGAAAGTGGTATCTCGATAGCGGCTGCTCAAGACACATGACGGTGACAAGGATCAATTCATCACCCTTGAGGATAAAAGAGGAGGAGTAGTTACCTTCGGAGATAATGGCAAAGGCCAAATTATGAGATTTGTAAAATTCAAATAACTCCCTCTACTTTTATAGAAAATATTTTATATGTAGATGGTTTAAAACATAATTTGATTAGCATTAGCCAATTGTGTGATAAAGGTTTACAAAGTTTCATTTGAAGCTTCTATCTGTATTGTTTCTAATCCCATTAACAATAGCATTTATTTACTGGAAATAGAAATGACAATGTATACTTAATTGATTTAGACAATTTGTCTACTAGTAATCATTGCTTAGTTGCTAATAATGCTAATATTAATGAGATTGGATGGCTATGGCATCATAGATTAGGTCATGCAAGCACACACCTAATTTCAAAATTAATTAGAATGGATTTAGTTAAAGGGCTTCCAAAGTTAGATTTTGAAAATAACAGAATTTGTGATGCATGTCAATTTGAAAACAAACTAGAAACTCTTTCAAATCTAAAAATGTTGTTTCCACTTCTAGCCACTGAGCTACTTCACATGGACCTTTTTGGACCTACTAGAACCACTAGTCTAGGAGGAAAGAAATATGGTCTTGTGATAGTAGATGATTATTCTATATTCACTTGGGTATTATTTTTAGCTCACAAGGATGAGACTTTCTCAATATTTCTGAAATTCTTCAAGAAAGTCACTAATGAGAAAAATAACACCATAGTGTCTCTTAGAAGTGATCATGACACAGAATTTGAAAATCATTTATTTGAAAATTTTTGCATTGAAATGACATCATCATAATTTTTCTGCACCTAGAACACCACAACAAAATGGAGTTGTAGAAAGAAAAAATAGAACTTTAGAGGACATGGCCCGTACCATGCTATGTGAAAGCAACCTACCAAAATACTTTTGGGCGGAAGCTATAAACACTGCATGTTACATCCTTAATAGAGCCATAATTAGGCCAATCCTTAAGAAAACACCTTATGAACTATGGAATAATAGAAAACCAAACATTAGTTATTTTCATGCATTTGATTGTAAATGTTTCATTCATAATAATGGTAAAGATAATCTTGAAAAATTTGATGCAAAATCTGATGAAGGCATATTCTTAGGATATTCAACAACTAGTAAAGCCTATAGAATATTTAACAAGGAATCTTAATTGTAGAAGAATCTATTCATGTAGTCTTTGATGAGTCTTTAGCATCAAGTTCAGAAAAGGTTGATGATGAGGAAGATACAAATTTGCTAGAAGGAGATATTGAAAAGTTAAATATAGATGTATCTTCAGATCATGAACAAGAAGCTAAAGATGATGATTCTCCTAGGGTTGATGTTATTGATGTTAATCATAATGAGGAAGATCTTTCTAGAGATTGGAGATATGCCTATGGTCATCCAAAGGAATTGATTATAGGTGATCCATCTCAAGGAGTAAGAACTAGATCATCTATGAGAAATATCAATAATCATCTTGCATTTGTATCTCAAATTGAACCTAAAACTATTGAAGAAGCTGAAAAAGATAGTAATTGGATGCTGGCTATGCAAGAAGAATTAAATCAATTTACTAGGAATAATGTATGGTCCTTAGTTGATAGACCTAAAGTCATTCAGTTATAGGATCTAAATGGGTATTTAGGAATAAATTAGATGAAAATGATATAGTAATAGAAATAAAGCTAGATTAGTTGCAAAGGATATAATCAAGAAGAAGGAATTGATTTTGATGAAACCTTTGCACATGTAGCTAGATTAGAAGCAATTAGATTATTACTTGCATTTGCATGTCATATGAATATCAATTTATTTCAAATGGATGTTAAAAGTGCATTTTTAAATGGTTTTATAAATGAAGAAGTTTTTGTAGAACAACCACCTGGTTTTGAAGATCATGAATTTCTAAATCATGTTTTTAAATTACACAAAGCACTATATGGTTTAAAACAAGCACCTAGAGCTTGGTATGATAGATTAAGTAAAATTTTAATTGAAAATGATTTTACTAGAGGAAATGTGATAAAACTCTATTTTGAAAAGAAAAGATAAAGATTTATTAGTAGTACAAATATATGTAGATGATATTATATTCGGTGCTACTAACAATCTTTATGTCAAGAATTTGCTAAGTTAATGCAGGGTGAATTCGAAATGAGCATGATGGGAGAACTCAATTTCTTCCTAGGACTACAAATCAAACAAAGCAAAGAGGGGATTTTCATCAACCAAACTAAGTACATGAAGAAATTCTCAAAAAGTTTGGAATGGAATCAATCAAACCCCTTGGAACACCTATGAGTCCTTCATGCAAATTAGACAAAGATGAAGATGGTAAGAAAGTTGATAGAAGCATTATAGAGGTATGATTGGATCTCTACTTTACTTAACTGCAAGTAGACCTGATATCATGTTTGTTGTTTGTCTATGCGCTAGATTTCAATCTGAACCTAAAGAATCTCATTTAATTGCTGTAAAAAGAATACTAAGATATCTAAGTGGAACTAAAAATGTAGGATTATGGTATTCTAGAGACTCAACACTAAACTTGATTGCTTATTCTGATTCTGATTATGCTGGATGTAAATTAGATAGAAAAAGTACAAGTGGTGCATGTCAATTTTTAGGAAGTAACTAATCTCTTGGTTTAGCAAAAAGCAAAATTCAGTTGCATTATCTACTACTGAAGCTGAATATGTTGCAGCTGGAAGTTGTTGTGCTCAAATCATTTGGATTAAGTGACAACTTGAAGATTATGGCATAACACTTGATAAAACTCCTATTAAATGTGATAATACAAGTGCAATCAACTTAACAAAAATCCTATACAACATTCAAGAACTAAACATATTGAAATTAGATATCACTTTATTAGAGAACATGTAGCTAATGGTGAATTTATCTTGATTATGTTTGTACTGAAGAACAATTAGTGGACATATTTACAAAACCTTTGAGTGAAGAAAGATTTTGTTATCTTAGAGGAGAGTTAGGGATTTGTGACCGTTTGGAATGATTTTGAAACCCTAAGGAATGATAATCTAGAATTCATTCAATTTCTTGAAATTTCTCTCTTGATTTTAAGGACAATTTATCTAGACATTTAAATAATTTGATTCTCTATATTCCAAAGATTTTATCAAAAATTTATTGATTTTATTTTGATAAGTTTCGAATGTTTGAAACTCTCTTATTTTTTTCTGAAACTGTCAGCGAAGTCGACACCTTAATTTGTGGAGTCGACACCTTGTCTGTATTGCTCTCGAGACCTTAGAGCCGATACTCGCCTTAATGGAGCTGACTCCAGTTCGAGCGCTGACTGTGTTAGCTACCTGGAGCCGACACCTCGCTTTGCGGGAGTCGACTCCAAGTGGTCCCAAGTTATCTATTTAGGGCAGAGCCGACTCTTCTTTCATTTCAATCAACTCCAAACTTTCCCAAACTCTCTCAAACTTTTCCCAAAACCCCAAATCTCTTAAATTAGCCTCTCCATAGCACTCAATGGCACCCAAGCACAGAGGATCATTGTTTGGAGGAAGAGTAACGACGGGGAAACATACGGCAAGGCGTTCGATGTGAACCCTCTCCAGAATCATCCTCCAACTCAACCGCATCCACTCCCAGTGCCATTCCTAGCCCATCCTCACCATAAGTTGATACCCTAGCCGGCTGAATCATAACCATGAGAAGGAAGGTAGATTTTGAATTCTTTGAAGCCGAGGGTTTTGCTATTGGAAGACAAATCAAAGAACTCGGTTGGGATAAGGTATGTTCCTTAGATGTACCCACTTATCCGGCTCTAGTTAAGGAATTTTACTTTAATTTGTCAAGAGGAGATGGAGAATTAGTTAGTATGGTAAGAGGAAAAAGAATTCATCTCATATCCAAAATTTTAGGAAATCTTTTGGAAATCCCTGTTGTAGGATTGATTGCAAATAGCCACAGTGACAGAGCAGGAGCATTATCGAGGATGTTGGGTAGAGATTTCACTGATTTTGAGGAAATTAGGGCAAATCAGTTGCCTCTTGAACTTAGACTATTACATAACATATGTGGTAGGATCCTATTTCCCAAGACTGGACAATTTGAGTATGTCTCAGAGCGAGACATATTGTTAATGGACAGTATTTTGATGGGTTAGCCAATTAATCTAGAAGGAATGATGATATGGTATATGGCTGAGGCTGGGGGCAGGAGGAGATCGACCTTGCCTTATGGAATGGTCCTGACCATGGCATTCAAAAGTCAAGGAGTTATTATTTCTGAGAATGAGCCATTGAAAAATCTAAAGCACACTGATTATTACAGCTTGGCTACAGTGCATAGAATGGGGTTTGTGAAAGTGGATGGTAGATGGAAAGAAAAGGTCATCTGGATAAGAGAGCAGCTGACATTAGGGCCACTGTACCATCTGAGGTAGGTCCATCAGTAAGGCATCCATCACCAGAGCCTAATAGATCATCACCACCATCGGCACCTACTCTAGTTCCTGCACCTGTGCCATTGCATGTTCCTTTTGCTGGTTTTTCTGATATTCAGTTAGAGCAACTTAAAGTTTATTGTGTACTCAAAAGGAAGAGATAAAGACTGAGTTAGATAGCCGATTTATGAACTTGAGAGAGACTCTCTATTCCTTGGATGATAGAATCAGCAAGATTGAGTCCACTCTTAGTTCTTCTTCAGAATATTTGAAGACTGATCTATGCACATTTTTGAGGAACTTAAAGAGATTGGAAGAGATTCAGAGACTTATTCCAAATGTAATGCAGAGCTTCAAGACAAAATTGTTACTGCATGTAGATTTGTTGATAGAAGACTAAAGGAATTTATTAGAACTCAAAGTGAAGGAATGAAAAAATTATAGAAGAATTGCAAAGACTTCTTAGAACTCATTTGTGATTATGTTGTAATGAAGTTCTTTTGATGTTATTAAAAGATGATGTTGAATTTAGTATGTTTTGATATTTTGATGATGTAATGAAGTTTAATGAAGTTGGATATAATGAAAGTCTTTTTGAAATGTAATGCCTACTTTTTATTAAATATAATGTTGTGAATGAATTACTTAAATTTTTGCAATTTGATTATTCCTTTGAGAAAGATTAATTTGAACTTGAATCTTTTCTAAAACCTTTTTGTTGATTACAAAAAAGGGGGAGAGAAGATTGTATATGCAAGCTTAAGTAATGGGTATCAAGCAAGCTTAAGGAATTAGTATCAAATAATTTTGATGAAATAAGTTTAATTGGTATCAAGCATCAAATGTAATTTGATATGATCATATGAGTTTAGTAGTAAAGGAAGAGAAGATGTTAAATTGAGTATCATAGGGGGAGCTACCTCATTCAGGGGGAGCTAAAATATGAGAACTTAAAACTTGTGAATTTGATTTGAAATTCCTATTGATTAATCATGCATATACTCGATGTTTTTGTCATCATAAAAAGGGGGAGATTGTTGACCCAAGTATTGATTTTGATGATTAACAAAAGATATGAGTATATTCATTATGTTTCTGATAAATTTATGAAGTATTTTAGGCATTAAAAATGTTTAGTCAGTCAAAAGGTATAGGGAAATAAGTTTTGAATCAAAATTGAAAAGAATATTTGTAAGTTCAGAACTTAGAGTCGACACCCAAACAGTCAGGAGCCGACCCTAGGGCGTATCAGAACTTTTCTGGAATTTCGGCACGGTCCGGAGTCGAAACCTACAATTTCGGAGCCGACTCCAATCTGAGATACAAAGAAGTGTTTTCTGCTTCAGTTTTTGAAGCCGACACCTGAAGTTCCAGAGTCGACACCTACTGTTTCGGAGCCGACACCTGAGTTTCTGGAGCCGACTCCAATCTGAGATACAGAGAATGTGTTTTTGTGGACATTGTTGGAGCCGACACCCTCGAAATCGTCGAGCCGACTCCCGAAAGCACAGAACCGACACTTAACTTTTTCGAAGCCGACTCCTCAATGAACTTTTGTTACTATTTTTGGACACCCCGTCTTGAAGCCGACACCTGAAAAGTTAGAGCCGACTCCAACCTGTCAGGAACAGATTTTTTAAATGTAAGAATAGACTCCAACGGTAAGATTTTTCTACCTAATCTCTAACGGCTATTTTTCTTTGTGTGTAGACGCAAGCCAACCACTCTGTAACGGCTATATTTTCCACCTAACCTTGGATTGAAGACTATAAAAAGGGAGATATCCGTCCATTTAAATAGAGAAGAGAGAGATTTATAGAAATATAGAGCAAAAAGGAGAGAAATCAAAAAGAAAAAACTCTGAGCTTAAGTCCATCAATCCTAGAGAGTCCAAAGAGAAATCCACAAGCTTCTCAAGATCAAATCAAGGAGATTTCCAACGTTAGAAGAAAGAAAGCAAAAGCCCCAAATTCTCAACTTCTCAACTGCAACTTTCAATGAAGAATCTGAGCTGAGGCCCTGATTCAATCTTTCAAAGGAGAAGAGGAAAAGAAGAAAAGAAGAAAAGCTTGCTTTCAAAACGCTTCTATCAAGCTTTTCTATCCTTGTTTATTTATTTGCATATTTGCTCATTTAAGGAGCTGTTTTGTATTCTAAACTCTATTTTCCATTTGTGATTGCTAATTTAATTAGGGGATTGAAATAGTGGAATTAGTATACCTCGGGACAAGCTAAGGATAGCTTGTGGTTGGGTTTTGTGCTGGTGAGCCCGGTAAAACAGTTGGGTTTATTGTAATTTCGAGGAAAACAACAAGTTTTGAGCTGTGAGCTTATAAAACAACTCGGCTGTAATCAAGTGGATTATAGTGTGGGCCCAAGTGCTACTTGGGAGTGGATGTAGGTGTTGGATACACCGAACCACTATAAAATCTTTGTGTTTGTCATGCTGTCTCTCTCTCTTTCTATCTCATTTGTGCTTAGCATTTATCTTGCACTCAATCTCTTTTAGTTCAAAGCACATAGTTTTAAAGAGCTAATTTTTTTAAGAACCCAATTCACCCTCCCCTCTTGGGTTGCCATCTGGGCCAACAGACATAATAATCTTAAGAAGTCAGTGACTATATATAGAACACTATTCCTATATATGTATAATTGACAAGAATTTATGAATAACAAGTATAAGTTCGATTGTCTTTGGATTTCTATATTATTTCTACAGCACTATAACCTTTAGACCCGTTTGAGAATTTGTAAGACTTAGTCTTGCAAATTCTCAAATTGTCCTGGTGGACAGTTTGAGAATATTTTTTGCGATATGTTAGTCTGCTATTAATCATCATTGGTTGAGATTGCGGTTTGTATTTGCTCATACGTTCTTCTAGTGTGGCATATATGCCACACATTTAGGAGAAATATGGGGAAATGCTGCTGAAATTTCAACGTAAACGATCGACGATAATTAATAGCAGAATAACATATCACAAAAATATTCTTGAATGGATAGGGCCTTACCTTTTAGACATGGAGTGAAGGTGGAATTAATTTAGGACACTTGATTGCTTGTGAAGTCTCATGATTGAATGGACCGCCTTGCGGCCCAGCCCGAACCCAAGCCCTAGCATTAGCCTGGCATGAACATGTGCCTCGTCCTCGCTAGCACGACAAGGATCGTAGCCGTGGCCCGGCCTTGCCAGGTAGGGACCTTAGTTGTGTAAAAGAAAATTGGTTTAGTTATAAATGATTTAAATAGTTGTTATTTACCTTAGTTGTGTAAAAGAAATAATTTAGTTATATATTTACTAATGCTAATATAGTTTTATATTGTGGTTTCCTTTAATGGTTTACCATAAATTATATAAGTCGGTCAAAAATGAGCGGGGCTCGCTCATGGATGTATGCAAGGATAAAAGATGGCTTGCTTAATCCAGATTTTCTGAATGGATTGGAAGAATTTATCACATTTGCATGTAGCCAACCTGAATGGATGGATGGGCCTAGGATTAGGTGCCCATGCAACTTCCATAGGTGTCAGAATAAAGCCTACATAGATGTTGAAACTATTAAGGTGCATTTGTGTAAAAAGGGGTTTGTTCCTAAATACGATGTTTGGTACTGTCATGGTGAACCAGAGGAAATTCCAGCAGCTGTTACAAGCCAACAAGTGTCAATTCCCGTAGATGAACCATTTGTGAATTTAAACACATATTAAGAAATGGTGATGAATGCATCGGGTAATGAATTCAATCAGAATACATTTATGGAAGAACCAAATCCAGATGCACAACAATTTTATGATATGTTGCATGCTGCAAATCAAGAATTATATCCTGATTGTGAGGGTCATTCCTAGTTGTCTACGGCTGCTCGGTTATTGAATATTAAGGCAGAACATCGATTATCAGAAAGGCGTTCAATTCTATAGCTGGGTTAATCATGGAAATTTTGCCAAATGATAATATTGTAGCAGACAATTTTTACTCAACGAAGAAGTTGTTGCATAGGCTTGGGCTCCCAGTTAATAAGAACGATTGTTGCTTGAACAATTGTATGATATATTGGGGTGAAGACTCAGAGCTGAGATGATGTAAGATTTGTGGGCAATCGAGGTATAAAAATGACGAAGGGGAAGCTAGTACAAGTAGGAGGAAAAGTGTGCCTTACAAGAGGATGCATTACTTTCCTCTTACTCCACGCCTGCAGAGATTATACATATCTGAGGCTACAGCTGCTGATATGAGATGGTATGCCGAATATGAATCTAAAGAGGATGAAATGCGGCATCCATCAGATTCAAAAGCTTGGAAGCATTTCAATGAAAATCATTCTGATTTTGCTGAAGATATAAGGAATGTGAGATTAGGTCTTTGTACCGATGGCTTCCAACCATTTGGTCAAGCGGGGCAACAGTATTCATATTGGCCTGTGATACTGACTGTATATAACCTTCCTCCATGGAAGTGCATGAAAGATATTGCAATATTTTTAACAGTTTTGGTTTCAGGACCATCAAATCCAAAGAAAAATATTGATGTCTTCCTGCAACTGTTGGTGGCCAAATTGAAATGTTGTGGGAAACAGGAGTCATAGCCTACGACATTTCTATGAAACATAATTTCATCATGAGAGCTGCTTTGATGTGGACAATAAGTGACTTCCTGGCATATGCAATGTTGTTTGGTTGGAGCACTGCTGGACGTCTGGCATGCCCTCATTGCATGTATGATTCGGATGCATTTACATTGCAGAAGAGTGGTAAGCAGTCATGGTTTGATAATCATAGGAAGTTCTTGCCTCCAAATCATCCTTACAGGCATAACTTGATCACCTTCCGGAAGAACAAAGCGGTCACAAAATTCGCCGAACCGGTTAGGTCCGGCATGGATATATTTGATCCTATAGAGCATTTGGGGTTGAGGTATGCTCGGGAACCAGATGCAGATAGAATAAATGACCGTATATGTAAAGAACATAACTGGAAGAAGCGGAGTATATTTTGGGATTTGCCGTATTGGAGCACAAATCTCATCCGGCACAACTTGGATGTTATGCATATCAAGAAAAATTTCTTTAATAACATATTTAACACTGTGCTAAACATTCCGGGAAAAACCAAAGACACTGCAAAGTCAAGAGAAGAACTTAATCAGTATTGCAGAAGAGGTGATTTGAGGAGGAGTGCCGACGGGACCTATCCTAAAGCCTGTTACACTCTTGACAGAAATTCACGAGAAGTTTTATGTAACTGGGTTAGAGGGTTAAAATTTCTAGATGGTTATGCTTCAAATATCGGTAGGTGTGTGGACATGTAGAAGCTTAAGTTGTTCGGCATGAAGAGTCACGACTGCCATGTTTTCATGCAACGGTTATTGCCTATAGCTTTTCGTGAGTTGCTTTTGCACCATGTCTGGAAGGCATTGACGGAGCTTAGCTTGTTCTTTAAGGAGTTATCTGCCGCAGTCATTACTTCTGCATCCATGGCAAGGCTTGAGAAGGAAATTTCAATTATTTTATGCAAGCTGGAGCGAATATTTCCTCCCAGTTTTTTTGACTCAATGGAGTATTTACCGGTTCACTTGCCATACGAAGCAAGCATAGCTGGTCCCATGCAGTATCGCTAGATGTATCCTTTCGAGAGGTAAATATATACATCAGTAAGATATGTTGACATTTAAATATTATTTCATTGCGAGAAAATTGGTTTATTTTTTTCTCACCTTTACATATAGGTACCTTAAGAAGTTAAAAAATAATGTGCATAATAAGGCAAGGGTTGAAGGTTCTATATGCAATGCACACTTGGTCGAAGAAGTTTCAGCTTTTGCCTTGCATTACTTTAAGGGTCACGTCCGCACGAGGAGCCAAAATCTTGGTCGTAACGATGACGTAAGTGTGGATGAAGGAGAACCTAATGATGGTAGAATATCAGTTTTTAAAGGTATCGGCCATTCATTTGGGGGGCAGAAGTCAAGAAATCTTAGCGATATGGAGTATAATGCAGCACATTATTACATCCTAATGAACTGTAGAGAAGTTGATCCATACATTGAGTAAGTATATACTTCAATGCTTAATTGGAACTTTTAATTTAAATTACAATATACCATAATATTTAATTGCTAACAAAAGTTTTAATCCTTATCATCCCATAAGGATGTATTGTGAGACAACGACAGATGAATCCCAACATCAGTCAAGTTGCCATTGGGAAGAAGTTAGAAACAGAGTTCGCTTACTGGTTTTATGAATTTGTGAGTAGTATCACTCAATCAATTTCAATAATGGCTTTATTTTTTGAATTGGTTGTGAATAGCTTATTAATTTATAGGTAAACGGTCCATGGTCCACAACCGATAATATTTTCATTAAATGTCTATCGCAATGGCCATTGAAGACCGTAACAACCTCTACTGGCTATTTTGTTAATAGGTACAAATTTCAGATTGAACGACTAGCACTTCAAGAGGCATGTAGAATTGGGGCATGTGTATTAAAGGAGAAAGTGTTGGAGCAGCAAATATGCAGGATTATTACGGAAAGTTAGTAGAGGTGGTTGAAGTTGAATATCTCGGTTGGCCTATGAAACGAACCGTATTGTTTCGTTGCGATTGGTTCGATCCGACAGTTCCTGTGGGCAAAAGGGTTCATGATGACTACAATCTAGTTGAAGTGAACCATCGATGAAGATTGCAGAAATATGAACCATTCATCCTTGCATCCCAAGCTCAGCAAGTGTTTTACTATGGATATCCAAGTTTGCGCAATGACAAGCAAGATTGGTGGGTTGTTTCTAAAATCGTTCCATGTTCAACAATCGTATTAGACGAGAGTTCATCAAGTCAATCAGCCGAGAGCCCTGCATTTCAAGAGGATGAGATGGAAATGCATGCAATTGAGGACGACACAAGGGCTCCTGAAACATCACTTAGAGATCCAAATGGTGATGTCCAAGAAATTGCGGATGCAAATGTTTGGTTTCCTTCCGATGATAATGAAACTGAATCGCAGTCCGATACGACATCGGATGTTGAACCAACATTTCATGAAACAAATGACACCGATTAAATATAGAAGTTTTTTTCAAATTTAATTTATTTTTATAAATGTTATATTTTTACATATTCAATCATTAATCGTAATTACATTCATGAATCTTTAGTATTTTTAGTATGATGGACCGAGGTAGATCTACCGGCGATAGACGGAGCGAGCAGGGACGTAGCCCTGCCGCATCAGATCCCATGAGCTTTGGAGATGGAGAGTTTGAATCTCCACACATCGCACAGCCTCTGATCTCTCCAGCCATCGGCGGTGATCCTACATCAGTATTATCCTCTAGCCGATCGGCACATACTTTCGAGAGTTCTTCCACCGTCGGCCGCACCATACTTGGATTGGATGCTCATGGGCTGTAAGTATATACTAATTGTAAATATATATTTATCTTTTTAAGTCAATTACTTATAAATATGTATTTTTTTAACAGATTTATTGAGCAGCATCATGTATCAAGCCAGATCAGCTCCATATTTCAGAGGCGTACTGATCCCAGTGGCTACGATTGGCGCCATGTATCTGCAGCCACAAGGAAGTTTTATTTTTTAGAGTTTCAGGTAAACTTATTAAATACAATTTATCATTGATATAAATTTTTTTAATCTTAATAAATTCTGAAACTAACTGTTTATTTAATGCAAAAAAAGTATACGTAGGACCCTGCCATCCATGATGCCATTAGGGCAGCATGGGATGCTCTTACGGCACGCCGATACTCCGACATGCTTCATCATTGGAGGGCATTGGGTGATCGTCCTGCATATGTGCCAGAGGGTATTTGGCATGAGTTCCAGTAGATGTGGCAGTCTGATGGCTGGCGCAGGAGGTCCGCATTAGCCAGCATAAACCGTCGATCCGAGAGGGGCGGTCCTGGCATGCGTCTCTCCCGCCACACTGTAGGGTCCATTTCAATTCAGGAGCACAGACGTCGTATGGTAAGAAAAATAAATAATTTAATTACTAATTTAGTTATTTACAAATACTTACATTTATATCATTTTTTCTGTTGTTGTAGTCTGAGCAGGAGGGCGGAGATCATTGTGAGTTTCGTCTATTCATGGCGACACACACCAGGAGGGACAGTTCCTGGGTCAATACACGATCACGGGAGGTTACGATAAGAAATTAGCTTTATATTGTATCTATTTAATTTCTAAAATTTTATTTAGAGAAATTTATTGATTATTTATTGTTGATTTTATAATTCAAAGGCACGAGTCGAGGAGCTTCACTCCCAGGCATCGCAGGTCGACTCCACTGATGGGGGACCATCCGCCGAACTCTCACCAGAGGAGAGTCGACGTGTGTTTTTGGAGGCTATTGGTGTCCAGCCGCGAGACCGCAGGGTCTATGGTCTGGGCACTAGAGCTTCTACATATTTTTCCCATCAGGCCTCCAATTCGTGCTATTCTGGCGATATTCCTGCCGAGCATTTAGACGACATTCGGAGATCTATTACGGAGGAGGTTCGGCAGGAGATTCAGCAGGAGTTCGACCAGCGCATGGGAGGCCTTCAGTAGGAGCTTGCTGACATGAGAGAGTAGATGCGTCAGATGCAGGATTTGGTTAGCCGCATATCGTAGGGTTTTCAGCCACCACGTGATCGTGATAGTGTGGATTCTTGATGTATTTTTTTCTTTACTTTTTATGTTTTGTAAATGGAAACTTCAAAATTTTAATATATTAATTATTTTTAAAAATTTAATGATGAATGTTTTGATCAATATTAGATCAATATTTTTGGAAATTTAACCTTTTTAATTTTTAATATTTTATAATTTTTTTAAAAAAATTAATTAGCGACACATTAGCGACTGAAATTGCGTCGCTAATATTTCTAAAATATTATTATTAAATATTGTGACGCATTGAATGCGTCGCAATATTGCGACACATTCTATTGCGTCGCTGGGCGTCGCTATTTAGCGATGCAATTGCGACAAAATTTATTTTGTGACGACACTTGCAGCGACACTATAATTGCGTCGCTAATGCGTCGCTAAAGCCAGTTTAGCGACGCATTAGTGATGCATTTTGACATCGATAAAACTAATTTCTGTTGTAGTGGCTGAAACCTACCTTTCCCCTTTTCTTTCTTTCTTTTTTTTTCTCAAGTGACTTAGGGACCAAGTCATGAACAGTTGGTTGCTAAGGCATTTGAGTGGGTTTTAAATGACCCTATGAAATTCCCATTTTACCCTTACAAACTCTTAAATCATGCTTTTTGAAAAACACATGGCTCACTCATAACCATGATATTTTGTCCTTAGATTTTCTTCTCCAAGTTGCCTTTAGCACACTTAGCAAATGGCCTTGGAGTCTTTTTCTATTTTGCCCTTGAACATATATTTTTTTAATTTATTTATAGATTAGATTATTGTTATTCATTTAAATTGATATTTTTATATAATATTTTTAGGAAAATACTTTGCTAACTCGAATAGCTCGATTTTAGAAATCCAACGATTCAAACGATACTCAAATCGAACTTAAAATGAAATAAAGATAAATTTTTAAGATTTAACCCAGGAATCGTGTGCAGTCCAGGAGTCGGCTCGAACAAAATCTCGAGTCGACTCAGCATGAAGCAGAAATGCTATTTCACTATTTTTTTGACCGAGTAGACTTGCCCTTCTATAGGAGTTGACTCGAGAGTGTGCCAGAAGTGTTAAACCATGCCAGAGTCGACTTTTTACCAATTAGAGTCGACTCCAATTGCTAAAAACAACACTTAAGGGCAAAACTTAATCTAAACTTATTTTTTCTTATGATTTAGACCTATTAAAACTCAAATCTCTCAAATTCTTAAATCAAAAATATTAGCACACAAAAATATACTCATTTACATCATAATTTTTTTTATATATTTATCAAGTGGCCAACACAACCATACGTCATTGAAATCATCGATCTGACTTTCATTACAAATGAAAATGATATTAACATTATAAAAATAATAAAATTTTCAAGATGTTACATAAGGAGGCAAGTAGAGAGATTTCTTTGGCAATTTTATCAAAAAAAAAAAAAGATTATCACATATCTGGTAATAGGATAACCACCCCTTCCTGAGGTAATCTGGATTATCTCATGAGAGGTCATTTAGATTACCACTATAAGATAGATTGCTATTCAAAATATGTATCAAATATAGTTATCTGATGGGCTCATTTAAATTACCTATAATCTGGATAGATTACCTGCTACCAAATGCTCTGAAGATAAAAATTAAAGCTTATCATTGTCCATGGGCCCCTTTACATGTGTCAATTAAATGATATTAAAATTTCAATTGCTTAGCTGGGAGTGTAAGTCCTTGGGATCACAGAAGAAGACCAAAAAGAAAAAACAGAAAAAAGAGTAGCAAATAAGGCCAAGAAAGGTGGCAAAATAGATAACATAAAAGAGCAGCAGCGGCATGAGATATGCAAGCAAAAAAATAGATGGCTTTAATTCCCATTTATCAAATTTAGACATTTTTTTATTAAAAAAGTTTTTTTCCTCTTATAATAAAAATTTAGCTAAATAATGTTTAAGTATACATTACAAATTTGAGTAGTTAGAATAGTGAACAACTTGAAGTGTAAAGTAATAGTTGATTTCTCTCTCCTTTCTCTTATGATTAATTATATAGCTCCATTCCTCAATTTTCCAATTAATTGCAAAATTCTAAGCTAACATAAATAATAAAAAGAAAAGCTCATGCCACCTGCTTCCCTGTTATATAATCACTGGAATCTTTCATATACTGTATATGTGAGACAAACAAATATGGACAAGTAATTTTTGGATGTCCAACAAGCACTTGACTAAGACTTCCATCTTTTTTGAAAAAAAACCTCATATGATATCATACAAAAGAAACCTATGACAGTAATATGTGATGTGGCTGATCACCCCCTCTAGGCGGCGACCTAACACCTTACAATTCTCGGAGCCGGATGAGTTGATAGCTCATTTTTGGCGATGACATCCTCGTCTCGGCCTCTGGCTTTAGCCTCAGACTCTAGCTCCGGCCTCTGGCTTCGGCCTCGGCCTCTAGCTTCGGCCTCTAGCTTCGGCCTCAACGTTGCATGATTTCCTCCAGTATAACGGAGCTGGTCTCGAATACCGGACCTAGAGATCTGGGACACTAACCGCCGCATATCTTCCTCATTTATTTTACTGAGATCACGGGCAATCACCAACACACCCTGCAGTTGCCGATATACGCGGTGTCCAATCAGCAACGGCTCACTCACCTGCCGTTCATAGAGCTCATCCTAACAAGAAAGATTTGACGGTTTCAACGGAATGAGGTACCCCCCAGACAGGTATAAAAGGAAGACCTCGAGCTCAGGGCGGGGGATCTTCTTCTTCTTCTCTCAAAAAAAAAAATAGTGAGACAAGACATTCCTATTCTACAAGCTCGCTAACTTGAGCGTCGGAGGGTTCCCACCGGAACCATCGGCCCAAGACTTCTTGCAGGTTCTTGGAGGAAGAAGGCACCTTTTCACCTCCTCGGAAGCCCCAGAAGATCTCAGCACACCCAGCGCTCATCGCAAGTGACTTGGCAGCAACAGATTGGCACGCAGGAAGGGGAGTGGCAGACAGACGTTCACCTTCATGCATCTGCAACCCCTCGATTTCTACGAGGAAGAGGAAGGTGATGACGCGAGCTCAGGAGGCTTCCACCAGCCATGCCGCGGAATGCCTCCTGCGGGCTGAGCAATTAGAGGCCAACACCCATGTTCCGCCTCTTGCACCACCACTGGCTGGCCAGTCCGATCGGCTTGACGTCCTGGCTAGTCAGGTACAAGATCTGATTGACAGTGGTGCGAGGACTACAGGAACACTGCTTCGCCACCATGCCTTTGCCACCTCAACCCCCTCCGCCTCATAAGGAGGGTCATGGAGCCAGTTAGCTTCATCAGGGCAGGACTCCTCCTGAGGCCTTCCATCACTCGCTCCCCGAGCCTCCCTGTCGGGAAGCCTCAAAGCGGCAGTGATCTCTCTCCCACCATTCTGATCGCTCCCACCGGCGACATGGTGAGAAGGAACCAAGATGTGCGCACCCCCTGCATCGACAGTCTTCCCCTTCCTCGTCTTCGACTCCTCTAAGGAGGACATCGGCTTAAAGGCCGCCCGTCGGGCCGAATGGTAGCTTGATGAATATTACCAGCGATTGGAGGAGCTTAGCCGCCGGATCGCTAGCCCTCACGGGATGGACTATGACCACCGTCCCCCACTTTCTCGCCGTATCATGGAGGAGCCGGTCCCACCTCGGTTCCATCTCCCCTAGTTGGACCCGTATGACGGCACGATGGATCCACTAGACCACTTGGAGAGCTACAAGGTTCTTATGCAAGTCCAAGGAACGATGGACTCTCTCTTGTGTGTGGCCTTTCCGGCCACACTGCGGAAGGCGGCTCATGCATGGTACTCACGTTTACCATTGCGCAGCATCAATTCCTTTAGACAGCTTGAGCGATCGTTCCTGGCCCACTTCGATGCATGCCGGAAGATCCCTCGAGTGGCTAATAGCTTGTTCGCTGTCCAGCAACAGAGCGGCGAGACTCTGAAGGACTTCATTACTCGGTTCAAGGAGCCCGCCCTCGAGGTATATAACTTGGAGGATTCTGTAGCCACCTTAGCCCTGAAGCGAGGACTTCATCCTTCCAGATTCACATATTTCCTAGATAAAAAGCCTCCCAGCTCCTACATTGAGCTGCTAAGCCGGGCACAGAAGTACATTCGCGCCGACAAAGCGGACTCTTCTAGGAGGAAGGCCGACAAAGGTGCTAGCAAGAAACCGACACCCATGGAGCCTGCTGGAGGATGACCCAAGAGGTCTGAGCCTCCTCGTCGCCCAGACAACCAGCCTCAGACACTTGTTCCCAAGGAGCAGTTCATTCCCCTCCTTGCTCCAATATCTCACATCCTGTTGGAGATAGAGGAGGAGCCCTACTTCCGATGTTCGCCTCCCATTAAGTCTGGGATCCCCCACAGCAAGGAGTTCTATTGCCGGTATCACAAAGACTACAGCCACGACACTGAAGACTGTCGCCTTTTGAAAAAGGCTATTGAAGAGCTTGTCTAGCAGGGTCACTTGGGCAAGTTCATTCGAAGAGGAAACCCTCCTGCTCCGGGCCCATTGGCGCCTCCTGCACCTCAGATTGGCGTGGACAATACCCCGATAGAAAAGACGATAGCTATGATTTCCTGAGGGGCAGGCGGCCACTTAAAAAGACGACATGAGTGGTTAGACTCTGTAATTCCTTTCTTTGGGAAGGACTTAGATGGGGTAGTTAACAAGCATGACGACAGCGTCGTTGTGTCTATGACAATCGTCAAACATTCTGTAAAGAGAATTTTAATAGATAGTGGAAGTTCTGTGGATGTTTTGAGCTACGAAGCCTTTGTTCGGATGAACCTGACTAACTCTTCTCTTCGACCCGTCACCACGCCTCTGATGGGCTTTCCAGAGATTCTGTGAGCATCGAGGAGGAGATCGCCCTCCCTGTCATAGCTGGGACTCCACCGTGTCAGAGTACGGTAGTCATAAATTTTCTAGTGGTCCGGGTCCCATTGGCTTACAACGCTATCTTGGGAAGGCCTGGCCTGAATTTGCTGGACGCCATTATCTCCACCAAGAGATTACTGGTGAGATTCCCCACCGACGAAGGGATCGAAGAAATGAAGGGAGAACAAAGCCCACCATCGCTCTACTGCCACTTAGCCCCCAGCCTGCGGAGACGGTGTCGGCAGCGGTGCCTGAACCACTCGACCCCCGAGACTTGGAGAGGAGAGGGGAGCCAGCCGAGCACCTCCTAACCTTTCCCTTGGGGGAGGACCCAGCGAGGACCGTCCAGATTGGAGAACTGCTTCTGGAAGAGGCACGCGATCATCTCCTTGCTTTCCTGCATGCCAACTCTGACATCTTCGCATGGTTGTCATCAGATATGCCGGGCATCCCTCAGGAGATAATCACTCATCGGCTCAACCTCAAGCCAAAATGCCAGCCTGTTCGATAGAAAAAAAGGAGCTTTGCTCCGGATAGGCAGAAAGCCATCGATGAGAAATTCGCAAGCTGGGATCTGCGGCCATATCAGGGAAGTTCACTACCCCGACTGGTTGGCTAACGTCGTGATAGTCCGCAAGGCCAACAGAAGCTGGAGGATGTGCGTAGACTTCACCGACCTCAACAAAGCATACCCCAAGGATAGCTTCCCATTGCCTCGGATCGACCAATGGTGGACGCTACGTCCGGCCATGAGACCCTTAGTTTCATGGACGCTTTCTCTGGGTACAACCAAATCAGGATGAACCCGGCAGACGAAGAAGCTACCTCTTTCATAACTGAGAAGGGGCTATACTGCTACAAGGTGATGCCATTCAACTGAAGAACGCGGGGGCCACTTACTAAAGGCTAATGAACAAAGTCTTTGAGGACCAGATCGGGCGCAACATGAAGGTATACGTGGATGACATGTTGACAAAAAGTGTCAGTGCCACCAGCATATCGCCGACCTAACGGAGACCTTCGGTAACCTCCGCCAATGCCAGATGAGGCTGAACCCATGCAAATGTGCTTTTGGGGTGACGATCGGCAAATTTTTGGGTTTCATGTTGACCCAACGAGGGATCGAGGCGAATCCTGATAAAGTCCGAGCCATCCTAGACATGAGACCTCCCGCCAACAAGAAGGAAGTACAATGCCTGACGGGAAGGGTGGCAACCTTGAGCTGCTTTCTGTCCAGGTCCGCTGAGAGGTGCTTGCCTTTCTTCAAGGCACTCCGCAAAGTTAACGGATTTGAATGGACGAGGGAATGCTAGAAGGCCTTCGAGGCACTAAAAGAATTTTTATCCATCCCGCCACTGCTATCCAAGCCAAAGGGTGGAGAAGAACTTCTTTGTACCTCACGGCTTCTCTCGAAGCTGTTAGTTCCATGCTGGTTTGCATGGACACTAACAAAACACAAAAGCCGGTGTACTACACCAGTAAAGTGCTTCACGACGCGGAGACCAGGTATTCGAGGATTGAGAAGATTATCTTCGCATTGATCATATCCGCCCAGCGCCTCCGGCCTATTTTCAAGCTCATCCGATCGTGGTAGTCACAGACCAACAACTCAAGGCGATTCTCACTCGTCTAGACACTTCGGGCCGACTGGCGAAGTGGGCGCTTAAGCTGGGAGAATTCGACCTATCTTTCCATCCTCGGTCGGCTATGATATCTCAGGCCCTGGCAGATTTCTTGGTCGAATGCACCTAGAGCGAGGAGCAAGCAGAAGACTCCCATGCAAACCCCTCAACTCCTGGAGCTAGGGAGGATGAGTGGATCCTCCATGTGCACGGAGCGTCAAATTCCCAAGGGAGTGGAGCGGGCCTCATCCTGGCCAACCCAGACAGAGTTGTAACTGAGTGCGCTCTCTGCTTTCTTTTTCCAGCCACCAACAACCAGGCGGAGTATGAGGCCCTACTGTCGGGGATAAGATTGGCCCGAGAGCTCGGGGTGAAGCGCCTTAGAGCATTCACTAACTCCTAGCTAGTTACTGGCCAAATCATTGGAGAATATGAGGTGCAGGATCCTACTATGTCCTGTTACTTGAGTATGGTATAGTCACAAGCCTCTCCCTTAGCCTACTTCAGCGTCAATTATATTCCTCGGGGGGAGAATGCCAGAGCTGACGCCCTGTCCCGACTTGCTACCTTAGTCGATGGGACATTGGGAAGAAGCTACGTGGAGCATCTGGAAGTCCCAAGCATCAAAGCCACTGAGGAGATCCTACCAGTCGAGCAAGAGCCCTCATGGATGGACGCTTATATTCGGTACCTAACTGACTGCACCCTTCCCGAGGACTCGATTGAGGCTAGGCTGCTCAAGAGGTAGGCCCCAAAGTTTTTGATGATGGACGGAAAGCTCTACCGAAGATCATTCTCATACCCGGTCCTCAAATGCGTCGGCTCTACGAAAGTAGACTACATCCTGCAGGAAATACATGAAGGCATATGCGGAAGTCACCTGGGGGGCAGAGCTCTGGCGTACAAAGCCTTGCGATAAGGATACTACTGGCTAACAATGAGGGAGGATGCGTCCGAGCTCATCAAGAAGTGTGATAGTTGCCAACGCCATGCCAACGTCCAACGCCAACCGACTTCTCAGCTAACCCCCCTGGCTGCACCTTGGCCCTTCGCCCAGTGGGGTATGGACATCTTGGGACCATTTCCTTCAGCTTTTGGTCAGCGCAAATTCTTACTGGTAGCCGTCGACCATTTTACCAAGTGGATCGAGGCCGAGGCACTCGCCAAGATTACCGAGGGCAAGGTGAGATCCTTCTTTTGGAAGTCTATAATATGCCGGTTTGGACTGCCGCATACTCTCATCACTGACAATGGCCGATAGTTTGATAACACGACATTTCGGGAGTATTGCACCGAGCTAGGCATTCATCAGCGGTTCACCTCTGTGGGGCATCCCCAGACTAACGGTGCGGCCGAGGTGACCAACCGCATCATCCTTCAAGGACTTAGGGCCCGGTTAGATGACTACAAAGGATGATGGATGGAAGAACTCTCCAGTGTGCTGTGGGCCTACCACACAACGCCACGGACCCCCACCGGAGAGACTCCTTTCAGCCTGGTCTTCGGGTCCGAAGCTGTCATTCTCGTGGAGATAGGTGTCCCGAGCCCCCGTATGGAGTTACACAGCGAGAGGGACAATTCAAATCAGCTGCGGGCCAACCTCGACCTAGTAGAAGAGCTATGGGACCGAGTGTGGCTTCGGATGGTGGCCTTCCGTCAGCGGGCAGCTAGATACTACAATGCTCGAGTACGACCTAAGACGTTCCATCCCGGAGACCTAGTCCTTCGACGAGCCGAAATATCAAAGCCGACGGAAGGAGGCAAGCTAGCGCCAAGATGGGAAGGACCCTATCAAGTCACAGAGGTGCTTCATCACAGAGCATACAAAGTTGAGGAGCTAGACGGGAAGCCTCTCCCCCACATGTGGAATGCAGACAACCTACGTCGATATTATCAGTAGTTTGTTAATTTCCTTAGCTTGAACATGCCTGCTGGAGTACTATTCAGAATATTCTCATTGACATATTTTTGAGTGATCCTGCTACTCACTCCAAGCTCAGCTCCGCATCGGCACTCTAAGCCCGAGTCTCCCCTCGGCCCTCAAACCCGGCTCCGTGTTGGCACTCTAAGCCCGAGTCTTCTCTCGGCACTCAAGCCCGGCTCCGAGTTGGCACTGTAAGCCCGAGTCTCCCCTCGGCACTCAAGCCCGGCTCCGCGTCGGCACTCCAAGCCCGGCTCCGCGCCGGCACTCTAAGCCCGAGTCTCCCCTCGGCACTCAAGCCCGGCTCCACGTTGGCACTCAAACTTGGCTTTGCGTCGGCACTCTAAGCTTGAGTCTCCCCTCGGCACTCAAGCTCGGCTCCACGTCGGCACTCAAGCCTGGCTCCGCATCGGCACTCCAAGCCCGAGTCTCCCCTCGGGCTCTAAGCCTCCAAGCTCGACTCCGCGTCGGTGCCTTAGCCTAGCTCCGCGTCGGCACTCTAAGCTCGAGTCTCCCCTCGGCACTCAAGCCCAGCTCCGCGTCGGCACTCAAGCCTGGCTCCGCATCGGCACTCCAAGCCCGAGTCTCCCCTTGGCGCTCTAAGCCTCCAACCTCAACTCCGCGTCGGCACCTTAGCTCGATTCCGTGTCGGCACCTTAGCTCGACTCTGCATCGACATCTTAGCCTGACTCCGCGTTGGCACCTTAGCTTGACTCCGTGTCGGTACTCAATCCGGCTCCATGTCGGCACTCCAAGACCGAGTCTCCCCTTGGCGCTTTAAGCCTCCAAGCTCGACTCCGCGTCGGCGCCTTATCTCGACTCCGTGTCGTCACCTTAGCTCGACTCCGCATCGGCACCTTAACTCGACTCCGCGTCGGTACCTTAACGCGATTCCGCATCGGCGTCTTAGCTCGACTCCGCGTCGATATTGGAAGTTTAACTCTTCCAAAGGCCCTCGCCCCTCGTTTGTGTTGGCCTACCTGTGCCTTAGCACCACCCGACCTCTTGATGATAGCCCCTTAATCGACTTTGCGCCGATGCTACCCTCCAGTGTCAATAACCTATGGCGCGAGGTCATTTCTCAAGACCCCCAGGTCACACGAGTGTGGTTATTAGCTATGACTGCCTATGGCCTTGATAGCGGCCACTACAGCTTATTCATATCCACTCATCGATAGTTGCTCACGATACAAATCAAGACGAGAATTGAGCAAGAAATTTTCATTGCTAATGAAAGTTACAAAACTACCAATCAAATCGGACTTAATACAATATAAAGAAAACAAAAGAAACTAAGGTTGAGCTGGAGCTAAGTCGTCATCTTCGGGAACTTCGTCCGGCTCTAGCTGTTCAATTCCTTCGAGGCCGTAGAGTCTGCGTATTTTCTCCTTGCAGTCTTGGAAGCTGCCATCGTATGCAAATGCAGTTGTCTCGGCCAGCTCCCTACTGAAGGCTTTGGACTTCCTAAAGTCCTCTACAGCCTCGATGGCTTTCTTCTCAGCCTCGGCGGCCTTCTCCTCAGCCTCAGTGGCCTTCTTCTCAGCCTCGTCAGCCTTCCTTTCAGCCTCGGTCACCGCCGCCTTCAGATGTGCTGCCTCGGCGTCTTGTTGGTAGACGATTTCCTCGGCATTCTTGGCCCTTTCCTCGGTCACTTTGATCTCAATGGTGGCAGAGTGCAGCCGGTGCTGTAATAGGTAAACTTCCGCTTCAGTGGCTTTTTGACTCTCTTCAGCCACCCTTTGCTTTTCCTCTGCCACCTAAGCATTGTCAAGCTCATTGGCCGCCTGACGCTGAGCCACTTCAAGTGCCTCCTCCGCCTTCTCAGCCCGTGCTAGGATACGAAGTTGGGCAGCCTCAGTTTCAGCTTCAGCTTTTTGCACCCGGGCTGTCTCTGCCCGGGCCTCCTCTAGGACTGCCTCAGCCATCTCCACTTTAGCTCGAATCTCTATAATTTCCTCCACATATTGATCTAGAGCGGCCTCAGCTTGGGACCAAAGGCCCCTCATGGCGATCATAGAATTCAATGCCTGATCAGATTGCTCAAATTAGACAAAGAAACAGTCACAAAAGCTTTGACAATGGGACAATACTTACCCAAAGATGCACCACGGATGCCTTCCGAAAGAAAGTAGATCTTCCTTGGTGTCGAAGGAATCCTTGCAGCTCGGGCACCGAAGCTTGAGCCAATGTCCGCTCGGCCCAATGGCTATGGCGCGTCAGAATGGATTGAAATGAAAGATCGACGCCATCCCCCTCTGCCGGCCTCATAGCTACAGATGAGGACTCAGCTCTCGACTCTGCCTCCTCTGGCGCCTTTACTGGTGGAGACGCCTCGACCGCTGCCCCTTCGGGAGATACGGCGGCCCTCGGAGTCGGCCTTATAGCTAAGTTGGCCGGTTCCGCTTCGGTGACCATGTGCCGTGGTGACGGCTCTTTAGTCCCCTTCTTCGGAGGCATATCAATTACATCAATAGGAGACGGATGCGGCACTGGTAAAGGCGAATGAGGGAGATCTCTTTCCCCCGTCTCGTTCTACCCTGATACCTCTCCAGCCTCGGCCCTTGCCGCCTCGCTTCCTGGGGCTCTGCCGGCTTCGGCCCTTTCCACCTCGCTCCCATTGGAGGCCTCTATGACCTTTGCCTTTCCCTCAGTCTCACCCCTTCCAAAGGCCTCTCTGGCCTCGGCCCTCCTGGCAGTCATGGTGACAGCTCTCCTTGCGGCAGGGGCCCCATCTGCCTTAACTTTCTTTTTCTTGTGGTAGCCTGTCTTATCTTGCGAAGTGATGGAGCCATTTCTGTACCAAGGAAAAGGAAAGAAGAGTGTTAAAAAGAGAGAGAGAGAGAAGAAAAGAGAGGAGAGAAGAAAAGGGAAGAGAGGAGGAGGACAAAAAAAGCAAGGTGAGCAATCGGCCACTCATCGCTGGATGGAATAAGGCCGGCAAGGCGAAGGTTCTCTTTGGTTAGGAGCTGGTTGCACCAAGGGATATTGGCAGTCCGAAGCTGCCCGAATGCCATTCGATCCCTCGGGAGTACAGAAGAGTCTCTGTTTGCGTCGGTGTTGGATGTTCCCCAGATTCCACTCACCCCCTCAACGTCAGCAAAAAAGAACCTATCTTTCCAACCTTTGATGGATGTGGGAAGATATAGTCTAAGAATCCTAGTGGGTCTAGGAGCAAAGGACCACCACCCCGCTTGCTTGCGAAGAGTGTAGAAGTTACGGAACAAAGAGATGCTAGCTTCTATACCATGAAGGTGACAAAGTACCATGAAGCCAACGATGGTTTGGATAGAATTTGGGACTAACTATGCGGGTGCCAAGGAGTATCTATCTAAAAGGTTGAGGATGAAAGGATGGGCGGATAACCGAAGCCCCGCCTTAAAGAAAGCTCCATACAAGGCAACCCTCCCGGGACGGGAAGAAGTTACCCTGTCGTCAGGAGTAGGATATGACATACGAATGTTAGGAGGGAAACTATATTTGGCTCTAAGGTTCAAGATGTCTTGGGCCGACATGGTGAAAGCAGCCCATTCAGGGGACTCCTTGGCAGCGGTAGACGGACTGGCGACGACCGGACGGTGCCGGGGTGGGGCCCGTCTGGCAGCCGAACGAATCCCAGCCGCGGGTCGTCCGGTCGCTCGTTGCCGTTCCAATGGAGCATGGTCGGAGGATGAAGAGGACCAGCTAAGCTCCAGAGAAGGGGAAGGCTGTGAAGGAACATGGGAATAATTCATAAGATCAGAAAGAGAATAAGAAGGTGAAGAAGCCATGATTAACTTGAAGAACTTGAATCGAGATTGAAGAAGAAAGCTCAGGAGATAAACGGAAATAGGAGATGAATGGGAGCTTGCATACTCAAGGTGATAGATTATAACGCGAGAAAAGATGAAAAGCATAGGATAGGGACGATTTCCCCCTTTTATACCCCATTCCAAATCATCCCGCCGATGTCCGGTTTGGCCATATGTTCACTTTCTATTGGAAACCGTCTGGCAACCACTCGGCGCGAGAAACACGAAAAACACCGCCAATAAAGAGATAGCGGTGACCTCACCGTAATGATGACGCCTACCTTTTTATAACCCCTCGCTCGAGGAAAATCTTACCTAATCCCAACAGCTTGAACGGACGAAATGATGGGCACGCAGATTAGCCACCTAGTGGATATTAATACCCCTCTTGCTGGTAACTATACGCCCACCCATCTCAGGGGTGGGGGGGCATCTGATGTGGCTGATCACCCCCTCTAGGCGGCGACCTAACACCTTGCACAATTCCCGAAGCCGGATGAGTTGATAGCTCGTTTCTAGCGACGACATCCTCGCCTCGGCCTCTGGCTTCGGCCTCTAGCTTCGGCCTCGGACTCTAGCTCCATCCTCTGGCTTCGGCCTCGGCCTCTAGCTTTGGCCTCAACGTTGCACGATTTCCTCCAGTATAACGGAGCTGGTCTTGAATACCGGACCTAGGGATCTGGGACACTAACCGCCGCATATCTTCCTCATTCATTTTTTCGAGATCACGGGCAATCACCAACACACCCTGTTGCCGATATACGCGGCGTCCAATCAACAACGGCTCACCCACCTGCCGTTCACAGAGCTCATCCTAACAAGAAAGATTCAACGGTTTCAACGGAACGAGGTACCCCCCAGACAGGTATAAAAGGAAGACTCAAGCTCAGGGCAGGGGATCTTCTTCTTCTCTCAAAAAAAAAAAATACTGAGACAAGACATTCCTGTTCTACAAGCTCGCTAACTTGAGCATCGGAGGGTCCCCGCCGGAACCATCGGCCCGAGACTTTTTGCAGGTTCTTGAAGGAAGAAGGCGATCTTTTCACCTCCTCGGAAGCCCCAGAAGATCTCAGCACACCCGGCGCTCATCGCAAGTGACTTGGCGGCAACAATATGGATGCTAAACTTCACAGCTTTACAATTATATAAGAAGTGAAGTGAATTTTTGTAAATAGCATATAAACTCCATATTAAATATACCTCTCAAGGAAGGGTCAAATTTCAAAAGGTACTTTAAACAAGTCCTTTGTTGAAGCAAAGAAGGAAAAAAAGAAAGGGTCTTTTAATATATTATAGTATTATACTTTGTAAAAGAGAGGAAAATTTGTTTCATAGCTTGCGTGCTTAGATATTGATGGGGCCAGTGGGCCCTCATGGCCACAATGACAGCATATGGGCTTGGCCTTAGCAAATCAGCCTTTCCTTCTCGGCAGGCCTAGCAAATCGTCAGTAGGCCCAGCAAGTCCAGAGCGGCCTCCCTAAGTCCACCACCTTTTCTCTCTCCTTTGACCTTTGTCTCAGCTCGGTCTCGAGAGCATCGTTCTATCTCTGGGGTTTGATCATGCCAGCACTAATTCATCGATCCCATTAGATTTCCGCAGTTAAGTGTGCATGGGTCTTCCTTGCGGCTCTTGGACGGACCCCGTTCCCGTCTCCTACAGACTGTCGAGCCCCCCTCGGCTCGGTATGACAGCCCCTCGGCCTCGGGAAGACAGCCCCTCAGCCTCGGCATGACACCCCCTCAGCTTTGGCCATCTCAGCCTCGGCCATTTCAGCCTCGGCCTCGGCCATGAACGGCTTCGGCCATCTCAGCCTCGGCGTCGGCCATGAACAGCCTCGGCCATCTCGGCCTCGGCCCATGAACAATGCTCGGCCTCGTTATGAACAGTGCCATGCAAGTGAACAATGTCATGCAAGTGTTCACCCACGGCCTTCTCTGAAGCTCATCCAAGGGCATGAATAGTGCATGCAAGCACTCTATAATCAATGCTCTACAAGGGACAGCTGACTTCAACTCCAAACTGCATCTTCTGCCCCAATGGCTGCACCTTGGGGCCCACATGCCTAACTTTATCACCCATCACTGTCCGCGCAGGATTACAAAAAAGGCGACATAGGGGACACGTCTGGCAAGCGCCGTAATGGTCGGCCAAGCCCTGCAGCAGCCTACGATAGCTATCCAAACCAAAATAGCACCTGCCAACCAGCTGCAGCCACCTACTATGATGGGACATGGCCTGTAGCCTGACATGTCACATGGAGGTAAGCTCCACTGTTGCTGCCATCAATTAATGCTCTGACAAGTGATCATGTCCTAAGATTGACAGGCTCTAAGCATATATAAAATGGGTAAGAGGGACCCCCGACCAGGTAACAGAGAACTCACTACACTTTTAAACGCTCATTCTTGATCACAGAGAGCACGGCTTAGCTCTAAGCCTCTCTCTTCTTCTTTCTTTCGGGCTTCCTCAAACTCACGGTTGTTGCCCAGAGCACTAACTTGAGCATTGGAGGGTCCCCGCCAGAATCTTCGGCCCTCGGGACTTGTTCACAGGCCCACAGGCGCAAGGAGCTCGCCAGAGGATCCCAGGCTCACTGGAGGAGGCAACCGGACACTCGCGGACATTCGAGGACAGTGATTTGGCATCAACAGATTGGCGTGCCAAGAAGGGGGGGTCAGCGATGTTGGTTTGCAGATCCTCATACCTTTTTTTATCAAAATGGTGGATCGTGAAGATGATGACGATAAGAATCTGGGAAGCTTTCGCCAGCTATGCTGGGGGGCACCTCCAGCTAGCTGTCCAAAAGCTTTGGAAGCGACATCTGATGGCCATGCAACAGCGAGCAGAAGCTTCCACTCGCTCTTTGGTCACTGCTCATGCCAGCCATCCTTCATCCTACCGGGAATCTCCCCAGCAAGAGGTCCACCATCATCAAGCTCATCAGCGACTTAGAGCTCAAAGAGCTATAACTTGCCGCCAAGCGGCCTACTCTCCTATGGACAACACGTAGGGGAAGGCCCAAGTAAGGGCAGCGGCACCTCCAGCTCCCATGTCCAAGCTTCCTCCCAGCTGCCTCCGGGCACCTTCATCCTTCTCCAGAGCTGGCTTGGGAGATAAGAAGGTCAAGGCAAGGAGCTCCCAACTCCCGTTTCCATGCTCTCGGAAGGCCTCCTTAACCCCAGCTACCTCCAAACTCCACGACGCCAGGACCGACCCTATCCCGGTGTCTCCAGATCTTTCAACCCCACCATGCCTCTGCCAGCTCCCGTCGGCCTTGGAAGGCCTCCGCCCAGCTTCGGTCTTCGCTGCTAGCTCTCGTCGGCCTCAAAAGGCCTCCATCTCCTGCTCCCCTCAGCCCTGGCCTGCCTCGGCCTCTGCTTCCCCCGGCCTGCCTCGGCTTTTCTCAGCCCCTTGGCCTATTTCCCTGGGGGGCAGACCACCAGCGGACTGAAGTATCCAAATCAGTAGAAGGAAACAGGGGTGCTACAAGAGCTAAGTACGCTGCACTTAAGACAGTTTTCTTTCATTGATACTTAAAAATGTCATGCAGGGAAGACCAACCCTACATCAGCATTCAAGACCAACCTTGCGTTAGCATCTCAAAAGACCAATGTACCATTGGCACCAAAGATCGGTGTACCACCAGATCCAAAAAGCTCGAGGCCAACTCGGCACTTCAAGACCAATGTACCATTGGCACCAAAGACCAGTGTACCAGCGGATCCAAAAAGCCCGAGGCTAGCTCGACACTTCAAGACCAATGTACCATTGGCAGCAAAGACCGGTGTACCACTGGATCCAAAAAGCTCGAGGCCAACTCGGCACTTCAAAACCAATATACCATTGGCACTGAAGGACGGTGTACTACAAGATCCAAAAAGCTTGATGTACCATCGGCACTCAAGCTCGAGGCCAGCTCGGCACCAAAGCCCGATGTACCATCGACACTCAAGCCCGAGCCAGCTCGGCACCAAAGGCACCTGACGATTCTCAACTCTCAGGTCACCCTTCGGGGTTAAAAAGGCACCTGACGACTCTCAACTCTCAGGTCATCCTTTGGGGTTAAAAAGGCACCTGACGACTCTCAACTCTCAGGTCACCCTCCAGGGTTAAAGGCTCCCGAGCATGGTCCCATCCCAACGACTCTCAGGTCACCCTCCGAGGTTCAAAAGGCTCTCGACGGCCTCAACTTTGCCTCAACGGCTTCGTCACAGCCTTAACGACTTCATTTCAGCCTCAGCGGCTTCAACTCTGTATCAGCGGCTAACAGCCAATCGAATAATACCTTTGTTTAAATTATACACTTGCAACATATTGCTGGTTACTTTCAGTCATCAAGAAGCCCCAAGACAACTCACAGCTGGGAGAAGCCAACTCGCCCAACTCACAGTTGATGGGCACCCACCTCCAAACTTCATGCCAAAAGTAGAAGACGCAACCAGCTCACAGCCGGGAGAGGTCAACTCCTGACTCACAGCTAACGGGCATCCACTTCCGAGCTTTGCATCGGGAGAGGATTACTGGCTGGCAATCAAAGGTAACCAACTTACCTTCAAACTTTGCTTAAAGTTTTTGAACAAGCAAAAAGCTAGCTCCAAAGAGCATGAAGATGTCTACATAAGGCACCGCAAAAGGAAAGGGGTTTCCCCACCGGCAAGGAATCACAGTTGAAGTTGACATAAAAGGGCAGACGCGAAGGTAAAAAGTTCTACATTCCTTTCGTTTAGCTGACGCAGGGCACACAAGCTCAAGGAGTGTGGGGGGCATCTGATGGGACCAGTGGGCCCCCTTGGGCCACAATGACAGCATATGGGCTTGGCCTTAGCAAATCAGCCTTTCCTCCTCGGTGGGCCCAGCAAGTCTTCGGCTGTCCCAGTAAGTCGAGAGCGGCCTCCCTGAGTCCGCCACCTTTTCTCTCCCCTCTGACCTTTGTCTCGGTTCGGTCCCAAGAGCATCGTTCTATCTCTGGGGTTCGATCATGCCAGCACTAATTCATCGGATCCCATTAGATCTTCGCAGTTAAGCGTGCATGGGTCTTCCTTGCGGCTCTCGGACGGACCCCGTTCCCGTCTCCTGCAGATTGCCAAGCCCCCCCCCGGCCTCGGCATGGCAGCCCCTCAGCCTCGGGAAGAAAGCTCCTCGGCCTCGGGAAGATACCACCTCGGCCTCGGCATGACAACCCCTCAGCTTCGGCCATCTCAACCTCGGCCTCGGCCATGAACAGCCTCGGCCATCTCAGCCTCAGCCTCGACCTCGGTCATCTCCAGCCTTGGCCATCTCAGCCTCGCCTCGGCCATGAACAACGCTCGGCCATGAACAGTTCTCGGCCTCGTTATGAACAGTGCCATGCAAGTGTTCACCCACGGCCTTCTCTAAAGCTCATCCAAGGGCATGAATAGTGCCATGCAAATGAACAGTGCCATGCAAGCACTCTATAATCAATGCTTTACAAGGGACAGCTGGCTTCAACTCCAAACTGCATCTTCTGCCCCAATGGCTGCACCTTGGGGCCCACATGCCTAACTTTATCATCCATCATTGTCCGCGCAGGACTGCAAAAAAGGCGATGTAGAGGACACGTCTGGCAAGCACCGTAACGGTCGGCCATGCCCTGCAGCAGCCTGCGACAGCTATCCAAACCAAAATAGCACTTGCCAACCAGCTGTAGCCACATACTCTGACGGGACACGGCCTGCAGCCTGACATGTCACATGGAGGTAAGCTCCACTGTTGCTGCCATTAATTTAATGCTCTGACAAGTGATCATGCCCCAAGATTGACGGCTCTAAGCATCTATAAAATGGGTAAGAGAGACACTCGACCAGGTAATAGAGAACTCACTACACTCTTAAACGCTCATTCTTGCTCACATAGAGCACGGCTCGGCTCTAAGCCTCTCTCTTCTTCTTTCTTTCGGGCTTCCTCAAGCTCACGGTTATTGCCCAGAGCACTGACTTGAGTGTCGGAGGGTCCCTGCCGAAATCTCTGGCCTCTGGGACTTGTTTGCAAGCCCACAGGCGCAAAGAGCTCGCCAAAGGATTCCGAGCTCGTTGGAGGAGGCGACCGAACGCTCGTGGACGTTCGAGAATGATGATTTGGCATCAACATATATATCTACCGATGGAATGGTGTTAAAATTTTAATTGCTTGATCAAAGTTAAAATAATAATTTCTCTTTAATGGAGATTTTTTTATTTATCAAAGATATTTTTTTATAAAGGTATATTTTTAAAATAAAATATGCATTAAATAAAATGTATTTGTTGCCTATGGAAGTAGTTATAATAATGAAAAATCTGAAGTGATAGGGATGCATAATTTTCTTTCCTTTTCTTCCAAGAAAAGGTTATATAATGTAACTTGATGGAGTCTTCACCTTCGTTTTCAAAATTATTAGGTAGCATAAAAGAAAAAATTAGTCTATCACCTATTTTTTTATTTAATCCAATTATTAAAATTCTTGATGTTGTAAGGAAACAAAATATGAATATAAATCATTAAAATTTTTGTACATGCTTGTCGTAGGAAAAGTTGGGTGTCTAACATGCATGCTTTATTTGATGGCTTCCAAATTATATATAAAATAGAATTATATAGATATCTCATAAATTCTATGGGGATCGATACATTATTTTTTAGGTGTGGATTGATTTTATTTTATCCATCCATAGTTTGAGAAATATCACTTAACCCACTTGAGATTAATTTTTATCCATAACTATTAATTGCTCTTATCTATCTAAGAGCTTACACTGCTTATCATGCTTGTAACATTTAGGAAAAATGAACACAAACAAACACGATCAAAGAGGGTGAAGAAGATAATTGAGGAATAGATTTTAATCTAAATTTTTTAAAAAATTAATAGATTTTTATGTCTTTTGGGATCAATTTTCACATTATTGAGTATATACTTCAAAAACATTATTCTTAAATTTGAGGTGTTTTATTTTTATAAGATATTTAGGATTTCTTTGCCTGCTAATAGAGCCTTTGGATTTGGAGAAACATAATTAGAGCTTTTATTTTAGGTCAAGAGGGATTGAATGAGGTTGTAGTTATCCGTTACAAATATATATCAAATAATTGGTTGGGAACATGGTGTCTCTTTGAGCACTTCAACGCTCTTGGATTGATATGAAAATTAAGGTTATTAATTAATAGATTTTTATTTGATATCTTTTATTTTAAAAAATTAGAATTAGAGATGTTAAGTATATAAGAATTTGCTGGTTTTTTAAAGAAAATCTAAGAATAATTGATCCTGATAATTGTTCTACCCCTTTTTGCCAATCCTTTCGTTCTTTCATCTTTAACCTTCTTTTCAATATCATGAACAAGGTTGTTAACAATAGCAAATCATAAATAAACTAAATGAAATTGAGCCTGGCCTCAAAAGAATAAAGTATATTTATCTTAATTTAATATTATATATTTAGGTTTGATAAATTAAGAAAAAATCATTTAACTTATCATATATATATATATATATGAGAAAAAAAATAGAGAGAGAGAGCTAGCTATTCTTTTGCATCTTGAACTTTTATTTAAAATTGATTTTGATTCTTAATTTTTTTTTTATAGTTTATATCTTATATTTGAATGATGCAGCATTTTTTAATATCTTATTAAATAGGATTAGCTAAAATTAATAGAATAATTAATTCCTTATTCTAATACGAATACATGAATTGGTTGATAGGATGGCATATTAATTATTCATCAATTTTAATTGATTTATTTAACAGTATAAATAATTATAAAAATTTTTAAATATGAGGACTAAACAATAATAACCAAAAATATGAGGACCAAAACGAATGCTGAGAGAACCTAAAAAAAAATGGCTCTTTCTTTTTCGTGCGCGCACGTGTGAATCTCTTGTCTGCCAGTGATAGCAAGCTAGATAAATAATTCATACCACGCCATAACCTTTTTTAATTAAAAAACTTTTTGGTCGGTCCATTCGAATTTCGAGGGTTCACAGAATAATCAATTATTTCCAAATCTCTTGATTTATTATATCCATTTTCGGTAAGAAGGCTATAATTTTCCAATCCACAGGTCTTGCCCCGTTTACCGGCCGGTCTGAGAATCATATCTTTCTCATCGAAGTCTGAATCCAAAGCCCTTGTGACTTCTGAGGTCTCCCGAGAGGAATCCGGTGACGGAAATGGCCGATTCGAGAATCCTAGGGTTTCTCTGAGACGCCGGCCGGCTGCATCACCGTTTCCGATGGCGGAATCCATCTCCGCCGCTGCAAACTCGGCCAAGGGGAGGAGCTGGCCGATCTGATCCAGCGGTTCATGGCGTCGCTCGCGGAGTTCTCCGAACGCTTCCCCTTCACCGTCGATCGTCAGGTCCCTCTTTCCCCTGCCTTGACTGAAAGTGCTTGCGTTGATTTGTGTTTTTCATGGGTTCTGCCAATAGGGCGCGATTCTGCTGTGTGATATGGCTTTAGGGTGTTGCTAATATCAAGCGGAATTTTAATTGGCTAGGGTTTCTGGACGTTGTTAAATTGTTTGTTTTGTTTGGCGTTAAAGGGTTCTTTAAGGTATCGTCAGACATACTAATTCTTGATGCCGATGAGGTAGTTTTGATCGCTGCGATTTGATTTTTGAAATAAGATGGAAATAATTGTCAGTTGATGGGTTGGAGTTTGACTTTATGCTTTTAGGTTATATTTGATTTTGGTCGCGGAGAATGTCAAAGAATCATGCAACTTTTCACTGATGCAAAAAGAAGTGAATTTGTTCCATTGTTGGGTGAAACTGTGAAAATCAGAGAGAGAAAGAGAGAGAATTTTATTGTTTGGTCATGCAGAGGTTGTGCGCCATAGAATTATTTTGCTTTGCGTGATCCAAATCTCTAGAAAGGTACAAGCCTTTGAGCTTCTTCTCAAAGTTGTCATCTTCTAGCGAGAAAAATTTTAAGGCAGTTGAAGAAAATTTCTACATGTTCTCTTGAAAATTCTCCTTTTCACTACCAAAAGTTGGAAAAAAAAAAAAAAGATTCCACTCGACACAATTTCTTCTCTCACGTTCTTAGAAATGAAGAAAAAGCTAGTTTATGGGGAAAATAAGTTAAATTGTTCCTTGTCTCAATCATGTAGGCAAAGAAGGAGAAGTTAATTAATAAGAGTGCTTATTGCTAGGGGAAGGAGAATTTGCTAACAACAAATAACACTTATCTTCCAGAATGGTATGAAGGAGATATGGCCATTTGGGTCTGCATGTATATGGGAGGCCAACATGTTATAATGTATCATATTGTAGCATGCTATATTATCAGCATGCAACACCACAAGAAAAAACAGCTACATTGTTCGTATATTGTATGGAATACACATATGTGCTAAGAAACTGTAAAGGCACGCACTCACTCACACCAAACATAGATTATTTTCAATTGCATCCCATCAAAATAATACAGGCAGTTTTAGTTTCAGTTGAAAATCATATCATTGTGAATTAACCTTCTGTGAATTAATTTCAAATAATACCGTAAAGAGTATCCATGAGATATGAAAATAGCTTATGCTGAAATGTAGGATCCATCCAGGAGATTGGAAATCAAAGAACATATGAAAATATCTCTCACCTCTCCATAAATTATAGAAGATCAATCTTAGTTATTAGTGGACCTTCTTAGCCTCTTAACAATATATGTCTTTCAATGATGGTGGGCAACTCTGCCAAGGCGGTCCCAAGTCTGGGTAAAGAAGGAGGGTTGCATTAGGTAGCTGACAGCTAGCGTAAAACTCTGTCAGATCCTAAAACATGAATCTACTAAATAAACTATGCGAAAGGCTAGGACGATGTTGATTTAGTCCTGAATAGAATAGAGTAGAGGAAGCAGATTCATGTAGCCGACCCCATGTAGTTAGGAAAAGGCTTAGTTGAGTTGAATTGAGAGTGATGGTGGGCAACTACATTCTTGCATACATAAATATGTAGTTACATAGTCTACACATGTAACCTTCATTGTTACACTCTATAGATATATTGGCAATAGATTGACACTTTACATTATGCTGCACTAGCCTGATCTGCCTTAATCAATGGATATTAGCAGCCTTTTACCTTACTGATATGCCCAATGTGCATATATACAATCATACATCATAAGATGGAAACTATATTTTCTGGAATCTTTGGCTTCTCCCAAAACATGGCACTTCAGAATCAGTCCATGGGAAGAAATTCTTACGGATTAGAAGGATCTAACATATGAACCCATAATTTAATTGGCATCCATACCCAAGTCCATGTAAATATTTGTACCGAAGGTAATCTAGATAAACGACATGAGGAACTTATCTATGAGGGTAGATTAACACAAATGAATTTCCAGTTCTCTCTGTTTTGAGAAGTTTTTAGAAATTGTTTTATTTCTTTCATTCTGCACAACCCACCAATCTGCATGGTCTATCTTTCACATCTTGTTCTCCTATTTATTTAAAGAGTAGTTTACTTGTGTAATTGGGAGAGCTGTGCGTGCCTCTAGAAGTGTTTAGTTAGACATATGTATGCATGGATACCTTACAAAAGGGGCTATGGAATTAGCGTCCATTTGCTACTTAAGCTCATTTGCTACTTAAGCAAATATTGCATTACCTAGAAATCTCTTTTCAAATTAAAAGATAAAAAATTTGCTAGTCAAATTCTTCCTTATACATCCTTGCACTCTCTCTCAGAACAGAAACTTCTTGATTTCATTTTCATTGGTGAAGTTTGAGCCCACTATTATATCTCTCAAGAGTCATTGGGATTTTTTCTTTTAATCTACACCATTACTGAGCAAAATTCATGCCGTGAAGTTTCTGATTTAATTTCTAATATTTTTTTTCCTTCAAACTTATTTGGTGGTGGAACGAGGAAGTTCAAGCTACCATCAAGATTAAAAAGATAAACTACAAAATTTGGCAATAAGCTAAGGATGAAGAAAGTCTTAAAAAGTATAGGGATGCAAAGAAAGAAGCTAAAAGGCGGTAAGTAATGTCAAACTTAAAGCCTATGATAATTTATGTAATAAATTAGATATGAAAAAAAAAGATGAAAAGACTATATATAAACTAGCAAAACTAAAAGAAAAAATAAAAGATTTGGACTATATTAAATGTATTAAGGATGAAGATGAAAGAGTTTTGGTAAAAAAAGAAGAGATAAAGAACGATGAAAAAGTTATTTCAAAAATTATTAAATAAAAATAATTAGGTAAATTTAAGGGTAGAAGAATGTGATAACATAGGAGTAACAAATGAACATAAATTTTTTCGTAGATTTAGCATGCTTAAGGTTAAAAAGGCTTTGAGTAAATAAAAAATGCAAAGGCATTAGGGTCAGATGCGATCCCTATTGAGTTTGGAAAGGCTTAGGAGAAATTGGAGTCATGTGGTTAACCAATTTATTTAACAGGATTATAGCAACTAAAAGAATGTCGGATGATTGAAAAAAAAGTATATTAATATCCATATACAAAAATAAAGGAGATATTCAAAATTGTGCAAATTATAGAGGGATTAAGCTAATGAGTCATATAATGAAATTATGGAAAAGAGTAATAGAAAATTGAATAAGAGCTGAAACTTTGGTGTCAATAATTAATTTGAATTTATGCCTGAAAGATCGACCATGGAAACTATTTATCTATTAAGAATATTGATGGAGAGGTATAGAAAAAAGAAAAAAAGACCTTCATATGATCTTTATTGATTTAGAGAAAGCATATAATAGAGTACCTAGAGAAATAATATGGTAGATTTTATAAAAAAAAGAGTTACCAAAAGGTACATAGAATTGATAAAAGATATGTATGATACAGCAGTAACTATTTTTAAAACAGCAATAGGAGAAACTAGCGAGTTTTCAATTACTGTAGGTTTGCATCAAGGATCTGTCTTTAGTCCGTATCTTTTTGTATTAATTATAGATGAATTAACCAAACATATTCAAAATAATATCCCATGGTGTATGTTATTTGCAGTTGATATAGTGTTGATTGATGAAACTAAATCTGAAGTAAATGCTAAGCCAAAGATTTGAAGAAAGGCTTTAGAATCTAAAGGTTTTAAGATTAGTAGAACTAAAATTGAATACATAAAATATAATTTTAGCGGGAGTAGAAATACAAATAAAGAAATAGTGAAAATTGCAAGCCAAGAAATACCAAGAATAAAAATTTAGGTATTTGGGATCAATTATCCAGCAAAAAGATGAAATAAGTGAAAATATGAATCATAGAGTTAAAGCAGGATATATTAAGTGGAGGAATGCTTCAGGTATATTGTATGATCGATGCATTCCATTAAAATTGAAAGAAAAATTCTATAAAACCACTATTAGGCCAGTATACTATATGGAACAGAGTGTTGGGCAATACTGAAATAACATATGAATAAATTAAGTGTAACAGAAATGCATATGTTAAGATGGATATGTGGTAAAATTTTAAAAGATAGAAGTAAATAAACATATAAAAGAAATAATAGGAGTAGTCCCAATTAAAGATAAAATGAGAGAAAATCGATTACGGTGGTTTGGATATATACAACGAAGACCTTTAGATGCTCAGTTAGAAAGAGTGATCTTTTGATAATCCATGCTAAGGATAGAGGTAGAGGTAAACCTAAACTAACATGAATAGAAATAATTAAAAAATATATAACTATTTGTAATTTGAATGTCGACTTAGTCCTGAATAGAGCAGAGTGGATGAAGCATATTCATATAGCCGACCCCATGTAGTTGGGAAAAGGCTTAGATGAGTTGAGCTGTTGAGTTGAGCTAACCTACCAACTTTGAATTTCATATTCATCATCGAAGAAGAGTCCCACCTCTCCGAAGCTCATTTGTGAATGAAGGATATAGTTGATTACAACAACAACAACTAAGCCTTAATCTCAAACTAGTTTGAATTGCATAACAACAATAATAAAGCCTTAATCCCAAGCTAGGATATAGCTGATTAAAAATCCTTTATTTTTGTTTAGTTTTGATTATGAATCCCACCTTCCTAAACTGACTTCCGTATGGAGCATAAATTTTGATGATCTTGGTCTATAGATGTAGCTCTAGTGGTCTTCCTTTTCTGTCTCACAGTTGCTTAAACATTTTCAGGAAGAGCTCAATTCATTAGGTTCAGTATTTCATAACATCGTCATTTTGCCTCTTGGTTTAAGTCATTTTACTCTAATCATATGATAAATCTCACTTGTTATTTTAGTCTATGCAAATGAATATCGGACATTTCTGCGCTAATCGAATTTAGGCTGAGAGTGTGGTAAATCTTGATAAACTCTGGCTTAATATTTTCTTTTTACAATTTTCCAGAGTTCATATGCAGAATGAATTGGTCTTTATGCCAGGATTGTTTATCTAAATTTTTCATGCATAAAGTTGCGTATTGGGTTCTCTGACTCCTTTAAAAAAAAAAAAAAACTAAATTATGTATGGTAGCATTATGTGATTGGGCTTATGTATAATCTTCAGATAAAAGTGTATTTACAGCAAATTTTGAGTTTTATTTAATGTTTTATTCTTTTCAGAAACTTCGATCTATCACAACACTTGCTGCTTTTGCCATTACAATTGTTTTTGCTTGGAAGCTTTTGAGAGCTCCCACAGATCAACAAAGAAGGCAACGCAGACGCCCTGGTTCCTCACATGGTCTTTCTAATGCCAGAACTCCTGGGCCATCTTCTGAACTTTGCTCATCCTCTGGGGATTCAAGAGTGAAAAATGTAGTTGATGAGCTCTTCCAGCCAGTGAAGGTATTATTAATCTTTCTATTTAACATGGCTCATCCTTACTAACACTGATTAAGGTTTATTTTTGGTGGTTTTCTTTCTGCAGCTAACTCTGGAGCAAGTTGTGAGGCATAAATTAAGTGAAGGAAGAAGGGTACTTGTTGTTTTTAAAACTTTAAGAGCTCCTTTCTCCAGCAAACTCACTAAATCTTTTTTCTAGTATATAGCTTTGAATGACTTGCATGATTAATTTGTTAAACTTGTGAGCATTCAGGTTTGTTTCTTTACTTTTGTTTAAACAAAAAAAAAAAACCAAGCATGTTGCAAGTTTGACATAAATTTCACATTTCTGTTTCCTAAGTTTATTTGTTTACTGTTAAGTGGAGGCTTACCCAATTCTCTTATTTTTAGGGAAAGCGCATGTATTGCAAGTCAAACTGTATGCAATTTGATGAAAGCTGTGACTGTAAAGCAATGCTTTTTGAATTTGTTAACTCTTGCGGCAAGATTTTCAAATACTACTGGTGATTAGCAAATTTCAGGCATGTTGGATTTGGTAGTCTTATCCATAATATCAAATCTGAGCTCAAATTGTTGGGATAAGGCTTGATGGTTCTGGCATTCAATAATATTATCCATCAACTTAATGCCAACACTTTGATGAGCATTCACTCAAGTTTATGAGTAGAATCTAGGGAAAATTTTATGTATTGGGAGTTAAAAGGTAGAGATTAGTCGACAGGGATGCAGTGGATGGAAGTTTAACCTTGATAGGATCCCAGTATTCTCTTTGTTTTAGTCAAAAGTGCTTGGATGGTTGAGAAGGGTACTTTGATAAGCAGAAGGTACTTGAAAGATGGTGGGCAGTTTACAGGGCAAATGCAGCCCTTTATTCTAACTCCTAAAGTTAAATCTTCCTTTGAGGTGCTAAATGGAAGTTTTAATTCTTCTAGTAAGATCCTCTGTTGGTTAATTTAGGTAGATCATAGATGTATGCTGGCAGATGGTAGGTTAACAGAGAGATGAGAATGAGGTATTTTGGGAGTTGGTAACTAATGATGGTTTTGTGATTGCAAAGCTTGGTGTAGCTACAGGATCTGTAGCAGCAGTTCCTGACATATGCCAAGATACTTGATGTCTTGAACTGGTGGTTATTGGTGCAATGTTATTGACCGTTTAATAGTTGAAACTAGGTGGAGATCATTGTGCTAGTTGGGTACCTATCATTTTGTCCAATAGCTCTGTCAAGAGAGAATTTGTAAGGTTGATTGGTGATGTATTCAATATCAATCTTGAGAGTTTTGATATGGTTGTTTTTTCAGCCTAGTTTATTTTCAAATTTCCTTTTTATATAGACTTTTCACTGCATGGTGGTGGCAGCCAGGCAGGCTGTCCTTATTGTTACTGGGGAAGGGAAGCATTTCCAATGTAAGATTGGCATGACATTATGGCTATGAGGTAGTGATTAATGATGAGTTGTGAGGTCTGGGCAGAGTGCTTTTCATCTGGACTGCAGAAATGAGTGGATATTTTGTACTTTTCTACAAATCGAAGAATGAAAACTAGGGCCTTGTCAGTTTGCCTTTTGGCTCACGTGGACTCTTTGTTGAACTTTCTTTGAGGCTATTGCTGAGACTCTGCACATGGACTCATTGGACAGAAAAAGCCTTCAAAAAACTAGCCTACAGAATTTGCGATAAACCAGGTGATATTATGAGTCACATAAGCATATAGGTGTTGAGTTTGAAAGGAACCTTGTGGTGTATCTTTGCAATGATTGTCTCTATCCAGCAAATAAGACATGTCAAAACATACATGCTTGGTTTTGCAGAATCCTGAAGATCTTGGCTAATGATGGGCAATAATGAAAGCCCAAATAAGTAGCTCCAAATTTGTGCCTTGTCTTTATCATTCTTCATCCCACAGTTCATTATATGTAAGATACACCTCCAACATACAATATGCTTATTTTGGGTGATGAAATGTCCTTCTTAGGTTTATCATGCAATATGTTTATCTACAATGCACATAGTATTAACATGCATTAACATATGAGAAAAAAATTTCTCTCGAGTAGCTATCAAGTTATCATATTACTGCTTAATGCACATAGTATGCTGATACCAGTGTCAAATTAACCAATACTAGGTCACTTGTCGGTTACTTGGTGTAATTCTTGAGCAAACAACTCCAGAAGAGCTCCAGGTTAGCTAATATACCACTTTGTCTTCTCTTTCTTGCATTAGGAAAATCGACAAATTAATGACATCCTGGTTTATTGTTGCAGAGACATGCAAGTGTGAGGTCATCCGTGTTGGAAGTGCTTTTGGAGATTATGAAATTCTGTGATGTTTATCTCATGGAAAGCATTCTTGATGATGAAAGTGGGGTGTGTGCTTGGTTTCTTAAATTGTTATAGTCTTCTTGTTTTTTGAGTGTTCGTGTCTTCTATTTTATAAATCAGAATTTATGTATGTTGCTACTGTACTCTGAAGCTTTTCAAATAACCATGTCCGATATAAATATTTCTAGGTACTATAATATCATCCTAGGTGAAAACTAAAACACTTGAGAAGTCACTTCTTTGCACATAGGCTTGCTACTGGATGGAGCTTGGCTCGAGCTGCCCCAAGCCCCAAGCTTAAATTAAATGAAAGATGTTTAGGCTCAAGCCTGAAAGGTAACGCTTGAAGTCATGCTGGCCCAGCCCATTGCTTGCAGGCAAGATAGGTGAGGGGCTGCAGACAGAGAGAGTGGCAGAGGGGGTGGTGACGAGGTGGAGGAAGATTAGAATTAGATAATCATACTATATACTAATTCAAGCTCTGACTGGGCCCGAACCTGGTCATTGTTAGCCCAAGTCTGGCCCTTCTGCAATCCAGGCTGAGATTTAGTCCTGGCCAGGCGTAGGTTCCACTGTTCCAGACTCATTTTCCCTTGACTTCAACCCGGTCCAATGGCCCACTAGAAATCCTTTTGTATGCCAGTGAAGATACAAATACCTTGCGCTATGTTGGATCTAAATTTCTTTTTAACTTGAACTTTTTAGTTTGTTTAGTCTGCAAATTATTTTTGCTTCTAGTTAGGTTACTTATGAAATGTACATGCAAAAATTGTCAAAAGATTTGTTAGCTTTCCTTACAAACTTTATCTTTGGCCTATAGATCTGTTCGCTTTAGAATGTTGTAGGCCCATCTTCCACAATGGTGATGCATCCAAAATTTTCTGGAGCTATGCTTAGAAGCAGGAAAGAAGACTGCAGCTACCAGAAGATGTCCTTTTCTTTTACAAATATTTGTACCCATTTTGGGATTCCTTTTGTCCATATGCACTTTTATGTAGCTTGTACTCACTTATGAAATATGGTTGTCGTATTATTTCTGTAAGATAAAGTTTTCTTTTTTTTAATTTTTTCCCTGAATGGATTAATGTGAGGATCGTAGAGTAATGTCAGCATATGGTAGTGTTATTTTACTGAATTAAATTTAAAAATAAAACAAGACACAAGAATTTAGTGAAACCTTATTGTAATCTTGTAGGTAATGAAATGAGTATTTTAGTGTTAAGCTTATCATAATATTGTAAACAGCACAAGGTTTATGTAGGTAGAGTGTGACCTCTTTCATTTGTGGTTAGGTAAATTTAGTTGGTTCATTGACAAAAATTGGTGATGCAGGAAAGGGTTCTATCTGCATTGAATGATTCAGGGGTTTTCGCTGCTAATGGTTTGATAAGAGATAAGGTAGGACTACTTGTTCCTTGCATTTCTTTTGTTGAATTTATGAAATTGAACAGCTGTTACTGAATGTTCTAATTTCTGAAATTTATACTTAGCTTGTGGAAACACCTGATGCTCTCTCTCTCTCTCTCTCTCTCTCTCTCTCTCTCACACACACACACACACACACAGACAGACATGTGCACGCATGCACACACTATATTGACTCACCTGGCCCTACACATGCAGCCATACCTGTACTGGAATTCATATTGTGTTTTAACTTAATTTTAAGGTCAAATGTTCTCTCTCTCTCTCTCTCTAAGAGACACCAATGCCTGGATGCACAAAAATATCTGTTGTAATACATCATTCTGGCTTGATCCATTTCCTTTTCATCTCTGCTTAAACAGCTATTTGTAATTGTAAAATAACATTGGGATGTTAACTCATATCTTTGACATTTCTGTGTGGAGCAAGTGTTTCAATATTTTGTATATTTCAGTAATACAAGAATTGTTTCACTAACTTTGTAGAACATAATCATATTTCTTGTGACTACAGATGGCATTAATATATTTTCAAGTTTTAATATTTTTTTCTCTTTGGATGTAACTTAACTTAGAAGACATTTAGGAATCAGATTCATGAATAAATAATTGCTGACCCTTTTTGCATCTTCATCTCTTCCCTCCCTAATCCATCTATAGGACAAAATGTATTTGTGCCCAAGACTTGGATATATTTCAATAGATAATTAACACCATATAAGCTGGAGTCTGACAATAGCAAGTGGCTGTTTCCATTTCCAACCAGTTATATCTCCTAGTCTATTCGTTTCTTCTATCAAAATGTATGGTATTTTATTTATCTTAAAACATGTGGATCAAAATTCGAATAGTTTGGATATTTTGCAGACTGTTGCAAGAAATTTTGTTTCTCTGTTAACAAATGACTGTCCAATTAGTGGTGGCTTGATGCATGGGTAATATGACTCCAAATTATTTGAATCTTTGTTTTAATTATGGTGGTCATTGTAGGTCATGATGCATTTCTTGATGTCAAGTGCAATTTAACAATATTGCATAATTTTGTTGGTTCTGCTCTCTGAACATCAAATGTTGCAATAAATAACAATGAATTCCTCTCTTTCACCAACTCCCTCCACTTATTTCAGTTTTATTGTCCTGAATGCGTTCAAAAGATTGTGGAACCACTTTTAAATGCAACTCTTGTCATTAGCAAGAACGTTAAGAAGTATCATCTCTGCCTGCAGAATAACAGTACCATCAATCACAATATTGTCCTCAAGTTCTGCAGAATAATAGTACATCTCTGCCTGCAGAATAATAGTACCATCAATCACAATATTGTACTCAAGTTCTGCAGTTAACCTTCTTAAATATTCCTTGACTTTGATGCAGAAATTTGCAGCCAATTCAAATGTGTAAAGGGAAATATCAGCTCCCTTTAACAATTTATCTTGATCAGGCTGCAAGGGCAGCAATTGTTCCACGAGTGTTTAGCAGTACAATATCTTGGTCAACCCATTTACTCTGTCAATCATCTTGGTCAACATGTTCTTGACCGAAGTTACTAATGTATATTTTGATTAAAAAAAAATGAGGTCAAGAGCATCAATTGATGTCACCTTAATGGCTAAGAAAGATTTCTAACCTGCTGCAATTCAGGATTTAAGCCCAACATGATTGAATTTGCTCGATTTCACCAATGTTATGCCTCAAGTTCTGGTATTAGGAGCAGGATAGCTTTGTCATGAACCAGGTGACACGGCCAATGTTGCTACATAGGCTGGATGTATGGCATTTGTGAAGTCATCAGAATCTTGGAGCAGCTGATGTAAAGTAGTCATTTGGGTAGGTAAGATACCGAGCCAGTTGTCTGGTTTAATGGATGCTAACTCTGTTGGATGTCTCTATATTAGATTGTAGAAGAATCTAAATTACCTACCCTATAAACTTACTTGGTATACACATTTTTCTGGACCCAGACAGTCTTTATAAGTTTGAATGTCCAGCCTATGATAGTCTCAGGGCATGTTGTCCCAGGGCCAGCATGGACAATAATTTGAGCTGTTGCCTGGGGTGCACCAGTCGTACATTTTCTGGAGAACTGAACAAAAGGAAAGAAGAAAAACGCCTCTTGCAGGATCATTGATGTATCCATTTCAAAATGACTCTTCAAACTAGAAAGTTTCAGCACCATCATAACCATGTTTATATGTAATGATAAGAAAGGAATTCAGCTTTTATCTGGACAAAAATATCATAAACAATCTGTATTTAAAAATAAAAATTGATGCTATTTTTTATTACTATCTCTTGTTGTACACCCCATTGCAGCACTAACTCCATGCATGCTTGTCTGCCACTTAGTTTGTTCCTTTATCACTATCTAATCATATGTCAAACCTGCAGGTTCTTTTTTGTAGCACAGAGAATGGGCGCATTTCTTTTGTTCGGCAACTGGAGCCTGATTGGCATATTGATACAAATCCTGAAATTATACACCAGTTAGCTGTAAGTCACGAAGTAGTTTGCAACTTCTTTCCTGATTGAACAAGGATGTACTTTGCTATCTAATGTTACTTTCTGATAACTTCATTGTGTCAGTTGTTTCCAATATATGGTTGTGTATACACATGTTTCTCCTTGATATCCTGATTAACATATTAAGTTTTTTAACCATATGTATATTACGATATCATCACCTGTGCTCAAACTTATCTCAAATGTCTGTGAAAGGTGAGTGGTTATATATATGTAGTGTAGCAAGCATTCTATTAGTATGGCACAAGTCTTCTTGTAGGAAAAATGGGAAATACTTTTGTCATAACAAAATCTGGACAAAACTTGCATTATTTTTCAGAGGTGGATCATTGTATCAGCAGTTATGTAACTTGTATTTTTTTCCTTCTGAAAGCATCTTTTCTTTTAGTTGGTTAATAGAAATTTGAAGTTCTTTATGAGGGGTTGGAGATGTGTTTTTACTGTAGTCAAAAGTATATTCTATCGCCATGAACAAGTGACCTGTTTTCTTTCTCCAGAGGTTCATTAAATATCAACTCCACATTACGCCAAATAGACCAGAGCATACAGCTACTAATGTGTTCAGCTCTGAGAGTTTGGAGCAGTTTTTTGGAGATCCAGTTCGAAGGTAATGTTGTCCTTGGTAATCAATTATGGCTTATCAACTTATGTTTTGTGTTGGTTTCTTTTTATTCAATCTTTTTTTTTTTTTTTTCTTTCCAGGCACTCAGAAGTTCAGTGTTTGGGAATGATTCAGCTATAAGAAAAAATTAAAAAGTTACCAGATGTTTTCAATAAATAGTAATGAGATTTGCAAATCAGTTAATTAAAACCCTTTTACTGATTTGTGTCAGGGATTCTATATGCGGACTAATGTTTGAATGCTCTTGATGTCACTCTAAATAAATTGCATTTTTTAAAGAAAATAATGAGCAATTGAAGTTTTATTCATCATCTAGAGAATATTGTTATTATCTAGGTATGGCTACAAATATTTAACCTTTTGATTTGGCTCTTCAGCTCTTATTGTCTCTAAATCACTTCTATGGAAATAACTATGAAGTAATGAACATTTGAGCAGCTGATTCAACAGACTGCATTTAATCCATATAAGATCTATATCCAGTGTTGGCTGCTTGATTACGCCAACTATTCTGAGAAGGGCTCTGATTGTTGTCTTTGGCTATTCTGTGCAGATAAAATGCCGTCAAATTGTTCCCCAGTCCTTTCAAGTTATGCTGTTGTCACGCTGCATAATGTATCAGAATAGTTCATTGAATGCCTTATTTTCTTTTTTAAAATCATTAAAACTGTGTTCAATGTTATATGATGTGCGTATTTAGCAGTGGAAAGAATATATTATGATGTTGATCATGATCTGGTGCAATGTTGCACCAACCTTTTTCGGTGGCTTGTATAATCAAAGCAACAGCGGAGGTTACTGTTGTATGTTGTCCGTGCAAATAGATCCATTTGTTTGATGGATGAGAATATAAAGCTCTTGCTTACATGAGATTGTGGCTGCTGAATTTTTTAATCTAGGGCAACATTTCTGTGTATGGTAGTACTATGGTGGCATGGAGTCTTATCATATTTGACTTAAAACCGTAGTTTTGTACATCATGCCTGTTAGCCGGAATCCTCTGGTGAAAAGAAATCTGGCATTTTTTGTTGGCTAAGATTTCCTTGAACATATTACCTTAGACCACTTGACCTGTCACCATTTAGCTCAAAAACATAAATAAAAAACAAAACTTGACAGCCTGGATCTGGTGAAGTTTCTCGTGCAAATTATATACTGATTTAGATATAGCACACTCTCGAGACGTCAAAAACATTCACTGGCTTGCTTTTATCTGGATCAGGTGTAACTCACCCTAGGTTCAAGTTAATTAGCCAACCAAACGGTACCCCATTTCTCTTAATTTCAGGTTGGATGGAGATCTATGAACCAATCCCTAGGAGTTGCCAGGAGCTGACTGCTTAACTAAAACTGAAGTTCATCTCAGGTTGGATTGAGATCTATGAACCAACAATCCCTAGGAGCTGCCAGGAGCTGACTGCTTACCTAAAACCAAGTTCATCTAACACCTGGCAATGCGTAGGAACACTTTCACTATCCTAGCTATCAAATTCACAAAATATTCGTATAAAGCTCATGCTATAGAAAGATTGCGTCAGATTTTATAGAGTTTGGCACGCAATTGTTGTCGGAAAGAGGCATCCAATTAATTCCAGATCATCGAATGTCCGAGCAACACAACATTAGATGCTCTGGATTCACATTCCCAAACGGCTCCCAAAGAACAGCATTATCTCAGACGAAATGAACGAACCAAAAAAAAAAAAGGCCAAGAAATTTTCTAGCCAGAAATCCATCTAATTCATCTGCTGTCGAGGGAACTACCACAAAAAAAGTCAGCCATCAAAAATTAAGAATGTAAATAAAAGGAATATGCTTCTCTAATTTACATGCACCATCCACTCAGTTGCTTACAAAGAGATAAAGTAAGGCAGACTAATCCAAACCAAAGAAGAAACGAAGAGCTAGAGAAGGATAAAAGAATAATTGAAGCATAAGCGTGCGAGAGGTCCGACCAACTACCAATGGCTGGGCCTCTACGCGTGGACCGGGCCAAGGGTGGCCGAGGAGGGGCTGGGCGGGCTGAGGAATGGCGGAAACGCCGTTGAGGTGGTGGCGGGTGTGGCTGCGGCGGTGGGGTTGGTGGTGGCAGGTATGGGGTTGGTGTTGGCCGGGATGGGGTCGGGGAAAATGGGGTGGCAGGCGGCGTCTGATGGGCATGGATGGACCTCTTTGTGAGCCCAGCTGTGGCGGAGGAGGCCCACGCCCAGGATGAGTCCGGCCACCGCCAGCACCCCGACTATAAAGAAGAAGATCTTCGTGGCCTTCCCAACGTAACACATTCCTCCTTCTTCTTCTTCTTCTTCTTCGTGAGAAGTTTGGCTCGGAGATGGCGAGAAGGAGATGAGAAGAGACGAGGGGGGCAGTTGGGCTTCTTGTTTTGTTTTGTTTTGTTTTGCTTTCGGGCGTTGGTCCACCCATCCGTGGGTTCACGTGAAGGCCTAAGGAAGAGAGACTGGGCAAAAGAAAGAAGAATAAAATAAAGAGAAGGGCCAGTGCACCCTCTCACTTGCATGTGGGACCAACGGGTGGAGGGTGGCACCTAAGAAAGAAGTCTGTTATAAAAGGAGAGAGCAATTCGTTGTGTGTGGAGAGAGAGAGAGAGAGAGAGAGAATCATTTAAAGAGGAAGCTGATCCTAAGTATTGGACTACGTGGGGTTTAATCGGGTTAGGTGGGTTCTGAGTATCTCTGAAAGTAGATTTAAGCTTAACAAAAGATTTGAACCTGAAAAAAAATGGCCAAAATCTATTCCCTCGATAATTGGCTATGGTCCCATGACTTGTAGGATCTTCAAGTTGGATTCGGCTTTAATAAGAATCGTACCGTATCCATCTGGCTTGGATCGCATGTTAATGTGGTTGAAGGCTACTGTCAGACCCTCGTTAATCCGCGCGGGGCCTTGGCCGGGTGGGCCGCGCAGGGACTTGGACGCACCGCACTGGCCGTAAGGACTGTCTGGCACGCGGGGCCTTGGCTGCGCGGCGCTGGCCGCGCAGAATTATCTGCCGTGCGGCCGCACGGCGCATGCAGCACGGGCCGTGCGAGCGCTTAGCGCGCGCGTGGCTGCGAGTTTGCTGTGCACGGCACCAAGCGGGTTGGCGCACGCAAGGCATGAGCCCAGATTATAATGTTGCTCAGACTTTCAGAACCTTCGGAGTGAGAGTTGCTTGAAGGCCCCTCAAATATAGTAAGAGTCGGTGCTTTGCAAGATGCTTCGTTCTAAGAACGGGCTCGGACTTGGCCATGGTACTAGATGGGCATAGCCATGGCAAATGTTGTGCCAACAAGTGTTATCCATGAAAGTTATATGGTGAAGGTCAAACGATAACATAGCATTGACGGATATGTGCTCGGAGCATAGGCGCAAAGGGCATGATTGGGTGCATGCCAAGAGAAGTGGGATTTGATCCATCCAGTGGAATGATGAACATGACCATTGGATGCGTTCGTAGCTGATCGAAGGTCTAAACGGGAAAACAATTGCCTACAAGAAAAGTTTGGATGTTCTAAAACTTTCTTGTCCATGTGGCCACCGGTTAGTATGGCTCAAGCCAAGTAGTTCTCAAAAGTTTAAAAAATTCTTATGGTTGAAGAAATTGTCCATCGCAAATCTATTTATAGATTTATAGCATCGATGCCTTAGGCAATGGACACACAGGCAATGGACACAGAGATACGATAAGACCATTAGGGGGTTTTTATGTGTACTTATACTTCTGCTTATACTTCTAGAAATTCAATAAAGAAGTTTGTCTTTATTTTTGTCTTGATCAGAGAAGGTTGGCTGGATTGAGGGATTTAATGCCGTACAAGATCTTTTAGTGAGAAAAAATTAAGTTCCAACTATTGATCCTGTGACAGCTACCATGGTAAAGTATAGCATCTACGATGGCATAGATCATCAGGTGAAGGTCTGACTTCCATTCAAAACAATGAGTCAAATCCACGTCCATTGCATGTCTGTTGGATTCGGGTGTGGAAGCTTTGATGGATCCATCGTTGGATTGGATTGTCACCAACCTGTGAGTTTACCTGTTCAAATCAGATATCGGTTGCTCAAATATGCCGTTGCCAATGATAGCCTTCAAAAACTATTTATTGAAACATACTCTAATCATGAGTTTGATGATGTTGTCATTGCCTTGTTGGCATCCCCTTTGCCCATATTTGAAGCATATTACTTTTCATAGACTTGACACCTTAACCCCTGGATAAGGTGGCTTCATAAGAATAATATGAATAACAAATATACAGAATTAAAATCTACAGTGTTAATAACCAAACACAGTTTGAAATTTTTTATTCGACGTTTTACACTATTCACAATTGTAATATTTTGGCTGATTCAAGATATGAAATAATGCTTTGTGATACTCACAAATAAGGATAATAATTGGTATATAATGAGATCAATGTTTATGATTTAAACTTTTAGTACTAGTTGTAATGCTATTGCAAATGATTATGGTTGCTAAAGATTGTAAATGGTGTAAGTTTTAAAAAACTTTACGTGTTATTTGAAACTTTCTAATATAATTTTTTTTATAATATAGTATTATTTAAGATTTGTTTAATATATTATTTTTATCTAAATAAAATTTTAAAATATTACGACAACATTTTCATGACAAAGCTAATTATTATTTTCATTTTTTGGATTTTGGATGCATGCACCAATTGACCTTGTTCATGATCTAGGACTACTTTATATAAAGGTGGAATTTATTAGTGTTGGTCGGGCTAATTGGACTATTTGGGTTTTCTCCTGCATACTTTCTTTCTTTACCTTTTCTTTATTTATTTTCGTTTGACCTTTTTTTTCTTATTTTTCTTTGCACCCATTTCACCATTAGTGAGATGAGTGTTGATCTCTCCCACCATGTTTACCATGTTTCTCAAAAACATTTCAAGGATCTGTAAGTGCATAAATACATAAAAATTCTAGTTTAGTTTCCCCATGGATTCCTTATTTTTAAAGTCAAGAAATATTTAAAACCTTTTTTTCCTTGATCAAAGTTATTGTGGAAAAATAAAAAATAAGAAATAAAGCTGCTTCCATATAGGATTACGATTTATTGAAGAATAACATTACTTTCTACATCGAAGTCCTCTTGACAATTCAAGATTGCAAAGAGAAAGTGGGAGCAGCTTCAATACTAACAAACATGCGCCACCTAAAAATAATTCCACCGCTAAACTTGGTCTCACCTATTTACTTGAACTTTCATATCTCACAACTTAGATTTGCAGTGGTGGCCAAAGTATGATCTATTGTGAAAACATTTTTTCTCTCGAGTTATCTTGATTCTTAAGAAATTTCAAGTCAATTAAACACTTGACATTAGTAACAAAGAGAGGTGAGATGTATATTTTCTATTATTTGATTTTGTAAGTCGATTTACTCAGAGTTCTGCATAAATTTGAATAGAATAGGAGTAGCAACGCCAGTATTACAGGGATACTCTCCTCTTGCCAATAATATTGCATTCCTTTTATTATTGATTACCATCGGTTGTAAAATGGTTTCTATTAATTTAATTCCAAGGTGCACTTCCTAATTCAAATTAGCATCTGCTTGAATTTATTTACCTTTGGATTCTTGGTTTGAACTCATCTTAATTTGCCATCTGTGCCTGACATCATAATCTTTTTTCATGAGGTATCTCCTGTAACTTTTTGACTGCAGGGATCTGCTAAACCTCTTATCCCTTCACTCACAAGAGAAAAAAATAAACTGATCACTTGTAGATGGCTTTCTTGAAGGGCAAAAATATCGGAGTCTAATTCAATCTGACTGTCAGATAATTTCCTCTCATTCCTAAGTTTCTCACCTTAGTTGGATTTATCAGTTAGCTGCATGTATTTGTAAGCCATGATTGTTTATTGTTATGCTCCTGCAACTCAATCAGTCCCACTCTCATCTATTGTCAAATGCTTCCCCTTTTTTTTTTTTTTTTTGAGGAATACAATGCTCCATAGTTGAACCATAATTATATAAGCCTGCATAATCTACAGTCTATTTACAAATATTGAGAATTTTCAACAAATAATATACTATTCATTGTTCATACACAACCTAGCATGGAAAAGATGAACATAAAGTAGTACATAAACATCACCAATCATAATGACATATAACATTATTAATCTTTTAATCAATTTGTTTATCGAAGAATCTGCAAATAACTCTATATAACATGGAAAATTCAGGAAGCAATTAATATTGCTAGAGCATTCAGTCGCACAATAAAAATGAAAGAACCATCCAAACAAAGAAATATGGAGTTTTTAAAGAAATGCTCTAATGAGTCAGAGAATATTGCTGTTGCGATATTTATTAATTCAAAGCATGAAGCAAGAATATTCCAAGGCAATTATGCTTCAGTGATCTGAATGTGCGTAATAAGACAACAAGAGAGCAGTAACATCCATCTGTTTTTTTAAGATGATAAGCACAAGTTGGCGTCATGAATCAACAATTGGACATGTAATTTGGGTCCTGGAAACAGTTCTCATACCTCACCATGTGACAGTACGCTATTCCTTTTGTAACTCAAATCACCAGCGTGGCTCGTACCATGAAAACAATGCCATTAAATGGTTATTTTGGTTATGAGGCATAAGAATTATCATCATCTTTTTTTCTGGTAATCTTAGCCTAATTCTTTTTAACACCAGAAATACTAGTTTAATTTTATAACTTCGTCATATTCCGTAGCACGGACTCTTTCAACTGATCTCATAATAGATTTCTCATCTTCTTGCCAGAAGTACCTTGACTTCATCAACTTCTGCCAAGAGAACACAATATCCTGCCAGTTTATGACCAGTAGTCCTCATAATAGGAATCCATGGCAGGAATGGGACACTCCATGAAGGATTGAAGTGGACAAAAACCTGCAAAAATATTTTGCAATGACCCAGTCACCAAATTAAAGAAAGTATATATACATATATTCATAATTCTACTCTATCATGATAGTGAGAAAATCCATCAAACTTTTAAGCGGATTCCTCCACTCAATATGAGATAAGACTCCTGTCCCATACTTACCCTTTGCTATCTCTCTCTCTCTCTGTTTTCAGTGAAATTAAAGACACTTGTCTTTTGCCACAATCTTTCATGAAAGTACATGGCTAACTAAAAATTCTTCGATTAGATAGATTAAGATGCACATCCGCAAGGAAAAGTGATTAAGATGCACATCCATGATTTCTATGGTTGCAGAAAAGTAAGAGAGTTTTCTCTGCAGTTATACTAAATAAAATCAGATATGGAGCCTGAATTAAGTAAAAGACTGTTGAATTTGCCAGCACCACTAAATAATTCAGTGTTGGAGAAGTTTGAGAGATTGGAGGAGCCTACGAGGCTGCCTTGGTGGTTGGCTTGGGCGACGAGGAGGTCCCATGACACCTCTGAGTCCACCATCACAACCCTGGACTTCAGCTAGCTGTTGCTTGTCTTCCATTTACAAAGCACCCTTTGATTGTATTGTGAGCATGGAGCAAAACGAAACTCAACTTTCTCTCTATAATATTAGGTTGAGAGTGAAGGAGAATATTGACTAATATTTTCATCCACTTCTTAACCATACACAAAATAGCCTATTACAGGAGTTTATGCCCTTCAAATTCCTCTTACATAAATACATCATAGCCAAAAAAAACAGTACAAGATCCCAAGGGTCATAGCGTATAAATCTAGAAGTCATTATTCCTTGAAACTCCAAGAAATACCGATGAATCTAGCTATATATTTAATGTGATTCTTAGAATACTTCATACATGTAACCTAACCCTTGAAATACTTCATACTCTTTGTAAATATGATAATTAAGTTTGATTATTCAACAGGTTCTTCTTCTAGCCTTGGTGGCTTTTTTTTTATATGCAAAGAGAAGTTGGAATGTGTGATGGGTTTCGAATGAGGATGCTAGCTTGGCACTGGCTGATGGGAACAAAAGGGTTACAGAAAGTAGGGGAAAAAAATAATATTACTTGGTTTCTGTCTCTTAAGTAAAAGGGCCTTTCGTTTTTTAACTTTGATCAAAACTTTCCATTGTGGCGTGCTCTTGTTTTTTTCCTTTATTTTATTCTGGATTTGGTTCTTTTTCACCACTCGCATTACTGAACTGAATATTGGATCGACGAAAGACAAAGGGTAAGAATATCTTTGCATTAGTTTTATTAGGTAGTGTTTGGATGTCAAAAAGTTATTACAAGAATAGGAATATGAATTTTTCATGAATAACTTATTTCTTGTTATTTCAGATTTCTTTTTGGTTTGACATATGGTATTCCATTTTATTCTTATGCAAATAATGTAGTGTTATTCCAAATAATATTTTTCAAATGGTGTTTAAATGACATGGGATGATGGGAATAAGCCTGTATTCCATTAAGATTTTTTTTCAGCCACTACCCTTGGAATACGTGTCACCGGGCTTTCAATTGGCACACGCAAGCGCTCCTTATGGCCACTAGGTCCTTGCGTCTATCGGTGATGGCGTTAGAGAAACCCTTCCCCCTAACCAGCCTTACCCCAGAACAATGAATAAAAATCCCGAAGAACAAAGTCCCACCCAAACACCAAGATATACGGGAGGCAAAGCCTTCCCAAACAAGAACTCTCCACTAAGTAACTTGGAAAATAATGAGATTACCCGAAAGCTACAAAAGCACTCCTCTCTGTCCCTGACAAAGATCTCTCAAAGTGCCCGCCCCAACCTCACTCAACGAAAACTGACCTGTGGATGCCTCGCATCCGCGCACCGCCTATGCGTATCGGCCACGTCCCGTGCTCGCCTAAGTCCTCCTGACTTAGACCTGCACCGCTGCGATCTCCGTTGATCCAGCCGCTCGCCAACCTCACGAGCCTTCCCTGGTCGTTTAATGGCGCCCACCCGAACTCCACTCGGGTGTCCCTTCCTTAGAAGGTAGAAGATCTTCTCCCAATCAGATCTTCTCTCTCTCACGTTCTATCATCTAATCCTCTCATGGATTGATCTAATGCCCTTCACGTAAACCTCAGCCCCCTCTATTTATAGGTTGCTACAACCTTATCCAAAGATCCCCCTTGATCTTATCTTTATCCCATGCAATGTCTCCAAAAAGGTCATCGCCCATCTCCAAATCTTATCTCCTCCTAGCCGGCTAATGAAGGACTCTTCGCTGCTGGATAGGAGGCCTGAAATCTGATCCAAAACAGCTCCAAAGATAGCTTGGATAATCCCCAAGATATTCTCAACAAACTACCTTAAGATCTTATCCATATCTCCAAATTGGTTGCTTATGGATAAGGTTTGTTTTCCCCTCCAAATCTTATCCAAAACCTGCTGGCTGGAGTCCCTAATCTTCTCCCCAAGATAAGGGTCGAATTTACCAGATCTGGACCGATTTACCCCTGAAAAATCAGCTTCTGGATGGTTTGGACCGTTGCTGGGTGAATCTGGCCGTTGTAGGGCCATTACCGAGGCTGACGCCGACGCCGTTGCTGAGGCCGATGCCGTTGCCGAGGCCGACGCCGAGATGGGGTGGTGACAATCCTCCCCCGCTGAGATGTCGACGCCCTCGTCGACCACCATGCCGCGCAAAATCCTCCTGACGTTCCTCGTCGTCGCATGCCTTGGCCCTCCTGGCCAAAGCCTCCCGAGTCCCAACGCGGCCACCTGCCACGCGCACCCCCTAATGCCTCCTCGGTTGGATAGCCCACTCGCTGAGCCATCCCGCCTACCGCCTCCTGCCGCAGGCCTTCGTGCCTAGGCTCTCCCACGCGATACCTAGGCATGAGGTTGTCGCACAACCTCAAGTCTGGTGGTGGGGCCGATTCTTGCACCCACCCTTCACAACTGTCCTACGCCATCCCTCCACTGGAACGAAGTAAGGACGCCTGCCTTTCTGAATCAAGATGCCCCTCCGATGAGGCATGACCATGGCCTTGCTCTTGATGAAGAAGTCCATCCCGAGTATCAGGTCGTAGTCGTTGATCGGCAAGACCGTCATGTTGCAGCGCCCAGTACACGAGCCCACATCCAAAGTGGCCTCCACCTGGCCCAAAGACTCCATCTCCTCGGAGTTGACTGGCTTCACCCTACAAGGCATGGATAGCGCTCCAAGCCACAATCTGTGCGTCGCCCCTTGGCTCACAAAATTATGTGTCGCGCCGGAATCAACCAAGGCCCGCACTGTCCTCCCGTTGACCCGAGCCCTCACGTATATCAAACCTTGGCGTTGGTCTCTCGCGACCAAAGTGTTGATGGACTGTAGCAGGGCCATCCTCGCTACTGGCTCCTCTTCCGAACTCTCAGACGCCCTGTTTGCCTGGGTAGTGACGGTCGCTACCGCCACCTTTCGTGGATACTCCCATGCTAGATGCGGCCCTCCGCATATGAAGCATCCAGCGAAAGTCGCCTATCCCTTTGGTTTTGCTGCTGCACGTGGTGGAACACTTTCCTTCTTGCCTTTTCGACCACGCGGTGGTGACGCACTCTTGCATTGGCCCTTACCCTGGCCACCGCTGCCCGAAGTAGTAGCGCTGCGAAAGTCCACCAGCGCCTCTGCTGCTACGAAGGCTGAGAGAATATCCCTCACCTTCCTCCTACGAAGCTCAGCCTGCGCCCACCCCTGTAGACCAGCGAGAAAGTTAAATAACTTTTCTTCCTCGGACATGTTGGACACCTCCAGAAGTAGATTGCTGAACTGCGCCATGTACTCCTGGATGCTCCCTGTCTGCCGCAGCTTCCTCAGGTTCTCTCGAGCAAGCCACCCTGCGTTGCTCGGCTGGAACTGAGCCTTCAGTTCCCTCTTGAAGATCTCCCAGGTCTCGATTCTGGGACGCCCCGCACAGTCATCCTCGGCCGTTCTGGTCCTCCACCAGAGCTTGGTGTTCCCCTCCAGATATGTCGAGGCCCAATCCACCTGATCGGGTGCTGGGATCTTCGCCGCACGGAAGTAAGTCTCCATGTCCCACACGAAGTTCTCCACTTCCGTCGCGCTTCTGACTCCGCCGAAGGCCTTAGGCTCCCGGACCTTCGCTTCCTTTGTCGGAGCACCGACCATGCGGACTGGACTCCGCGCCTCCTGCCTCAGACGGATCACCTCCTGCTCCAAAGTATGGATCCGAAGCTCCAATCGCTCCTCCATGGCCAAGTCTGATCGTTGTTGTTGCATGCTTCGATGTTCAAGGTCACGAAGCAGCCCCTCGTGCGCCTCCATCAATTGTCGTGCGAAGTGCGTAACTCAGCCAACTGTATGCTCAACTCCGCGCATACAGCTACAAGATTCATGGTTGATCCCTCTCCTGGATCTCCCACAATACCCTCCAAACGGGTCATGCGGTCTCCTATCGCTCTCGCCATCTGATTGGGCTTGCTTGGAACTTGCCTTCAACCGGGCTTTGATACATCTTCTCCTAGCTCTGATACCTCTTGTCACCGGGCTTTCAATTGGCACACGCAAGTGCTCCCTATGGCCACTAGGTCCTTGCGTCTACCGGTGATGGCGTTAGAGAAACCCTTCCCCCTAACCAGCCTTACCCCAGAACAATGAATAAAAATCCCCGAAGAACAAAGTCCAACCCAAACACCAAGATATACGGGAGGCAAAGCCTTCCCAACCAAGAACTCTCCACTAAGTAACTTGGAAAATAATGAGATTGCCCGAAGGCTACAAAAGCACTCCTCTCTGTCCCTGACAAAGATCTCTCAAAGTGCCCGTCCTAACCTCACTCAATGAAAACTGACCTGTGGATGCCTCGCACCCGCGCACTGCCTGTGCGTATCGGCCACGTCCCATGCTCGTCTAAGTCCTCCTGACTTAGACCTGCGCCGCTGCAATCTCCGCTGATCCAGCCGCTCGCCAACCTCACGAGCCTTCCCTGGTCGTTTAGTGGCGCCCACCCAACTCCACTCGGGTGTCCCTTCCTTAGAAGGTAGGAAGATCTTCTCCCAATCAGATCTTCTCTCTCTCATGTTTTATCATCTAATCCTCTCATGGATTGATCTAATGCCCTTCACGTAGACCTCAGCCCCCTCTATTTATAGGTTGCTGCAACCTTATCCAAAGATCCCCCTTGATCTTATCTTTATCCCATGCAACGTCTCCAAAAAGGCCACCGCCCATCTCCAAATCTTATCTCCTCCTAGCCGGCTGATGAAGGACTCTTCGCTGCTGGATAGGATGCCTGAAATCTGATCCAAAACAGCTCCAAAGATAGCTTGGATAATCCCCAAGATATTCTCAACAAACTACCTTAAGATCTTATCCATATTTCCAAATTGGTTGCTTATGGATAAGGTTTGTTTTCCCCTCCAAATCTTATCCAAAACCTGCTGGCTGGAGTCCCTAATCTTCTCCCCAAGATAAGGGTCGAATTTACCTAATCTTGACCGATTTACCCCTGAAAAATTGGCTTCTAGATGGTTTGGACCGTTGCAGGGCTGTTACCGAGGCGACGCCGACGCCGTTGCTGAGGCCAATGCCGAGGCCATTGCCGAGGCCAATGCCGAGATGGGGTGGTGACAATCCTCCGTGTGTTATTGTGTTGATCATGTACATCTTGTGTTTGGGGCTGGGCATTATCTGTGATTACTTGTTGGGGTTTTTGGGGTTTCTGTAGGGGGAGGTCTCATCAACCTCACCCTACTAGTTGTGCGCAACAACTCTGAGAGAGAGAGAGGCTGACTTAGCACGAGGCGTGCTAAGGCCGGTCCCCTGCTAAGACGCTTCCGTACTTAGAAAAAAAAAATAGCCTATACCTTGTCGGGTGACAAGAGGGTATCAAAGGAGATTCTATCCAGCCGGCTATCAAGAAGGTGGGCGGCATCTTCTAGTCTCCACCACTTTGAGTGAGAAGGAGGAGAGAGAAGATACGATCGGTGCCATTGAGGAGCTTCCTACGGGCGATCATCTACGGGTTACGGGTGAGTCATCTTGTAGCCTAAGGGCAAGGTGAGGGAGAGATCGTGAGAGATTTCTTGTAGTGCTGCGGCACATATTCATCTTGTCTTCCTCTTAGGATTGTATTAATCAAAGAGGTTGGGGTAGTGTTGACCCTATACATCTTGTGTTTGGGGCTGGGCATTATCTGTGATTACTTGTTGGGGTTTTTGGGGTTCCTATAGGGGGAGGTGTCATCAACCTCACCTTACTAGTTGTGCTCAACAACTCTGAGAGAGAGAGGCTGACTTAGCACGAGGCGTGCTAAGGCCGGTCCCCTGCTAGGACACTTCCGTACTTAGAAAAAAAAATAGCCTAAAGGACGCCCTTGGAGGTTGCACGACAGTATGACGGCCCATGTCCAGCGGTGCATCTATCTCTTGTCACCCGGCTAGGTATAGGCTGGTAGCCTAGGCATAACTCTGTTGGACTTTGATATGTTGCTGAAGACCGGTTTAGATTGTAGGAAAATTGTTACCGACAACATCGCCAACACCTACTTCAAGACCCAGCGCAAGTTGACGCCCAAGCAAGCTCGTTGGCAAGAATACTTGGCAAAGTTCGACTTCGATTGGGAGCATCGGCCAGGACGTCAAAATCAAGTGGCCGACGCCCTCAGCCGCCAAGTCGTACAGGAGTACGTGGCCGCGGATGGTGACCATGCAGTCAAGCATTATAGAACGTATCCGCGAGGCAGCGCAGGCAGACGCATCATACGCCAAGCTAATGCGTGATGTGATGAGCGGACTGGTGCGGCGCTTCTGGATCCAGGACAGCTTGCTTCGTGCACATGGAGGCAGGCTAGTCGTGCCGAAGAATGAAGCTTTACGGCGCGACTTATTAAAAGAGTCCCATGACTCAAGGTGGGCAGGACATCCGGGCATGGAGCGTGTTGAGAAATTATTGAAACATAATTGTCCCAACTTTATTGATTTTGATGATTTCCAAAAGCCATGAGTACCTTAAAGAAAACAATGTGTTTATTTATCAAAAACCTTGAGCTTATTCAAATTGAAAGGAATGAACTATCAATGGTTATATCAAATGAGTTTTGAATCTATTAGAAAAAGGAGTTTCAAGTTCTATGCTTAAAAGATTTCAAAAAGGAATTTTTATACATTATAATTCAATCGATGAATTCTTGAAACATGTCTTGAATCCATGCTAAATGTCATATTTAATGTATTCAAGTCAAATTTATTTTAAATTTATTTGGGACAAGTTTTAAAGTCTATCAGAACATTTTTCTGATTTTTGTATCGCTCCCGAGCCGACTCAAGGGTTTCCGAGTCGACTCCCCAAAATGTCTGATTTTCTCGAGTCGACCCTTGGTTTTCAAGAGTCGACCCCTGACCTTCGCGAGCCGACTCCGACTCAAACAACAGAACCCATTTTGAGCACTTCTCGAGTCGACTCCCCATTTTCCTCGAGTCGACTCCCAACTTTCGGAGCCGACACTTTAGTTTTCGCGAGTCGACCCTTCAATGCTTAAAATGTTTCTATTTTTGGTAATCGACTTCGAGCCGACTCCCACAAAGCTCGAGTCGACTCCACGAAATCTGGGCGCGATTTTTAACGATGACACATCAGCCCCAACGGTAAGATTTTTGAATAACGGCTATTTTTCCTTGTCTCTAACGGATATATTTTTGCAGATTCTATAAATAGAGGAGCTCTTTTCAAATCAAAACAAGAGAAAATCAAAAAGAGAGAAAAGAATATCTTTGAAAAGAGGGAAAAACAGAGCATATTGGAAAAATCATTTAGCTCAAAGGAGAGTGATTCAAAAGGAGTGAAATCCAAGGAAGTTTCGTCTGCTCCTTTCATCAATCCACAAGAGTCAAAAGAAAATCCAAAGCATTTCAAAGGTCAAATCGAAGGATTTTCAAAAGGAGAAAAAGCTTCATCTCAACTCCAAAGTCTTCAACGGTCAAGAATCTTGCTGAGGCGTGATTCAACACTTCAAGAGGAGTTAAAGAGAAGAAGGAAGAAAGCCCAAGCCACTACCATCTGCAATACTATCAGGCTTTTCTAACCTTTATTTTGTACTTCATTTGTATATTTGCTCAAGGGGAGCATTTTATTGTTCAAACACTATTATTTTATTGTTTGCTGATTCAATCAGTGGATTGAATCAGTGGAGGTTGGTATACCTCGTTGCAAGCCGGAGTGCTTGTGTTGGGTTAGTTGTGAGCCCGTGAAAAACAACGTGTAGGGTTTTGTGCTGGTAAGCCCGAGTAAAACCAGCTGGGTTCGTTGTGCACCCGGAAAACAACAAGTTTGAGTTGTGAGCTTGGAAAACAACTCGGCTGTAATCTAGAGAGATTATAGTGTGGACCCAAGTGAATCTTGGGAGTGGACGTAGGTGTTGGTTGCACCGAACCACTATAAAATTATCTTGTGTTTGCCGTGCCATATTTTCTCTTCTCTATCTCTCTTTATTTGCTTGTGTATTGCTTTTAGTTAGCCTCTCACTTGCACATCTTGCTAACTAATCAATTAAAGTTAAAAAGTCTTAAATTTTAAGAACCCAATTCACCCCCCCCCCTCTTGGGTTGCCATCTGGGCCAACAATTGGTATCAGAGCAAGTGCTCATTTAGAATTTGATCTCACGATCAAGGGCTAAAGATCCATATGGCAACACAAATTGGTTCAAGTTTTGCTGAAGGTCATTCTACGAATCGACCTCCTTTATTTAATGGAACCAACTATTCATATTGGAAAGCTAGAATGAGAATATTCATTCAAGCTTCTGACTATGAATTGTGGGGAGTAATAATAAATGGACCTAGTACACCCACACACCTTATTGATGGCACTATTGTTCCTAAACCCGAAAGGGATTGGAATGATAATGATAGGAGAATGGCACAACTAAATGCTAAAGCCATTAATATTTTATATTGTTCCTTAGACTCAAATGAATTCAACCGAATCTCAACTTGTAATTCCGCAAAAGAAATTTGGGATAGGTTGGAAATAACTCATGAAGGAACAAACCAAGTTAAAGAATCAAAGATAAATATTTTGGTTCATAAATATGAATTGTTTACAATGGAACAAACTGAAACCATCACATGCATGTTCACTAGATTCACTGATATTGTGAATGGTTTAAAAGTCTTGGTAGAATTTATTCTAATGCTGATCTTGTGCGCAAAATTCTTAGGTCACTACCAAGATCGTGGGAAGCAAAAGTCACTGCTATCCAAGAAGCAAAGGACCTCAATGCATTACCTTTAGAGGAGCTTCTAGGATCCTTAATGACCCACGAGTTAACAATGAAGCAGCATGTTGAGGAGGAAACAAAAAGAAGGAAAACACTTGCCCTCAAGACTGCAGAAATGGAAGAGAGCAGCAGTGAAAGTAATGATGAAGATGATGAGGAAACTGCTCTCTTGGCCAAAAAATTCAGAAGTTTATGAGAAAAAGGCCCTTCCATAAAAAGAAATTTGGAGCAAGATTGAAGGAGAAAAGGATAAGAAAAAGGACAAGGAGAAAGAAAAAGAAAAAGAGCCCTTAGTATGTTATGAGTGCAAAAAGCCAGGGCACTTTAAGTATGATTGTCCTTTGCTGAAAAAGGCCTACAAGAAAAAGAAGAAAGCATACATGGCAACATGGTCTGATGAATCTTCCTCGTCGGAAGAAGAGACAAAAGGAAGTTGCCAATATCTGCTTCATGGCCAACGACGACGACAACGACAATGAGGTAAGTTCTGAAAACTCAAATGATGATTTACATTTGATGAAATGTTTGAGGCTTTCAATGAACTTATGATTGATTTTAAATCCTTGAAAAAGAAGTATAAGTTTTTGAAAAATGACAATATTAGTTTAGCTAAAAGTAAAAATGAATTAGCTTTAGAAGTTAAGAACTTAACTAATGAAAAAGAAGAACTTAGCAAAGAAAGAGATAATCTTAATCAAGAAATAGATTTGTTAAAATCTGAAACTAAAAACTCAACAAAGATTTAAAAGATCAATTAGAAACTTTAGCTTTAGAAAAAGAACAGCAAGTTAAAGAAAATGACTCTCTTAAGAAAGATGTTAAAAAATATAAAGACATTGTTGAGAAATTCACTTAAGTTCAACTAAACTTAACATGATTTAGATAGTCAAAAAGCTGTTTTTGACAAAGCTGGTTTAGGATATAACACATTAAGGAAACAAAATCTTAAAGAATATTTTTATAAAAGCCAACCAAAGTAATATAACTTGTTTTAAATGTAATGAAAAAGGTCATAAATCATTTGAATGCAAAACGTTAAATAATAACAACAAGTTAAATGTTAAAGCTAAGAAAATATGGGTTCCGAAAGGAACAATTTTTATTGCTGCTAACCATGAAGGACCCAAGAAAGCTTGGGTACCTAAGCATAAAGTTTGATTATATTGCAGGAATGTCTTGTAGCCAAAAGATCAAAGAAAAAGTGGTACCTTGATAGTGGCTGCTCAAGACATATGACGGGTGACAAAGATGAATTCATCACCCTAGAAGAAAAGAAAGGTGGAGTTGTGACGTTTGGCGATAACGGTAAAGGTCAAATTATGGGCCTTGGTAAAGTTCGCATAACTCCATCTATATTTATTGATAATGTACTTTATGTTGATGGTTTGAAGCATAATCTAATTAGTATAAGCCAATTATGTGATAAAAACTTTAATGTTTCATTTAAATCTTCTTTATGCACTGTAACTAATTCTATTGATGATAGCATTGTATTTACTGGTTATAGACATGGCAATGTTTACTTAGTTGATTAGAAAAATTATCTTTGAGTGATCATTGCTTAATTGCTGACAATGCTAACATAAATGAAATTAGTTGGTTGTGGCATCGTAGATTAGGTCATGCAAGCACACACCTTATTTCAAAACTAATTAAAATGGATTTAGTTAAAGGATTACCTAAACTAGATTTTGAAAATAATAAAATATGTGATGCATGTCAATTTGGAAAACAAACTAGAAGTTCTTTTAAATCTAAAAACATTGTTTCAACTTCTAGGGCTTTAGAGCTACTTCACATGGATCTTTTCGGACCAACTAGAACCACAAGTCTAGGAGGAAAGAAATATGGTCTAGTGATTGTAGATGATTATTCTAGATATACTTGGGTAATGTTTTTAGCTCACAAAGATGAGACTTTCTCGATATTCCTGAAATTCTTCAAGAAAGTCACAAATGAGAAAAACACTACTATAGTATCTCTAAGAAGTGATCATGGAACAGAATTTGAAAATCACTTATTTGAAAGTTTTTGTTCTGAAAATGGAATTAATCATAATTTTTCAGCCCCTAGGACTCCACAACAAAATGGTGTAGTTGAAAGAAAAAATAGGACTCTAGAAGACATGGCCCGTACCATGCTATGCGAAAGCAACTTACCAAAGTATTTTTGGGCGGAAGCAATTAACACAGCATGTTACATCTTAAATAGAGCTTTAATAAGACCAATATTAAAGAAAACACCTTATGAATTATGGAATGAAAGAAAACCAAATATAAAATACTTTCATGCATTTGGATGTAAATGTTTCATTCATAATAATGGTAAAAACAACTTAGGAAAATTTGATGCTAAATCTGATGAAGGAATTTTTCTAGGTTATTCAACAACTAGTAAGGCATATAGAATCTTTAACAAGAAAACCTTAGTAGTTGAAGAATCCATACATGTAGTTTTTGATGAATCTTTAGCAACTGGATCTGAAAAGATTGATGATGAGGAAGATACAAACATAATTGAAAAAGATCTTGAAAAACTTAATATTGAAGTATCTTCTGATCATGAACAAGAGGCTAAAGATGATGATTCACATAAGGACGATGATGTCAATATTGATCATAATGATATAGATCTTCCAAGAGACTGGAGATATGCTCATAGTCATCCTAAGGAATTGATTATAGGCGATCCATCTCAAGGAATAAGAACTAGATCATATATGAGAAATATTAGTAATCATCTTGCATTTGTATCACAAATTGAACCTAAAACTATAGAAGAAGCTGAAAAAGATAATAATTGGATGTTAGCAATGCAAGAAGAACTAAATCAATTTACTAGAAATAATGTTTGGACTTTAGTTGAAAGACCTAAAAATCATTCAGTAATAGGATCAAAATGGTTTTTAGAAATAAACTAGATGAAAATGGCATAGTAATTAGAAACAAAGCTAGATTGGTTGCTAAAGGATATAATCAAGAGGAAGGTATTGATTTTGATGAAACCTTTGCACCTGTAGCTAGATTAGAAGCCATTAGGCTATTACTTGCATTTGCATGTCATATGAATTTTAACTTATTTCAAATGGATGTAAAAAGCGCATTTTTAAATGGATTTATTAATGAAGAAGTTTATGTAGAACAACCACCAGGTTTTGAAGATCACGATTTTCAAATCACGTTTTTAAATTGCACAAAGCTTTATATGGTTTGAAACAAGCACCTAGAGCTTGGTATGATAGGTTAAGTAAATTCTTAATAGAAAATGATTTTACAAGAGGAAATGTTGATAAAACTTTGTTTTTGAAAAGAAAAAGTAAAGATTTACTTGTAGTACAAATATACGTAGATGACATTATTTTTGGTGCTACTAACGATTCTCTTTGTCAAGAATTTGCAAAGTTGATGCAGGGAGAATTCGAGATGAGCATGATGGGAGAACTCAACTTCTTCCTTGGACTCCAGATCAAACAATGCAAGGAGGGAATCTTTATCAACCAAACCAAATACACAAGAGAACTACTCAAAAAGTTTGGTATGGAAACAATGAAACCCCTCGGAACTCCAATGAGTCCTTCATGCAAGCTGGACAAAGATGAAGAAGGTAAAAAGGTTGATCAAAAGTATTATCGAGGTATATCGGATCCCTTCTTTATTTAACAGCAAGTAGACCAGATATTATGTTTTCAGTATGTTTATGTGCTAGATTTCAATCTGAACCTAAAGAATCACATTTAATAGCTGTTAAAAGAATTTTAAGATATCTAAATGGAACTAAAAATGTAGGTTTATGGTATTCTAGAGACTCACATTAAACCTAATTGCATATTCAGATTCTGATTATGCTGGATGTAAATTAGATAGAAAAAGCACAAGTGGTGCATGCCATTTCTTAGGAAGTAACTTAATCACATGGTTTAGCAAAAAGCAAAATTCAGTTGCATTATCAACTACTGAAGCTGAATATGTAGCAGCTGGAAGTTGCTGTGCGCAAATCCTATGGATTAAGCGACAACTTGAAGACTATGGTATCACACTTGATAAAACACCCATAAGATGTGATAACACTAGCGCAATCAATTTAACTAAAAATCCAATTCAACACTCAAGGACAAAACACATAGAAATTAGATATCATTTTATAAGGGAACATGTAGCTAATGATGAAATTTGTTTAGATTATGTAAACACTGAAGAACAATTAGCTGACATCTTTACAAAACCTTTAAATGAAGAAAGATTTTGTTATCTTAGAGGAGAGTTAGGAATTTGTAATCCTTTTGAATAAATTTTGAAACCTCTAAGGAAATATATCTAGAGTTCTTTCAAATTCTCAAAATCTTAAGGAAATTTTATCTAGAACTCATATCAATTTGATCTCTCAAATCCATGATTTTTAATCATACTCAAAGATCAAATTCCGGACTCATTTCGGATTCTCTGAATCTTAATCTTTTTTCTCTGAAATGGTCTCGGAGCCGACTCGAGAGTATCGGAGTCGACTCGAGTTTCTGCTGAAACTCAGGAGTCGACCCCTCTCTGAGCGAGTCGACTCGAGATCGTGTCCGTGCTCTGTGACTAGTCCGAGCCGACTCCACACTTTGCGCGAGTCGACTCGACGTGGTCCCAGTCGATTATTTAGGGCACGAGTCGACCCACGGACATTTCATTCTCCAAATCTTTCCAAATCCTCTCCAAAGCTTTCCCAAAACCCTCCAAACCTCAAAAACCTCTGATTAACAATCCTTCAAGATCAATGGCACCCAAAACCCGTGGAGCTAGCTAGTGGTGCCGGATGAAGAGAAAGAGGACCGTTCGACGACCCGTCCGCGAGCCGTCTCCGGATTCATCCTCCACCCCTTCTGAGTGATCTCCTGCTCCAGCTCCTACTCCTCAGGTAGATCATCTTGCAGTAGGATTGTCACCACAGGAAGAAAGGTTGATTTTGAATTGTTTGAGAATGAAGGATTCTAGGTAGACAACTAATTGAGATGGGATTTGAGAGATATGTTCATTGGACTGTCCCACCTACCCTGCTCTAGTTAAAGAGTTTTACAAGAATTTGACTAGAGGAGATGATGGCTTGGTGAGCAAGGTTAGAGGCATTGGTCTGAACATCACTCCTCTATTCTATCTAGATTATTGAAATTACCCTTGTCTGGACCATCCACTTTGCCCCAGAAGATAGATCTCCAGCCCTCACTAGGCTATTGAACAGAAATTTTGAAGGATTTGAAGAAGTTTTGCTAGTCAATTGCCTTTGGAATTAAGATTACTCACAACATCTGCAGCAGGATTTTTTTCCCAAGACCGGCAGATTGACTATGTTTCTGAGCGAGATATTTTTGTTATGGATGCTGTTGTTTCTGGGAAGCCCATCAACTTACCTCGGATGATTTATGGTATATTGCAGATTGTGGGGGAAAAAGAAATCAAGTTTGCCCTATGGCATGGTTTTAACTAAATTATTTCAAGCCAAGGGATTGTTTAGTGATAGTGAGCCAAAGAAGGATTAAGACATACAGATTATTATCTTTGGCACTATTCATCGCATGGGGTTTGTTAAGAAAAATGGAATTGGGAGAGAAAGAATGTTACTGAGGACAGAGACATAGATGCTGAGGCCCCAGACCTTCTTGAGACATTCATCACCTGAGCCTCCTCAGTGCTCGTCTGTTCCAGAGTCTTTCCAGCTCCTGCTTCTGATTCTACCCCTGCTCCTACTGTTGCTCCTGCTCAGTCTTCTACATTTCATCTGGTAGTTTTTCTGATATACAGTTAGATCAGCTTCGATCATTATTCAAATCTGAGATAAGTGATCATGAAAGACTGAAAGAAGAATTTAATGAAAAGTTTATGAATTTAAAAGAAGCCTTATATTCACTCAGTGATCGGTTGCATCGATTGAGTCTACTCTCAGTTCATCTACCAGTTCCTTAAGTGAAGACTTAAAGAATATCTTTGGAGAACTTAAGGATATCTGCGGTGACTCGGAGACATACTCCCAATGCAACGCCGAGCTTCAAGAAAAATTACATCTGCTTGTACTTTTGTTGATGAAAAACTCAAAGACTATGTTAGACTTCAATGTGAAGGGATGAAGCAGATTGTTGATCACTTGAATAGAATTACTAGAAGAAATTTTTAAGTTTTCATGTAATCTCTTTTTGATGTAATCAAATTTACTTTCAATGCAATGAGCAAGTTTACATTTTCATGTACTTTCATTTTGAAGTAATGAGAAAGTTTGATGCATTACTTTTGTCTATTTCAATTATAAATTCCTTGAATACTTTGAATGATTATCCTCAATTGATAAGTTAAATAGAAAAAGATAAAGAATATTATTGATATTAAACTTCCTAACCTTTTTGTTGATTACAAAAAAGGGGGAGAGTTTTTATTAATCGTATATGCCTTGCCTTCAATTCAATCAAAGTTTAATTTTGAAAGAGGAAGAGCATAAGGGGAAGAGATAAATTGAATTTCATAAAGAAAATGCTTAAGTTTCTGATTTGAAAAATTTTGAATGATTTATAAAATTAAGGTTCATAGGGGGAGCTACCTCATTGAGGGGGAGCCTTTCCATGAACACAAAGTTGATTTTGGAATCACAAATTTTTTCAATTTTATAATGCATATACTCAATGTTTTTGTCATCATCAAAAAGGGGGAGATTGTTGAGAAATTATTGAAACATAATTGCCCCAACTTTATTGATTGATGATTTCCAAAAGCCATGAGTACCTTAAAGAAAACAATGTGTTTATTTATCAAAAACCTTGAGCTTATTCAAATTGAAAGGAATGAACTATCAATGGTTATATGAGTTTTGAATCTATTAGAAAAAGGAGTTTCAAGTTCTATGCTTAAAAGATTTCAAAAAGGAATTTTTATACATTATAATTCAATCGATGAATTCTTGAAACATGTCTTGAATCCATGCTTAAATGTCATATTTAATGTATTCAAGTCAAATTTATATTTTAAATTTATTTGGGACAAGTTTTAAAGTCTATCAGAACATTTTTCTGATTTTTGTATCGCTCCGAGCCGACTCAAGGGTTTCCGAGTCGACTCCCCAAAATGTCTGATTTTCTCGAGTCGACCCTTGGTTTTCAAGAGTCGACCCCTGACTTCTTGCGAGCCGACTCCTGACTGTGCGAGCCGACTCCGCTCAACAACAGAACCCATGTTTTTTGAGCACTTCTCGAGTCGACTCCCCATTTTCCTCGAGTCGACTCCCGACTTTCGGAGCCGACACTTTAGTTTTCGCGAGTCGACCCTTCAATGCTTAAAATGTTTCTATTTTTGGTAATCGACTTCGAGCCGACTCCCACAAAGCTCGAGTCGACTCCGCGAAATCTGGGCGCGATTTTTAACGATGACACATCAGCCCCAACGGTAAGATTTTTGAATAACGGCTATTTTTCCTTGTCTCTAACGGATATATTTTTGCAGATTCTATAAATAGAGGAGCTCTTTTCAAATCAAAAAAAGAGAAAATCAAAAGAGAGAAAAGATATCTTTGAAAAGAGGGAAAAACAGAGCATATTGGAAAAATCATTTAGCTCAAAGAGAGTGATTCAAAAGGAGTGAAATCCAAGAGGAAGTTTCGTCTGCTCCTTTCATCAATCCACAAGAGTCAAAAGAAAATCCAAGCATTTCAAAGGTCAAATCGGAGGATTTTCAAAAGGAGAAAAAGCTTCATCTCAACTCCAAAGTCTTCAACGGTCAAGAATCTTGCTGAGGCGTGATTCAACACTTCAAGAGGAGTTAAAGAGAAGAAGGAAGAAAGCCAAAGCCACTACCATCTGCAATACTATCAGGCTTTTCTAACCTTTATTATTTGTACTTCATTTGTATATTTGCTCAAGGGGAGCATTTTATTGTTCAAACACTATTTTTATTGTTTGCTGATTCAATCAGTGGATTGAATCAGTGGAGGTTGGTATACCTCGTTGCAAGCCGGAGTGCTTGTGTTGGGTTAGTTGTGAGCCCGTGAAAAACAACGTGTAGGGTTTTGTGCTGGTAAGCCCGAGTAAAACCAGCTGGGTTCGTTGTGCGCCCGGAAAACAACAAGTTTGAGTTGTGAGCTTGGAAAACAACTCGGCTGTAATCTAGAGAGATTATAGTGTGGACCCAAGTGAATCTTGGGAGTGGACGTAGGTGTTGATTGCACCGAACCACTATAAAATTATCTTGTGTTTGCCGTGCCATATTTTCTCTTTCTCTATCTCTTTATATTTGCTTGTGCATTGCTTATTAGTTAGCCTCTCACTTGCACATCTTGCTAACTAATCAATTAAAGTTAAAAAGTCTTAAATTTTAAAAGAACTCAATTCACCCCCCCCCCCTCTTGGGTTGCCATCTGGGCCAACAGAGTGGATGTATGCCCTGCTATCTCGTGACTTCTACTGGCCAAATATGTGGAGAGACGTGGAGGCCTATGTGCGGAGTTGTCTGATCTGCCAGATGGACAAAGTGGAGCGCAGGAAGCCAGCGGGACTACTGCAACCATTGCCCATCCCAAGCCGACCATGGGCATCTGTTTCCATGGACTTCATTGTTAGATTTCTGGAGGTGGACGGCAAGCGGACCATCTTTGTAGTGGTGGACAAATTTTCCAAGTATGCTATCTTCATGGCGGTACTGGACCCATGCACAGCCGAGACGTGCGCGGCGCTCTTCTTCACCCACGTGGTCAAGATCTTCGGTTTGCCCGGAGATATCATCAGCGACCGCGACGTCCGATTCACGGGTAAGTTCTGGACCATGCTTTTCCAGATCGTGGGCACGGAGCTTAAATTCTCCACAGCATATCACCCTCAGACGGACGGCCAAACCGAGCGAGTGAATGCATTGCTCGAGGAGTATCTGCGGCACTTCGTCACCGCAAGACAACAAAACTGGCTTGAGTTGCTGGACGCGGCACAATTTTCCTACAATCTAAACCGGTCTTCAGCAACAGATCAAAGTCCAGCAGAGTTATGCCTAGGCTACCAGCCTAGGACGCCCTTGGAGGTTGCACGACAGTATGACGGCCCATGTCCAGCGGCGCATCTATCTCTTGTCACCCGGCTAGGTATAGGCTATTTTTTTTTCTAAGTACGGAAGCGTCCTAGCAGGGGACCGGCCTTAGCACGCCTCGTGCTAAGTCAGCCTCTCTCTCTTAGAGTTGTTGCGCACAACTAGTAGGGTGAGGTTGATGAGACCTCTCCCTACAGGAACCCCAAAAACCCCAACAAGTAATCATAGATAATGCCCAGCCCCAAACACAAGATGTACAGGGTCAACACTATCCCAACCTCTTTGATTAATACAATCCCTAAGAGGAAGACAAGATGAATATGTGCCGCAGCACTACAAGAAATCTCTCACGATCTCTCCCTCACCTTGCCCTTAGGTTACAAGATGACTCACCTGTAACCCGTAGATGATCGCCCGTAAGAAGCTCCTCAACGGCACCGATCGTATTTCTCTCTCCTCCTTCTCGCCCAAAGTGGTGGAGACTAGAAGATGCCGCCCACCTTCTTGATAGCCGGCTGGATAGGATCTCCTTTGATACCTCTCCGTGTGTTGTTGTGTTGATTGATTGCTCCCTCACGAAGACCTCCCTCTTATTTATAAGGTTGAGCCATCGCCTCATCCAAAGATGCCATCCTTGGCTTATCTCCATGCACACCACTTTTGAATCACCGCCTTATCTCCTTGCAACCTTATCTATAATACACTGTCAAGTAAAGCACCGCTTGATCCACTTCAAATCTTATCTCTAGATGGCCGGTTGTGTAGGCTGATTAGGAGATTCGTTGCAGCTGCTTTGGACGTCCAAATCTGCCTCCAAAATCTCTCCACCGATTGCTTTGGATAAGGGTCCAGATATCTCTAACAAACTCCCCCAAAATCTTATCCATATCTTGAGTTAGTTAGATGTAGATAATGGCTGATTTTCCTTATCCAAATCTGCTGGTTGGATCCCCAAATCTTATCCATAAGATAAGGATTAGATTTTATCAGATAAGGATGATTTTATTCCCCAAAAATTGGAGCAGGAAGATCTGGGCGGTTGCAGGCTGATTCTGGGCGTAACAGTCCGCTGGGCGCGCGTCTAGGCGCTGGGCGCGCACCTGGGCACGCCTGGCCGTGGGGCACGTGCGCTTGGGCACGTCTGGGCATCGGCCGCTAATGGATGGCTCCGGGTCTTCTTCGGCCATGCATGCTTTGCTGAAAACTGAGCTTGCTGATGCCGACTCCGCGTGCCGTCGCGTCTGGGAGAGTCCGCATCCAGCCTTGGCGCTTGGATCACCAACCTCACGCCATGTGTCTGACTAAGTGTGGGGCTTGCCGGCCCCATGGACAACGTGCGCATCCCGTGGCATGGTCAAACTCCGTCCTGGCAGGTCCTTGACTCGTACCCACCTTTCGGTCCGTCAAAATTCTTGCAATCTTCCTTGCGAACTTGGGTCGGATGGCAGGGCGCATCTTGCCTGGGTTCTCTAACTCGTCTGCAACCAGGTCTCCATAGTATGGTTTGAGAAAGCTAACGTGGAAGATTAGATGAATCTTCAGTCTGGCCGGCAAGGCCAGTTTGTAAGCTACTTCTCCCACCCGTCTGAGTACTTTGAAGGGTCCGTCATACCTTGGCAAAAGGCCTTTGTGGAACTTTCACTTGGTCGCTTTCCTCCAAAGATAGGGCGTAATCTTCAACATCACAAGATCGCCCACCTGGTCAGAGCCTCTCAAGTCCCAACGCGGCCACCTGCCACGCGCATCCCCTGATGCCTCCTCGGTTGGATAGCCCACTCGCCGAGCCATCCCGCCTGCCGCCTCCTGCCGCAGGCCTTCGTGCCTAGGCTCTCCCACGCGATGCCTAGGCGTGAGGTTGTTGCACAACCTTAAGTCTGGTGGTGGGGCCGTTTCTTGCACCCACCCTTTGCAACTGTCCTACGCCATCCCTCCACTGGAACGAAGTAAGGATGCATGCCTTTCCGGATCAAGATGTCCCTCCGATGAGGCATGACCATGGCCTTGCTCTTAATGAAGAAGTCCATCCCGAGTATTAGGTCGTAGTCGTCGATCGGCAAGACCGTCATGCTGCAGTGCCCAGTCCATGAGCCCACCTCCAATGCGGCCTCCGCCTGGCCCAAAGACTCCATCTCCTCGGAGTTGATAGGCTTCACCCTACAAGGCTGGGATAGCGCTCCAAGCCCCAATCTGTGCGCCACCCCTTGGCTCACGAAATTGTGTGTCGCGCCGGAATCAACCAAGGCCCGCACTGTCCTTTCCGTTGACCCGAGCCCTCACGTACATCAAACCTTTGCATTGGTCTCTCACGGCCAAAGTGTTGATGGACTGTAGCGGGGCCATCCTCGCTACTGGCTCCTCCGAACTCTCGAAGGCCCTGTCCGCCTGGGTAGTGACGGCCGCTACCGCCACCTTCCGATGCTACCTGGAGGCGAGCAGAAGAACTTTGGCAGTTCGAGGAGGACATTCAGGCCTACGTGAGGGCAAGTGCTGTGCACACCGTCCATGGGGCCGGCAAGCCCCATACTTAGTCAGACACAAGGCGCGAGGGTGGTGATCCAAGCGCCAAGGCCGGATGCGGACTCATCTCCCAGACGCGACGGCACGCGGAGTCGGCATCAGCAAGCTCAGTTTTCAACAAAGAATGCATGGCCGAAGAAGACCGGGAGCCATCCATTAGCGGCCGACGCCCAGGCGCACACAGGCGCACCCGACGCACGCCCAAGCGCGCGCCCTACGGCCAGGTGCGCCCAGGCACGTGCCTAGCACCCAGACGCGCGCCCAGCGGACTGTTACGCCCAGAATCAGCCTGCAACGCCCAGATCTTCCTGCTTCGATTTTTGGGGAATAAAATCATCCTTATCGGATAAAATCTAAGCCTTATCTTATGGATAAGATTTGGGGATCCAACCAGCAATTTGGATAAGGAAAATCAGCCATTATCTACATCTAACTAACTCAAGATATGGATAAGATTTTGGGGGAGTTTGTTAGAGATATCTGGACCCTTATCCAAAGCAATTGGTGGAGAGATTTTGGAGGCAGATTTGGACGTCCAAAGCAGCTGCAACGAATCTCCTAATCAGCCTACACAACCGGCCATCTAGAGATAAGATTTGAAGTGGATCAAGCGGTGCTTTACTTGGACGGTGCATTATAGATAAGGTTGCAAGGAGATAAGGCGGGGATTCAAAAGTGGCGTGCATGGAGATAAGGCCAAGGATGGCAGCTTTGGATGAGGTGTGGCTCAACCTTATAAATAAGAGGGAGGTCTTCGTGAGAGAGCAATCAATCAACACAACAACGCACGGAGAGGTATCAAAGGAATCCTAACCAGCCGGCTATCAAGAAGGTGGGTGGCATCTTCTAGTCTCCACCACTTTGGGTGAGAAGGAGGAGAGAGAAGATACGATCGGTGCCATTGAGAAGCTTCCTACGGGCGATCATCTACGGGTTACGGCTGAGTCATCTTGTAGCCTAAGGGCAAGGTGAGGGAGAGATCGTGAGAGATTTCTTGTAGTGCTGTGGCATATATTCATCTTGTCTTCCTCTTAGGATTGTATTAATCAAAGAGGTTGGGGTAGTGTTGACCCTGTACATCTTGTGTTTGGGGCTAGGCATTATCTGTGATTACTTGTTGGGGTTTTTGGTGTTCTTGTAGGGGGAGGTCTCGATCAACCTCACCTACTAGTTATGCGCAACAACTCTGAGAGAGAGAGGCTGACTTAGCACGAGCTAAGGCCGGTCCCCTACTAGGACGCTTCCGTACTTAGAGAAAAAAAATAGCCTATACCTAGCCGGGTGACAAGAGGGAATCAGAGCACCTTCAATACAAGAACCCAAGAACATATTTTTTTCTTCTTCTAAAAATCAACCATGGTGAATCACAACGATCGAATAGCAAGGCTCGAGGCTATTGTCGGGATTCCTCCAGAGGATGGGTTTACTGATCTCATCACCCGATCCTTGGAGCAGTAGCAGCAGATCAATCAGATCCAGCAGGCGATCCCGGCATAACCAGATCATGGAGCCGGGCCAAGCTCTTCCAATGAAGGCCAACAGGATGGAAGAGATGCCGTTCTAGAGGAGGTTCTGAATCGCATCAAGGAGCTGGGAGATGAAGTGGACGCCCTCAGGGCCAGCCCTACGCGAATCTACCACATCCATCCCAGATCCACGTACCTGATCCGAAGCCTTTCAGCGCGCGCGCAACGCCAAGAAACTGGAGAACTTCGTATGGGACGTGGAGGAGTACTTCCTAGCAATGAATATACCGGAAGCACAATGAATCCGCCTCGCCAGCGTGTTCCTTGCTAGTGATGCCAAGCTATGATGGCGTACTCGCAATGCGGAGGATCGAAACGCCGGTAGGCCAGGAATTACGACTTGGGAGGCCCTCAAAGAAGAGTTGAAGATTCAGTTTCTCCCTCATAACGTCACATGGGTGGCGAGGGACCAACTGAAGAAGCTGAAGCAGACGGGTTCCATCAGAGACTACGTCAAGGAGTTCAGCTCATTGCTACTCGACATACCAGACATGTCCGAAGCCGACAAGTTGTTCAACTTTCAGTCGGGATTGCAGAATTGGGCGCAAGTGGAGCTGCGAAGGCAAGGAGTGAAAGATCTCAATTCGGCGATGGCTGCTGCCGAGAGCTTCGTCGACTTTCGTACCACTACGCCTACCCCCGCCCCTGGCAAGCAGAAAGCTAAAGCCAAGGAGGGCAAAACGTCTCATCCCAAGAAGCAAGGGAAGAAGAAGAAGATGACAGCCCGAAAAGAGAAGGGAACTACTCAGTAGTCTAAGGATACCACGACCAGATCTGAGCGGCCCCAAGGTTGTTTCATCTGCGGAGGTGCACATCGGATGCGCGACTGTCAGAAGAAGGGGAAGCTCACGGCCTTGATCGCCCAATTGGTCGAGGAATCCAGCGACTCAGAGGGACCCTCCTGGGTGAACCCATTGCAAGCGATTAATGCGCTTGTCACCAGGAAGCCGCCATCCTGCAAAGGGCTTCTTTATGTTTCGGTGAAGGTCAATGACCACCAGTTGAGGGCCATGATTGATACGGGTGCCACCGATAACTTCATCACGGAAGACATAGCGAAGGAGTTAGGTTTGCAAACTTCCACCGCTGCAACCATGATAAAGGCCATCAACTCGAAGGCAGCGAGGGTGAATGTCCTTACAAAGGCTGATCTAGAAGTCGGCCCTTGGAGAGGGTCGTGCAGCTTTTTGGTGATCCCACTTGACGATTTTCAGATCATCCTTGGCCTGGAATTCTTCAAGGCAGCCAAGACAATGATCATTCCACATCTCAACGGCATGCTGATAGGAGCGGAGGATAGCACCGGTTTCGTTTCAGCATTGCCACCAGCCGCTAAGGAAAAGAGCAGCGGTCAGTCAACCGTTGCAAAGCAGAAGATGGCCAACAGCAGTTCACGCACAGTTCCAGATAGCGGGCTGATATCCGCTAAGCAGCTCAGCAAAGGCCTAAGGAAAGGAGACCAGACATATGTCGTGGCACTAGTCCAGGTTCAGCCCGAATCGAAGGACGCAGAGGAGGTGCACGCGCAGGTAGGGGAGATACTACAGGAGTTCGCCGATCTCATGCCCGATGAGCTACCAAAAGAATTACCGCCATGGCGCATGCACGACCATCGAATCGAGCTGGAGCCCGGAGTGCATGCCCCGGCAAAGGCCCCCTACCGCATGGGCCCTGCAGAACTGAAGGAACTGTGCACTCAGCTGGATGAGTTACTGGCCGCGGGACTGATTCAGCCATCCTGTGCCCCTTTCGAAGCACCGGTCCTTTTTCAGCACAAAAAGGATGGATCTCTGCGCATGTGTGTGGACTATCGAGCCCTCAACAAGGTCACCGTGAAGAATCGCTACCCGGTGCCCAACGCAGCAGATCTGTTCGACCGTCTTTCAAAGGCGGAATACTTCAGCAAATTGGATCTACGCTCTGGATACTGGCAGGTACGTATTGCGCCAGGTGATGAATCAAAGACGACGTGTGTGACCCGGTATGGCTCATTTGAGTTCCTGGTCATGCCCTTTGGCCTGACGAACGCACCAGCTACCTTCTGCAATCTCATGACAGACGTCCTATATGACTTCCTGGATGACTTTGTCGTAGTCTATTTGGACGACATAGTCATTTACAACGGTAGCCTGCAGCAGCATGTGGAGCACTTGAGGCGAGTTATGCAGCGACTTCGGGAGCATCGCCTCTACGTCGAAAGGGAGAAGTGCGAGTTTGCATGCACCGAGGTCCATTTTCTTGGACACATCGTTGGCTATGGCGCGATACGGATGGACAGCGCCAAGGTCCAGGCCATCCTGGACTGGTCGACACCTGCCACAATGAGCGAGCTCCGATCGTTCCTAGGACTCGCGAACTATTACCGGAGGTTTATCAAAGGGTACTCGGCCATCGCAAGCCCTTTGACCGATCTGCTCAAGAAGGAGCGAAGGTGGAGTTGGTCCTCCAACTGTGAGGAGGCCTTCGGTAAACTGAAGACGGCCCTAGCTACAGAGCCGATCTTGCAGTTACCCAGATTTGAGGATCCTTTTGAAGTGCACACGGATGCATCCGACCGTACGCTTGGTGGAGTCTTGATCCAGGCGGGACATCCAGTAGCATACGAGAGTAGAAAGTTCAAGGATGTCGAGACATGGTATTCGGCGCACGAGAAGGAGATGACTGCTGTGATACACTGCTTGGAGGTATGGCACCATTACTTGCTCGAAACTAAATTCAAAATTGTTACCGACAACGTCGCTAACACCTACTTCAAGACCCAGCGCAAGTTGACGCCCAAGCAAGCTCGTTGGCAAGAATACTTGGCGGAGTTTGACTTTGATTGGGAGCATCGGCCAGGACGTCAGAATCAAGTGGCCAATGCCCTCAGCCGCCAAGTCGTACAGGAGTACGTGGCCGTGGTGGCGACCATGCAGTCAAGCGTTATAGAGCATATCCGCGAGGCAGTGCAGGCAGACGCGGCATACGCCAAGCTAATGCATGATGTGACAAGCGAACTAGTGCGGCGCTTCTGGATCCAAGACGGCTTGCTTCGCGCACCTGGAGGCAGGCTAGTCGTGCTGAAGAATGAAGCTTTACGGCGCGACTTATTAAAAGAGTCCCATGACTCAAGGTGGGCAGGACATCCGGGCATGGAGCGGATGTATGCCCTGCTATCTCGCGACTTTTACTAGCCAAATATATGGAGAGACGTGGAGGCCTATGTGCGGAGTTGTCTGATCTGCCAGATGGACAAAGTGAAGCGCAGGAAGCCAGCGGGACTACTACAACCGTTGCCCGTCCCAAGCCGACCATGGGCATCTGTTTCCATGGACTTCATTGTGGGATTTCCGGAGGTGGACGGCAAACGAACCATTTTTGTAGTGGTGGACAGATTTTCCAAGTATGCTATCTTTATGGCAGCACCGGATCCATGCATGGCCGAGATGTGAGCGGCGCTCTTCTTCACCCATGTGGTCAAGGTCTTCGGTATTCCCGGTGACATCATCAGCGACCGCGACGTCCGATTCACAGGTAAGTTCTGAACCACGCTTTTCCAAATCGTGGGCACGGAGCTTAAATTCTCTACAGCATATCACCCTCAGATGGATGGCCAAACCGAGCGGATGAATGCATTGCTCGAGGAGTATCTGCGGCACTTCGTCACCGCAAGACAACGAAACTGGCTTGAGTTGCTGGACGCGGCACAATTTTCCTACAATCTAAACCGGTCTTCAGCAACAGATCAAAGTCCAGCGGAGTTATGCCTAGGTTACCAGCCTAGGACGCCCTTGGAGGTTGCACGATAGTATGACGGTCCATGTCCAGCGGCGCATCTATTTGCAAGGGACATGACCAAAAATATCGCGAAGGCACGTGACAGCCTTGTGCGGATGGCTATGCAGATGAAGATGCGCGCAGACGAGCACCGACGACCAGTGGAGTACCAGGTGGGCGATCTTGTGATGTTGAAGATCACGCCCTATCTTTGGAGGAAAGTGACCAAGCGAAAGTTCCACAAAGGCCTTTTGCCAAGGTATGACGGACCCTTCAAAGTACTCAGACGGGTGGGAGAAGTAGCTTACAAACTGGCCTTGCCAGCCAGACTGAAGATTCATCCAGTCTTCCACGTTAGCTTCCTCAAACCATACCATGGAGACCTGGTTGCAGACGAGTTAGAGAACCCAGAAAGGATGCACCCTGCCATCCGACCCAAGTTCGCAAGGAAGATTGTAAGATTTTTGGGGACCGAAAGGTGGGTACGAGTCAAGGACCCCAGTACACGGAGTATCTGGTACAATGGCACGGAGAGGAAGTTTTTGATGCCACCTGAAGGTGAGCAGAAGAACTTTGGCAGTTCGAGGAGGACATTCAGCCCTGCGTGAGGGCAAGCGCGACGGGGACGTCGGCGTCTTCAGGTGGGGGAGGATTGTCACTGCCCCAGTGATGCGCACGGCCAGGAGGGCCGTAGCGTAGCCCGCGGCGCGCAGCGCGGGCAAGGCAGGTGGCTGAGGACCTGCCAGGACGGAGTTTGACCGTGCCACGGGATGCGCACGTCCATCCATGGGGCCGGCAAGCCCCAAACTTAGTCAGACACATGGCGCGAGGTTGGTGATCCAAGCGCCAAGGCCGGATGCGGACTCATCTCCCAGACGCGACGGCACGCGGAGTCGGCATCAGCAAGCTCAGTTTTCAGCAAAGCATGCATGGCCGAAGAAGACCCAGAGCCATCCATTAGCGGCCGATGCCCAGGCACGCGTGCCCCACGGCCAGACGTGCCCAGCACCCAGACGTGCGCCCAGCGGACTATTACACCAGAATCAGCCTCAACCGCCCAGATCTTCCTGCTTCGATTTTTGGGGAATAAAATCTTATCTGATAAAATCTAAGCCTTATCTTATGGATAAGATTTGGGGATACAACCAACAGATTTGGATAAGAAAAATTAGTCATTATCTACATCTAACTAACTCAAGATATGGATAAGATTTTGGGGGAGTTTGTTAGAGATATCTGGACCCTTATCCAAAGCAATTGGTGGAGAGATTTTGGAGGCAGATTTGGACGTCCAAAGCAGCTGCAACGAGTCTCCTAATCAGCCTACACAACCGGCCATCTAGAGATAAGATTTGAAGTGGATCAAGCAGTGCTTTACTTGGAAGGTGCATTATAGATAAGGTTGCAAGGAGATAAGGCGGGGATTCAAAAGTGGCGTGCATGGAGATAAGGCCAAGGACGGCAGTTTTGGATGAGGCGGTGGCTCAACCTTATAAATAAGAGGGAGGTCTTCGTGAGAGAGCAATCAATCAACACAACAACACACGGAGAGGTATCAAAGGAGATCCTATCCAGCCGGCTATCAAGAAGGTGGGCGGCATCTTCTAGTCTCCACCACTTTGGGCGAGAAGGAGGAGAGAGAAGATACGATCGGTGCCATTGAGGAGCTTCCTACGGGCGATCAACTATGGGTTATGGGTGAGTCATCTTGTAGCCTAAGGGCAAGGTGAGGGAGAGATCGTGAGAGATTTCTTGTAGTGCTGCGGCACATATTCATCTTGTCTTCCTCTTAGGATTGTATTAATCAAAGAGGTTAGGGTAGTGTTGACCCTGTACATCTTGTGTTTGGGGCTGGGCATTATCTGTGATTACTTATTGGGGTTTTTGGGATTCTTGTAGGGGGAGGTCTCGATCAACCTCACCCTACTAGTTGTGCGCAACAACTCTGAGAGAGAGAGGATGACTTAGCACGAGGCGTGCTAAGGCCGGTCCCCTGCTAGGACGCTTCCGTACTTAGAGAAAAAAAAATAGCCTATACCTAGCCAGGTGACAAGAGCCTACCACGTGCACCCCCTGATGCCTCCTCGGTTGGATAGCCCACTCGCCAAACCATCCCGCCTGCCGCCTTCTGCCGCAGGCCTCCGTGCCTAGGCTCTCCCACGCGATGCCTAGGCGTGAGGTTGTCGCACACCCTCAAGTCTGGTGGTGGGGCCGTTTCTTGCACCCATCCTTCGTAACTGTCCTACGCCATCCCTCCACTGGAACGAAGTAAGGACGCCTGCCTTTCCGGATCAAGATGCCCCTCCGATGAGGCATGACCATGGCCTTGCTCTTGATGAAGAAGTCCATCCCGAGTATCAGGTCGTAGTCGTTGATCGGCAAGACCGTCATGTTGCAGCGCCCAGTACACGAGCCCACATCCAAAGTGGCCTCCGCCTGGCCCAAAGACTCCATCTCCTCGGAGTTGACTGGCTTCACCCTACAAGGCATGGATAGCACTCCAAGCCCCAATCTGTGTGCCGCCCCTTGGCTCACGAAATTGTGTGTCGCACCGGAATCAACCAAGGCCCGCACTGTCCTTCCATTGACCCGAGCCCTCACGTACATCAAGACGTTGAAGGCATGATGGTCGACGAAGGCGTCGATATGTCAGCGGGGGGAGGATTGTTACCCCCCCCCCAGTCATGCGCACGGCCAGGAGGGCCGTAGCGCAGCCGCGGCGCGCAACATAGAGCGCGGCGAGGCCAAATGCACCCGCGCGAATGGACCAGACTGGCTGCGCGTGTAGGCCTGCCCTGCCGCGCGCCCAGGCACGCGCTGGCCATTCTGGCCGTGCGCCCAGGCACGGGCAAACAGCGGCGCACCCAGGCACAGGCGGCGCTGGTGCGCGCACGCACTCCGACGGCATTCCGCGCATGCCGGCTGGCAGGCGGCTAGCCGGGCAACGCGCCCGCTGGGCCGGTAGCTGCATGCCGACCGTTGGCATGCGCCAGGTGGGCGCGCGCCCACGGCCGGCGCCCAGGCGCCCATAACAGCCATAACGAATCTGTAACGGCCAGATTCTCCTAGCAGCTACACACACATGCAGAGATCCATCCTTTTTGCGCTGAAAAAGGACCGGTGCTCCGAAAGGGGCGCGGGATGGTTGAATCAGTCCCGCGGCCAGTAACTCATCCAGCTGAGTGCGCAGTTCCTTCAGTTCTGTTGGGCCCATGCGGTAGGGGGCCTTTGTCGGGGCACGCGCTCCGGGCTCCAGCTCGATTCGATGGTCGTGCATGCGCCGTGACGGTAATTCCTTTGGTAGCTCATCGGGCATGAGATCGGCAAACTCCTGTAGTTTCTCCCCCAACTGCGCGGGCACCTCCTTTGCGTCCTTCGATTCGAGCTGAACCTGGACTAGTGCTGCGACATATGTCTGGTCTCCTTTCCTTAGGCCTTTGCTGAGCTGCTTAGCGGATATCAGCCCGCTATCTGGAACTGTGCACAAACTGGTGTTGGCCATCTTCTGCTTTGCAATGGTTGACTGACCGCTGCTCTCTTCCTTAGCGGCTGGTGGCAATGCTGAAACGAAACTGGTGCTGTCCTCCGCTCCTATCAGCATGCCGTTGAGATGTGGAATGATCATTGCCTTGGCTGCCTTGAAGAATTCCAGGCCAAGGATGATCTGAAAATCGTCAAGTGGGATAACCAAAAAGCTGCACGGCTCTCTCCAGGGGCCGACTTCTAGATCAGCCTTTGTAAGGCCATTCACCCTCGCTGCCTTCGAGTTGATGGCCTTTATCATGGTTGCAGCGGTGGAAGTCTGCAAACATAACTCCTTCGCTTTGTCTTCCGCGATGAAGTTGTCGGTGGCACCCGTATCAATCATGGCCCTCAGCTGGTGACCATTGACCTTCACCGAAACATAAAGAAGCCCTTTGCAGGATGGTGGCTTCCTGGTGACAAGCGCATTAATCGCTTGCAACGGGTTAACCCAGGAGGGTCCCTCTGAGTCGCTGGATTCCTCGACCAATTGGGAGATCAAGGCCGTGAGCTTCCCCTTCTTCTGACAGTCGCGCATCCGATGTGCACCTCCGCAGATGAAACAGCCTTGGGGCTGCTCATATCTGGTCGTGGTATCCTTAGACTACTGAGTAGTTCCCTTCTCTTTTCGGGCTGTCGTCTTCTTCTTCTTCCCTTGCTTCTTGGGATGAGATGTCTTGCCCTCCTTGGCTTTAGCTTTCTGCTTGCCAGGGGCGGGGGTAGGCGTAGTGGTACGAAAGTCGACGAAGCTCTCGGCAACAGCCATCGCCGAATTGAGATCTTTTACTCCTTGCCTTCGCAGCTCCACTTGCGCCCAATTTTGCAACCCCGACTGAAAGTTGAACTTGTTGGCTTCGGACATATCTGGTATGTCGAGTAGCAATGAGCTGAACTCCTTGACGTAGTCTCTGATGGAACCCGTCTGCTTCAGCTTCTTCAGTTGGTCCCTCGCCACCCATGTGACGTTATGAGGGAGAAACTGAATCTTCAACTCTTCTTTGAGGGCCTCCCAAGTTGTAATTCCTGGCCTATCGGTGTTTCGATCCTCCGCGTTGCGAGTACGCCACCATAGCTTGGCATCACCAGCAAGGAACACGCTGGCGAGGCGGATTCGTTGCGCTTCCGGTATATTCATTGCTAGGAAGTACTCCACGTCCCATACGAAGTTCTCTAGTTCTTTGGCATTGCGCGCACCACTGAAAGGCTTTGGATCAGGTACGCGGATCTGGGATGGATGCGGTAGATTCGCGTAGGGCTGGCGTGCGCGCTCTCTCTGAGGGCGTCCACTTCATTTCCCAGCTCCTTGATGCGATTCAGAACCTCCTCTAGAACGGCATCTCTTCCGTCCTGTTGGCCTTCATTGGAAGAGCTTGGCCCGGCTCCATGATCTGGTTGTGCCGGGATCGCCTGCTGGATCTGATTGATCTGCTGCTGCTGCTCCAAGGATCGGGTGATGAGATCAGTAAACCTATCCTCTGGAGGAATCCCGACAATAGCCTCGAGCCTTGCTATTCGATCATTGTGATTCACCATGGTTGATTTTTAGAAGAAGAAAAAAAAAATCTATTCTTGGGTTCTTGTATTGAACCTGGCTCTGATACCCTCTTGTCACCCGGCTAGGTATAGGCTATTTTTTTTTCTCTAAGTACGGAAGCGTCCTAGCAGGGGACCGGACTTAGCATGAGGCGTGCTAAGGCCGGTCCCCTACTAGGACACTTCGGTACTTAGAGAAAAAAAATAGCCTAGGTCACCACCTCAACTCGGCGTCGGCCTCGGCAATGGCAACGGCAACGGCCTCGGCCTCAGCAACGGCGTCGGCCTCCGTAACGGCCTGCAACGGCCAGATTTGCCCAGCAACGGTCCAAACCATCCAGAAGCTAATTTCTCAGGGGTAAATCGGTCCAGATCAGGTAAATTCGACCCTTATCTTGGGGAGAAGATTAGGGACTCCAGCCAACAGGTTTTGGATAAGATTTGGAGGGAAAAACAAACCTTATCCATAAGCAACCAATTTGGAGATATGGATAAGATCTTAAGGTAGTTTGTTGAGAATATCTTGGGAATTATCCAAGCTATCTTTGGAGCTATTTTGGATCAGATTTCAGGCGTCCTATCTAGCAGCGAAGAGTCCTTCATCAGCCGGCTAGGAGGAGATAAGATTTGGAGATGGGCGGTGGCCTTTTTGGAGACGTTGCATGGGATAAAGATAAGATCAAGGGGGATCTTTGGATAAGGTTGCAGCAACCTATAAATAGAGGGGGCTGAGGTCTACGTGAATCAATCCAAGAGAGGATTAGATGATAGAACGTGAGAGAGAGAAAATCTGATTGGGAGAAGATCTTCCTACATTCTAAGGAAGGGATACCCGAGTGGAGTTCGGGTGGGCGCCACTAAACGACCAGGGAAGGCTCGTGAGGTTGGCGAGTGGTTGGATTAGCGGAGATCGCAGCGGTGCAGGTCTAAGTCAGGAGGACTTAGGCGAGCACGGGACGTGGCCGATACGCACAGGCGGGGCACGGGTGCGAGGCATCCACATGTCAATTTTCGTTGAGTGAGATTGGGGCGGGCACTTTGAGAGATCTTTGTCAGGGACAGAGAGGAGTGCTTTTGTAGCCTTCGGGCAACCTCATTATTTTCCAAGTTACTTAGTGGAGAGTTCTTGGTTGGGAAGGCTTTGCCTCCCGTATATCTTGGTGTTTGGGTGGGACTTTGTTCTTCGGGGATTTTTATTCATTGTTCTGGGGTAAGGCTGGTTAGGGGAAGGGTTTCTCTAACGCCATCACCGGTAGACGCAAGGACCTAGTGGCCATAGGGAGCGCTTGCGTGTGCCAATTGAAAGCCCGATGATTTGGATAAGGTTGTCGTCGCATGCCTTGGCCCTCCTGGTCAAAGCCTCCCGAGTCCCAACGCGGCCACCTGCCATGCGCACCCCCTGATGCCTCCTCGGTTGGATAGCCCACTCGCCGAGCCATCCCGCCTTCCGCCTCCTGCCGCAAGCCTCCGTGCTTAGGCTCTCCCACGCGATGCCTAGGCGTGAGGTTGTCGCACAACCTCATGTCTGGTGGTGGGGCCGTTTCTTGCACCCACCTTCGCAACTGTCCTACGCCATCCCTCCACTGGAACGAAGTAAGGACGCATGCCTTTCTGAATCAAGATGCCCCTCCGATGAGGCATGACCACGGCCTTGCTCTTGATGAAAAGTCCATCCCGAGTATCAGGTCATAGTCGTCGATCGGCAAGACCGTCATGCTGTAGTGCCCAGTCCATGAGCCCACCTCTAATGTGGCCTCCGCCTGGCCCAAAGACTCCATCTCCTCAGAGTTGACTGGCTTCACTACAAGGCATGGATAGCGCTCCAAGCCCCAATCTGTGCGCCGCCCCTTGGCTCACGAAATTGTGTGTCGCGCCGGAATCAACCAAGGCCCGCACTGTCCTCCCGTTGACCCGAGCCCTCACGTACATCAAACCTTGGCGTTGGTCTCTCGCGGCCAAAGTGTTGATGGACTGTAGCGGGGTCATCCTCGCTACTGGCTCCTCCTTCGAACTCTCGGATGCCCTGTCTGCCTGGGTAGTGACGGCCGCTACCGCCACCTTTCGTGGACACTCCCGTGCTAGATGCGGCCCTCCACATATGAAGCATCCAGTGAAAGTCGCATGTCCCTTTGGTTTTGTTGCTGCACGTGGTGGAACACTTTCCTTCTTGCCTTTTCGACCACGCGATGGTGATGCACTCTTGCGTTTGCCCTTGCCCTGGCCACGCTGCCCGAAGTAGTAGCGCTGCGAAAGTCCACCAGCGCCTCTGATGCTACGAAGGCTGAGGGAATATCCCTCACCTCCCTCCTGCGAAGCTCGGCCTACGCCCACCCCTGTAGACCAGCGAGGAAGTTAAATAACTTATCTTCCTCGGACATGTTGGACACCTCCAGAAGTAGACTGCTGAACTGTGCCACGTACTCCTGGATGCTCCCTGTCTGCCGCAGCTTCCTCAGATTCTCTCGAGCAAGCCACCCTGCGTTGCTCGGCTGGAACTGAGCCTTTAGTTCTCTCTTGAAGATCTCCCAGGTCTCGATTCTGAAACGCCCTGCACGGTCATCCTCGGCCGTTTTGGTCCTCCACCAGAGCTTGGCGTTCCCCTCCAGATATATCGAGGCCCGATCCACCTGATCGGGTGCTGGGATTTTTGCCGCACGGAAGTAAGTCTCCATGTCCCACACGAAGTTCTCCACTTCCGTCGTGCTCCTGACTCTGCCGAAGGCCTTAGGCTCCCGGACCTTCGCTTCCTTTGTCGGAGCACCGATCATGTGGACTGGACTCCGCGCCTCCTGCCTCAGATGGATCACCTCCTGCTCCAAAGCATGGATCCGAAGCTTCAATCGCTCCTCCATGGCCAAGTCTGATCGTTGTTGTTGCATGCTTCGATGTTCAAGGTCGCGAAGCAGCCCCTCGTGCGCCTCCATCAATTGGTCGTGCAAAGCGCGCAACTCGACCAACTGTATGCTCAACTCCGTGCATACAGCTACAAGATTCATGGTTGATCCCTCTCCTGGATCTCCCATAATACCCTCCAAACGGGTCATGCGGTCTCCTACCGCTCTCGCCATCTGATTGGGCTTGCTAGGAACTTGTCTTCAACCGGGCTCTGATACCTCTTGTCACTGGGCTTTCAATTGGCACACGCAAGCGCTCCCTATGGCCACTAGGTCCTTGCGTCTATCGGTGATGGCGTTAGAGAAACCCTTACCCTAACCAGCCTTACCCCAGAACATGAATAAAAATCTCCGAAGAACAAAGTCCCACCCAAACACTAAGATATACGGGAGGCAAAGCCTTCCCAACCAAGAACTCTCCACTAAGTAACTTAGAAAATAATGAGGTTGCCCGAAGGCTACAAAAGCACTCTTCTCTGTTCCTGACAAAGAACTCTCAAAGTGCCCGCCCCAACCTCACTCAACGAAAACTGACCTGTGGATGCCTCGCACCCGCGCACCGCCTGTGCGTATCGGCCACATCCCGTGCTCGCCTAAGTCCTCCTGACTTAGACCTGTGCCGCTGTGATTTTCGCTGATCCAGCCGCTCGCCAACCTCACGAGCCTTCCCTGGTCGTTTAGTGGCGCCCACCCGAACTCCACTCGGGTGTCCCTTCCTTAGAAGGTAGGAAGATCTTCTCCCAATCAGATCTTCTCTCTCTCACGTTCTATCATCTAATCCTCTCATGGATTGATCTAATGCCCTTCACATAGACCTCATCCCCCTCTATTTATAGGTTGCTGCAACCTTATCCAAAGATCCCCCTTGATCTTATCTTTATCCCATGCAACGTCTCCAAAAAGGCCACCGCCCATCTCCAAATCTTATCTCCTCCTAGCCGGCTGATGAAGGACTCTTCGCTGCTAGATAGGACGCCTGAAATCTGATCCAAAACAGCTCCAAAGATAGCTTGGATAATCCCCAAGATATTCTCAACAAACTACCTTAAGATCTTATCCATATCTCCAAATTGGTTTCTTATGGATAAGGTTTGTTTTCCCCTCCAAATCTTATCTAAAACCTGTTGGCTGGAGTCCCTAATCTTCTCCCCAAGATAAGGGTCGAATATACCTGATCTGGACCGATTTATCCCTGAAAAATTGGCTTCTGGATGGTTTGGACCGTTGCTGGGCGAATCTGGCCGTTGCAGGGCCATTACCGAGGCCGACGCCGATGCCGAGGCCGACGCCGTTGCTGAGGCCGACGCCGAGGCCATTGCCAAGGCCGACACCGAGATGCACTACAGTAAATACAAAGGATACCGATGCTTTTAAAGCTATTTCCCGATGCTTTTTAGCATCGAAATATAGCCTTTTGACGCTTTTAAAAGCGTTGGTAGGGATGAGGTAGAGAAAAAGTTTGCCCCCCCCCCCCCCCCCCTCCTCCCAAAAAAAAAAAAAAACTGAAAACAAGACAGGAGCGATGCTTTTAGAAATATTTTATATAGGACTTGGTCCTTTGAAGGAAGACGTCTTCACAAGGTTTTGCGTGTTAAGCGACTAACAAACAACAAACAAAAGTTAAAACGTCCCTACCACGCTACTCTTGAGGTGTTTGGCATGGTGGCAAAAGTCAGGTGATTCGTTAAGCCAATGTCCATGGAATGGAAAAGAGTACAGATTGGTCATTTTAGAGCCTTGCAAGAAATAAGTCTCGCCACATATGGTAGGTTTTCTATTGCAAGGGGAACATCCCTAAGTAGACCTTTTAAACGCATATAGATTTTGTTTTGGATTAAGCCGGAACTATAACAGTCAACCCTTATCTATAATGATTCGTGCTAGCAACACGGATGGCTTGTCGTGTCTCCCTATATCAAAAACTAATTCTTCAACCAGCATGAATGAATTTTATCCAAAGCATCATCAGCATATCCTCTGTTTTCTTCTTGTCCCAAAGAAAAGGAAAAACTTTTTCCTTGTTCACCACAGAACGTTCCCTTCTTTCTTATACATTCTATCAAACCCAAATTCTTTCCTTTCATTTTCTTTCTTAGAAGTTAGGTGCAATGCCAAAAGCTTGACCATCTACCTTCCTCAAGCTAAGGCTACGTTGAGTTCTGAACTTGCTCTGTCTACCCATCTCTCAATCTCATTAGCCTAGTATGGAAGAAGCACATCACACCCTGCATGGTTTGAGGACCTTCATTACATATTTTTTGTAAACAATAGCTGTAATATTTTTAATTTGTTGTCTCTCTGATCAACCAGCAAGCCTTATTTTAACTGATTGATATTTTGATAAAATATGATGGGCATTCAATTGCTAAGATTTGAATGCTCCCGGTGGATTGCTACAAAGGATTCCTAACTACAAAGCTGAACTACAGAGCTGTTTTCAAAATGATGCGATGGGTCTAAAATATTTTCCTATTAATTGGGCAACATGTTACCCTCCAAGTCAGACAAACTAGGTCTCAAGGCAGCAAAATAACAACTGATGTCAGTGCCACAGATTTCTCTCGTGAGTCTGCCAGGCAGAAGCAAAAAAAATAGCCAAGCAGCTAGAAAGTTCCAAAGATCAAGACAAGAAAGAGAGAGTGAGATGCTATATTTGTTGCTATATCTGTGGTAGATTAAGGCATGGTTCTCAAACATATCTGGAGAAAATGATGACATCAACTGAGAGAAATCCTGAAGATGTAGAATCTAAGCAAGGAAAAGGAGTTGCCTATCAGTGGCTTCAATTGAGGACAACAATGAATGTTACTTTCCTTTTACATCATCATGTATTCAAGAAGGCACAGCCTAATCATGATAAACAATGATTTAGCATCTTCAAGATGCAATTCAAGATGCCAATGACATAGTAAAGAAAGCATGTGTCCATATTTTGATGTTGTTGGAAGTTGCATTGTTATTATGTATCACATTTGACCCATCTATGTGGGTAAACTAAATGGAAACACGTACATGCCATCAAGTTTCAAGTGCATTTTACAAATGGCTGTCAACATGACGTAAATCTTTTTATGGAAAGCAGACATGCCATTTTTTCTGTGATTTGATTCAAAACCCACAATGCTGAGAATACCTACACTAAACAGAGGATAGCTTCCTTAGAAACCATCGAGGAAACAATGAAGACACATAATTAGGATTAGTAGACTGCTTCTGATAAATGTTAAAATTATAATGCAGAAACTTGAAGCAACTAAAGAAACAATATGAACACATCTAACAACAAACAAAACAACAAACAAAGGCCCCATATTTTTGAAAACAAACAAAGAACTACACAATTAAATATGAAGCCAAAAAATGAAAAATTATAGTGTGGGGGCAGGGGGTAAACTAACAGTGCTTCATATGCTTCGTAAGACATAACTAGGGGTAGCAATTTAAAACCTCCGCTGAAACCAACCCAGTTTAAGCAGGTTCAGGTTTGGCATAAAGGGGCTCTAGTCACAAATATGTTAGTTATGGTGATTTTTACTTCAGAGAGCAGAGACACCTTCTTATGTAAGGAAAACAAAACCAAAAGAAGAAGAGCCAGCAATGAAAGAAGGTACCCGATATGGAGAGTAGGTTCACTATCCATCTGTTGGTAGAATCCATCGCCCTATGGTTGAGGTGGCTGCCGGCCATAGCCCACTGCATGAGCAGTAGGATCCCAAACTTGCTGCTGAGTAGCGGGGTTGCTTTCCTCCAACTGCATATCCAACAAAATCCATGACAAGCTTGCAATATTTTACTAGAAAAACAATCCATGTACCTAGAATATTTATATTTAGAGCGATTCATAGCTAGAGGTATCCTTACCCTTCTTTTTAAACTTTTATTGGCCTCACAGAGCATTTGTTCCTGCAAGAAAAAACAATGGTAGGAGGAAGGAACTGGTGGAACCGAAAAAAAAAAAAGAAGCTTTGCTACTGATAAACTTCAAACATGCATACATAATAATAAATGATTACTGATTAAAGACTTGCTACTTGGCTACTGATAAACTTTTATATATATCCTTACCTTGTAAGTTGCATGCATCTACTCTTTGAATCAGTCCATATGATCATTAGTTGGTGAATTGAACTTGCAATTGATTTGATGGTTGAACTGTAGATATCTTTCTGGGTTTGGGCTCTCTGGTGTACTTCCAGACTTCAGTGTATTGGATGCCTTGGAAATTATGTGAGTACAGTGATCGAAATTAAAAAAAAAAAGGAAAAGGAAAAAGGACTCCCAGTTTATTTAATTTTTCTAAGCTTACTCTTTTGGTGCATGACAGAGACTTGCACAACAACAGCTTCAGTGGAGAAATTCCATATTTCTTAGGCAACTTTTCCAACCTACAGGAGCTGTAAGTTAGAAAGAACCCCTGCTTCTTAGTACCATTAACTTCCCCTGGTGCTTTCTCTCATGACAACTAACCAGAATTGTATTGTTATTGTGCTGAAGTAACCTGGCAGACAACAGTTTCAGCGGATCCATCCAGTGGCGTAAACACGGAAAGAACTAGTGAACAAGGAGGCTCGGAACCTGCATTTATTCCACCTTAATTAAATGCCAAAGTAATTTCAGTCAATAAACGAAAAACGCAATCAATGTCACTAGAAATATCCATCAAAGCCGCACTGAAGCCTCTAAATTCCATCTAAACTCCTTTAAACCATCTATTAAATCCATCCAAGACCATCCGAAATCAAATAACCACATCACATCCCATATTCTTGGCTCGAAACACAAAAGCATCATGAAAAACAGCGTAGGACCCTGGATCTGGAGCTAAATGCAAAACGTCTATCCATTAAATACCATTCCAAAATCCAAGTTGTTGATCCAAATTACGAAGAATACGATCTAAAATCCAAATTATAAAAAAAGGAAGGAACGAAGAACGAAACACCATAGACGTTGCGGAATCCAAAGCTCAATCTATCTGCAGAAAACAAGCGATCGCCTGTATTTACCTCTTCCATCCCCTGACCGGAGCCAAGAGAAGCTCGAATCCTCGAACGAGAATCCTAATGAATTTAGTTTTCTCTCGATCGTGGAGGAACGTGATCGATTCTTCTTCGGTCACTGCCTGCCTCTCTCTTCTTCTTCGTCTTTGTTGTTCGCTCAGTGGGGAAGAAAAAAAAAGAGAAAAAGCCACTAAGATTCGAGCACTGTCGCCGAATAGAAAGGAGACTTTAGGGCACTGGCGGGGGGCGGGGGGCGGGGGGCGGGGGGCTACTCCTATTTTTTATTATAGTGATGGGGTGGTGACAATCACCTCATCTCGGCGTTTCTTTAATGCCGAGATGCCTAGGTGGTGACAATCTGATATCGGAAGGGTTTCTAATAAAAATAATAATAAAAAAAAAAGCTCTGATACCCTCTTGTCATTCAGTTAAGTATAGGCTTTTTTTTTTTTAAGTACAGAAGTATTCTAGCAGGGGGCACGCCTCGTGCTAAGTCAGGCTCCCTCTCTCAAAGTTGTTGCGCACAATAAGGTGATGTTGACCGAGACCTCGCCCTACAGGGACCCCCAAGAACCCCACAGAACTATGCCCAGCCCAAACACAAGATGTACAGGGTAAACTCTACCCCAACCTCTTTGATTAATACAATCCTAAGAGTAAGAGGAAGACAAGATGAATGTGCCGTAGCACCCTGCCTATAGGCTACAAGATCACTCACCCGTAGCTCGTGGATGACGGCACCGATCGTCTTCTCGTTCTCCTCCTTCTCGCCCAAGGTGGAGATAGAAACTGCCTTCAACGTCTTGAAGGTGTTGGATGGTAACCTCCTTGATCCCTCTCCCTTCGTTAATTGATTGATCATTTTTTTTTTTTTTCCTCACGAAGACCTCCCTCTTACTTATAAGGTTGAGCCACCGCCTCATCCAAAGCTGCCGTCCTTATCCCTTTGACATCATTGGCCTTATCTCCATGCACGCCACTTTTGAATCACCGCTTGATCCTCTCCAAATCTTATTTCTAGATTACCGGTTGTGTAGGCTGATTAGGAGATCTCGTTGCTGCTGGGTAGATGCCTCCAAACATCATCAAAAGGACTCCACCGATGGCTTAGGATAATGCCCAAACAATCATCAACCAACTCCCCCAAGAATCTCTCAAATCTTCAAGTTAGTTAGTTGTAGATAAGGGCTGAAAATCTTATCCAAAATCTTATCCAACATCTTATCCAAAACCTCCCAGCTGGATCCCCAAATCTTATCCATAGGATAAGGTTTGGATTCGTCTGATCTGGACGAAATTATTCCCTCAAAATCGGCTTGGAAGTCTGTTGGGCGGTTGAGGCCGTTGCAGGTGCGTCTGGGCGGTTTTGGGCTTGCCGCACTCCGCATCGCTAAGGGTTGGCTCCGGGTCTTCTTTGGCCGCGCATGCCTTGCTGAAACTGGGCTTGCTGATGCCGACTCCACGTGCCATCGCGTCGGGAGATGGGTCCGCATCCGACCTTGGCGCTTGGTCCACTAACCTCGCACCAAGTGTCTGCCTAAGTGTGAGGGTGCTGGCCCCTTGGACGGACGTGCGCATCCCGTGGCACAGTCAAACTCTGTCATGGCAGGTCCTCGGCCACCTACCTTGCCTACGCTGCGTGCCGTGGGCTGCGCTATGGCCCTCCTGGCCATGCGCATTACTGTGGCGGTGACAATCCTCCCCCACCTGAAGACGCCGACGTCCCCATCGCGCTCGCCCTCACGTAGGCCTGAATGTCCTCCTCGAACTACCAAAGTTCTTCTGCTCGCCTCTAGGTGGCATCGGAAACATCCTCTCCTTGCCACTGTACCAGATACTCCGTGTACTGGGGTCCTTGACTCGTACCCACCTTTTGGTCCGCCAAAATTCTTGCAATCTTCCTTGCAAACTTGGGTCGGATGGCAAGGCGCATCCTGCCTGGGTTCTCTAACTCGTCTGCGACCAGGTCTCCATGGTATGGTTTGAGAAAGCTAACATGAAAGACTGGATGAATCTTCAGTCTGGCCGGTAAGGCCAGCTTGTAAGCCACTTCTCCCACCCGTCTGAGTACTTTGAAGGGTCCGTCATACCTTGGCACAAGGCCTTTATGGAACTTCTGCTTGGTTGTTTTCCTCCAAAGATAGGGCGTGATCTTCAACATCACAAGATCGCCCACCTGGTACTCCACTGGTCGTCGGTGCTCGTCTGCGCGCAGCTTCATCTGCATAGCCGCCCGCACAAGGCTGTCACGTGCCTTCGCGATATTTTTGGTCCTATCCCTTGCAAATAGATGTGCCGCTGGACATGGGCTGTCATACTGTCGTGCAACCTCCAAGGGCGTCCTAGGCTGGTAACCTAGGCATAACTCCGCTGGACTTTGATATGTTGCTGAAGACCGGTTTAGATTGTAGGAAAATTATGCCGCGTCGAGCAACTCAAGCCAATTTCATTGTCTTGCGGTGACGAAGTGCCACAGATACTCCTCGAGCAATGCATTCACCCACTCGGTTTGGCCGTCCGTCTGAGGGTGATATGCTATAGAGAATTTAAGCTCCGTGCCCATGATTTGGAAAAGCGTGGTCCAGAACTTACCCATGAATCGGACGTCGCGGTCGCTGATGATGTCGCCGGGAATACCGAAGACCTTGACCACATGGGTGAAGAAGAGCGCCACGCACGTCTCGGCCGTGTATGGATCCGGTGCTGCCATAAAGATAGCATACTTGGAAAATCTGTCCACCACTACAAAATGGTTCGCTTGCCGTCCACCTCCGGAAATCCCACAATGAAGTCCATGGAAATAGATGCCCATGGTCGGCTCGGGATGGGCAACGGTTGCAGTAGTCCCGCTGGCTTCCTGCGTTCCACTTTATCCATCTGGCAGATCAGAAAACTCCGCACATAGGCCTCCACGTCTCTCCACATATTCGGCCAGTAGAAGTCACGAGATAGTAGGGCATACATCCGCTCCATGCCCGGATGTCTTGCCCACCTTGAGTCATGGGACTCTTTTAATAAGTCGTGTCGTAAAGCTTCATTCTTTGGCACGACTAGCCTGCCTCCATGTGCACGAAGCAAGCCATCCTGGATCCAGAAGCGTCGTAATAGTCCACTCGTTACGTCACGCATTAGCTTGGCGTATAACGCGTCTGCCTGCGCTGCTTCGCGGATGCGCTCTATAACGCCTGACTGCATGGTCGCCACCGCGGCCACGTACTCCTGTACGACTTGGCGGTTGAGGGCGTCGGCCACTTGATTCTGACATCCTGGCTGATGCTCCCAATCGAAGTCGAACTCCGCCAAGTATTCTTGCCAACGAGCTTGCTTGGGCGTCAACTTGCGCTGGGTCTTAAAATAGGTGTTGGCAACATTGTCGGTAACAATTTTGAATTTAGTTCCAAGCAAGTAATGGCGTCATACCTCCAAGCAGTGTATCACAGTAGTCATCTCCTTCTCATGCGCCGAATACCGCATCTCGGCGTCCTTGAACTTTCTGCTCTCGTATGCTACTGGATGTCCCGCCTGGACCAAGACTCCACCAAGTGCACGGTCGGATGCGTCCGTGTGCACTTCAAAAGGATCCTCAAATCTGGGTAACTGCAAGACCGGCTCTGTAGCTAGGGTCGTCTTTAATTTACCGAAGGCCTCCTCACAGTTGGAGGACCAACTCCACCTTCGCTCCTTCTTGAGCAGATCGGTCAAAGGGCTTGCGATGGCCGAGTACCCTTTGATAAACCTCCGGTAATAGTTCGCGAGTCCTAGGAACGATCGGAGCTCGCTCACTGTGGCAGGTGTCGACCAGTCCAGGATGGCCTGGACCTTGGCGCTGTCCATCCGTATCGCGCCATGGCCAATGATGTGTCCAAGAAAATGGACCTCAGTGCATGCAAACTCGCACTTCTCCCTTTTGACCTAGAGGCGATGCTCCCGAAGTCGCTGCATAACTCACCTCAAGTGCTCCACATGCTGCTGCAGGCTACCGCTGTAAATGACTATGTCGTCCAAATAGACTACAGCAAAGTCATCCAGGAAGTCATATAGGACGTCTGTCATGAGATTGCAGAAGGTATTTGGTGCGTTCGTAAGGCCAAAGGCATGACCATGAACTAAAATGAGCCATACCGGGTCACACACGTCGTCTTTGATTCATCACATGGCGCAATACGTACCTGCCAGTATCCAGAGCGTAGATCCAATTTGCTGAAGTATTCCGCCTTCGAAAGACAGTCGAACAGATTTGCTGCGTTGGGCACCGGGTAGCGATTCTTCACGGTGACCTTGTTGAGGGCTCGATAGTCCACACACATGTGCAGAAATCCATCCTTTCTGCGCTGAAAAAGGACCGGTGCTCCGAAAGGGGTGCGGGATGGCTGAATCAGTCCCGCGACCAGTAACTCATCCAGCTGAGTGCGCAGTTCCTTCAGTTCTGCAGGGCCCATGCGGTAGGGGGCCTTTGCCGGGGCACGCGCTCCAGGCTCCAGCTCGATTCGATGGTCATGCGTGCGCCGTGACGGTAATTCCTTTGGTAGCTCGTCAGGCATGAGATCGGCGAACTACTGTAGTATCTCCCCCACCTGCGCGGGCACCTCCTCTGCGTCCTTCGATTCGGGCTGAACCTGGACTAGCGCCGCGACATATGTCTGGTCTCCTTTCCTTAGGCCTTTGCTGAACTGCTTAGCGGATATCAGCCCGCTATCTGGAACTGTGCGTGAACAGGTGTTGGCCATCTTCTGCTTTGCAACAGTTGACTGATCGCTGCTCTCTTCCTTAGCGGCTGGTGGCAATGCTGAAACGAAACCGGTGCTGTCCTCCGCTCCTATCATCATGCCGTTGAGATGTGGAATGATCATTGCCTTGGCTGCCTTGAAGAATTCCAGGCCAAGGATGATCTGAAAATCATCAAGTGGGATCACCAAAAAGCTGCATGGCCCTCTCCAGGGGCCGACTTCTAGATCAGCCTTTGTAAGGCCATTCACCCTCGCTGCCTTCGAGTTGATGGCCTTTATCATGGTTGCAGCGGTGGAAGTCTGCAAACCTAACTCTTTCGCTATGTCTTCCGCGATGAAGTTGTCGGTGGCATCCGTATCAATCATGGCCCTCAGCTAGTGGTCATTGACCTTCACCGAAACATAAAGAAGCCCTTTGCAGGATGGCAGCTTCCTGGTGACAAGCGCATTAATCGCTTGCAACGGGTTCACCCGGGAGGGTCCCTCTGAGTCGCTGGATTCCTCGACCAATTGGGAGATCAAGGCCGTGAGATTCCCCTTCTTCTGACAGTCGCGCATCCGATGTGCACCTCCACAGATGAAACAGCCTTAGGGCCGCTCAGATCTGGTTGTGGTATCCTTAGACTGCTGAGTAGTTCCCTTCTCTTTTCGGGCTATCGTCTTCTTCTTCTTCCCTTGCTTCTTGGGATGAGACGTCTTGCCCTCCTTAGCTTTAGCTTTCTGCTTGCCAGGGGCGGGGGTAGGCGTAGTGGTACGAAAGTTGACGAAGCTCTCGGCAGTAGCCATCGCCAAATTGAGATCTTTCACTCCTTGCCTTCGCAGCTCCACTTGCGCCCAATTCTGCAACCCCGACTGAAAGTTGAACAACTTGTCGGCTTCGGACATGTCTGGTATGTCCAGTAGCAATGAGCTGAACTCCTTGACGTAGTCTCTGATGGAACCCGTCTGCTTCAGCTTCTTCAATTGGTTCCTCGCCACCCATGTGACGTTATGAGGGAGAAACTGAATCTTCAACTCTTCTTTGAGGGCCTCCCAAGTCGTAATTCCTGGCCTACCGGCGTTTCGATCCTCCGCGTTGCGAGTACGCCACCATAACTTGGTATCACCAGCAAGGAACACGCTGGCGAGGCGGATTCGTTGCGCTTTCGGTATATTCATTGCTAGGAAGTACTCCTCCACGTCCCATACGAAGTTCTCCAGTTCCTTGGCGTTGCGCGCGCCGCTGAAAGGCTTCGGATCAGGTACGCGGATCTGGGATGGATGTGGTAGATTCGCGTAGGGCTGGCGTGCGCGCTCTCTCCTGAGGGCGTCCACATCATCTCCCAACTCCTTGATGCGATTCAGAACCTCCTCTAGAATGGAATCTCTTCCGTCCTGTTGGCCTTCATTGGAAGAGCTTGGCCCGGCTCCATAATCTGGTTGTGCCGGGATCGCCTGCTGGATCTGATTGATCTGCTGCTGCTGCTCCAAGGATCGGGTGATGAGATCAGAAAACCCATCCTTTGGAGGAATCCCGACAATAGCCTCGAGCCTTGCTATTCGATCGTTGTGATTCACCATGGTTGATTTTAGAAGAAGAAAAAAATATATGTTCTTAGGTTCTTGTATTGAACCTGGCTCTGATAACCTCTTGTCACCCGGCTAGGTATAGGCTTTTTTTTTCTCTAAGTACGGAAGCGTCCTAGCAGGGGACCAGACTTAGCACGAGGCATGCTAAGGTCGGTCCCCTGCTAGGACGCTTTCGTACTTAGAGAAAAAAAATAGCCTAGGTCACCACCCCATCTCGGCGTCGGCCTCGGCAACGGCCTTGGTGTCGGCCTCAGCAACGGCGTCGGCCTCGGTAATGGCCCTGCAACAGCCAGATTCACCCAGCAACGGTCCAAACCATCCAGAAGCCGATTTTTCAGGGGTAAATCGGTCCAAATCAGATAAATTCGACCCTTATCTTGGGGAGAAGATTAGGGACTCCAGCCAGCAGGTTTTGGATAAGATTTGGAGGGGAAAACAAACCTTATCCATAAGCAACCAATTTGGAGATATGGATAAGATCTTAAGGTAGTTTGTTGAGAATATCTTGGGGATTATCCAAGCTATCTTTGGAGCTGTTTTGGATCAGATTTCAGGCATCCTATCCAGCAGCGAAGAGTCCTTCATCAGCCGGCTAGGAGGAGATAAGATTTGGAGATGGGCGGTGGCCTTTTTGGAGACGTTGCATGGGATAAAGATAAGATCAAGGGGGATCTTTGGGTAAGGTTGCAGCAACCTATAAATAGAGGGGGTTGAGGTCTACGTGAAGGGCATTAGATCAATCCATGAGAGGATTATATGATAGAACGTGAGAGAGAAGATCCGATTGGGAGAAGATCTTTCTACGTTCTAAGGAAGGAACACCCAAGTGGAGTTCGGGTGGGCGCCACTAAACGACCAGGAAAGGTTCGTGAGGTTGGCGAGTTCCTGGTTCGTGAGGTTGGCGAGCGGCTGGATCAGCGGAGATCGCAGCGGCGCAGGTCTAAGTCAGGAGGACTTAGGCGAGCACGGGACATGGCTGATACGCACAGGCGGTGCGCGGGTGCGAGGCATCTACAGGTCAGTTTTCGTTGAGTGAGGTTGGGGCGGGCACTTTGAGAGATATTTGTTAGGGACAGAGAGGAGTGCTTTTGTAGCCTACGGGCAACCTCATTATTTTCCAAGTTACTTTGTGGAGAGTTCTTGGTTGGGAAGGCTTTGCCTCTCATATATCTTGGTGTTTGGGTGGGACTTTGTTCTTCGGGGATTTTTATTCATTTTTCTGGGTTAAGGCTGGTTAGGGGGAAGGGTTTCTCTAATGCCATCACTGGTAGACGTAAGGACCTAATGGCCATAGGGAGCGCTTGCGTGTGCCAATTGAAAGCCCGTTTAGTAAGTGGGAATAGGGCTATTCCATGGGGGAGCATGGAATACGAATTTCAGAATACGAAGGTTTGATCGGAATACCAATTCTTGGGGAATCCATCACCTTTTTTTTGCATATTTGAGGGAATAGAATAGAAAAGGCCCTATTTTAGTCAGAAATAGGACATCCAAACACTACCTTAATGCAGAGGGGCAAAAAAAAAAAAAAACAGAAAACAAAAGAAAATCAATGCGGCAGCGCGCCAACAAGAAGTCAATAAATGAAATTTTTCATTTTAAGCGACATTGTGGGGGAAAACTAGAGTATATCCAAAAAGGACAAGCCCTAATCCAGACTCAGGTAACTCTCACCTAACGATTTAACCTTTTACGAGTCTGAGAAATATCGACCTCATGTGCTAGTAAAAACCACAAAACTATGGCCAATTTATTAGCTGAGCTCTCGTAATTCCCAGTGTAAAAGGGAATTAAAAGCCAAAAGGAAAAAGAAAAAGCAATTATGATGTCTTCAAACAAATGAAAGGAATATAATGATGGTAAGCTGTAGAAGTTGATGTATGGCTGAAAGAACGAAAAAAGCAAAGAAAAGCAGAAAAAGTACAGATAATTCCAGGCAATTACGATGTCTTCCATCTCTAACCAGGATCTTCTTAGATAAGGCGGTGGCTAACTCCAAGAAATGCTAAACGTCAAGCGGGTGATAGAAAAGACATTGCCTAACGTTAAGCTGCTACAGAAAGCTCACATTCGTTGTCGCATGACTGCGAAAGAAGATACAGGCATCATATAAGCTATTGTGATCAACGACTTGTTCACCAACAGTATAAAATTATTCCCCACCTAGCACCTCAAAGCTTAAGATTCGTTAATAAATGCCTATAATTACAGTTCCATATCACCCATTCGATATCAAATAACTGCAATAGAAAGAAAGAAAGAAAGAAAGAAAAGCAGTTAAAGCTAAACTGACATTTCCAGCACAACTAATTGTGGAATCGTTCGAGTAGAAATTTGATTCAATCAATTATAGAGAGCATAACATCAGTTAAAACTAATTATTGATACAAATATTACCACAATCAACACCATGCCTTCCCTTCTACAAATTCAACAACAACACAAACATTGATTTCATTTCCTTGGTACTGGTTACAAAAACACAACCCTAGAAGCCTAATAGTCATTAATTAAATTATGCCACAATGGCTGCAGCAACAAGCAATTGTAAGGTGCAGGCGGTTGCACAATAGTTGTCAGGCTGCTCCACCGCAGCTCAAGCGTGAGTCTAAAGAACGCATCTGGGTCTGGCGACGGGGAATTCCAATTTCACACGAATTAACCCTTGCAGCAAAACGAAGGGAGCATATTGACTCACCGGCAGACGACGACTCCGGGGAGATGTTGACAAACATGAGTGTTTTAGAGTCTCCACCAAGGCAAGGCTAATACAAATTAAAGATTAGGTTAGTTGCACTTAAAGATTAGATCTAATCAACCCAAAGAATCATATGTTGCAGGGGGAAATGGTACTCTACCTGCAAAAGATACGTTAGCTTGGAGTTCCTGAAAGGCACATGATCCTCTTTCTTTGCAATAGCAAAGATTACATCGCTTAAGGCTGATAAACTTTTGTTAATCGCCTGTAACAGATCAGAGAGAAGGAATAACACATTGACTACAAGCTGAGAAAGAAGTAGACCCTGTTAAAAGAGTTCCAAGAGTCACCTGTGTTTCTTTCAGGCGGTCTCCGGTGGAACCACTTTTAGCGAGACGCTCACTTCCAGCGAGATCGATTAAATTCAGCACTCCTTGAACCTGCTGCTCTGTGCTCTGGAAATGTGTGACCATCAATCAGTACACCTATAGGTAGGTATAAACAATTAAATTAGTGATATTACTAACACATGCCTACCTCATTAACTCCAGATATCCGTAAAGTGAACACGAAGTGACTTCTTGAGGATTGCTCATTCATTTGTGTCCTACCGACAGACCTGTACACCAAATTCAACGCAATCATTCAGGATCCAAATCATATTTTCATTCCATAAGAGATTGAAAAAAAATTAAGTGTAATACAAAAACAGTTCTAAGAACGGAAGGTGCTGGCGAAAAATTTTCAAAAAGAGTTACAATAATAAGCTAATGAAATGTTCTCTTGGAGTAGCAGTAATCTAAGATGAAACATCCTAACCATTACTATACAAATTTGCTGTCAAGTAATATCAAAATTCACTCAGCCATGGAGGAGTCGAACTGGGTTGTTTAAAATAAAAAGCGGAATGTATAAGCATTTCAAAATAATGCAAGATACGTTCCAGCTTATTAAACAGAATTGTAATCTTGATTTGGACAACTCTTATACCAATATCGTCCCTACAAAATTTGTTGAAGGTCCTTTTTGAACAGTCGTCTGGCATCCATACCAGAGTTGAAAGGCAAAAGGGATGGTACTGAAGGCAGTTTTAAAAAAAGGAGTTGAAACAACAACAAAAGAGATCAAACTGATATCATCACGCAGACAAACCAACCACCAGAGAAATAAGTTCACCGATTTCAACCGGTTCTCTAATATCTAGTATATATGCTCTCTAGTAGATAATATCCTATAATAATGGAAACTCAAATTATATTGCCTTGAAAGGGTGATTTTTTTTTTTTTTTTTGGTACAGCCGGATGATCACACTAATTTAGGGTCAGTCAAGCCCGATATATCAGAGTACAAAATTTGAGATAAAACAGACGAACAAGTATCACCCTGATTCCAGCTACAGTAAACAGAATGGTCAGCAACCCTGGCGGTGATTCAGTCGGCCATAGAATTGGCTTCCCTGAAGACGTGTCGAATGAGGGCATATTGAACACCTGAAGACTGGCACAAATGTCAATAATCAAAGGGTTGGATGGCACACAGACACCGGGATCTTGACGAAGTCATCGGATAATAGTGATGGAATCACCCTCGATGATAAGACTATGGACGCCTAGGACACGGATAGCACAAGAGATACCTTGCTCAAGCAGCAGCCAGCTCTACTAGGGGCACAAATGAATCAAGCGAACTGAACCCTCCAGCTGCCAGCAACCATCATTCAGCCCACGTATTATAAAAGCAGAGCTAGCAAATCTCCCCCTAACACTCCTATCAAAATTGATTTTGACAAACCTTAGGGGAGGGGGCTCCCAGACCGTCTGACGGTGCGCTGCCTGGGCAGCATGGGAGCTCCAGAGTCCGAGGCTATCAAAAGCTAAATTCACCAACTTTCTGTCACGCACACACGGACACATTCTACGCATGCATGCGTGCATGCATAGCAATGCATTTCATGTAATATTTCATTCATAAGCGAAAACTCTGGCATAATACAAGGTGAGCTGCAGAATCTTTGGGAAAAGCTGCATATTTGTTCAATAAAATATTATTAGGGACTGGATTTAAAAACTAATTTGCTTTCTTCGTTGCCGTACATTATGAGACGACAGGATGAACGATGGCGTTTGGATTATAAAGACAAAAATGCTGCACTAACAAATGCCACATTACTGGACGGTCATAACAATTTTTCAGAAACTTTTTTCTTAGCAAGATTTACACTTATAAGCCTAAGAAGTATATTTGGCTATCAATGAGACACTCGTATACAAGACAGTGGAGGACTGCTACTTTTATGTATTAGCAATGTCCACATGTGAAACATTAAAGCAATCTACATAATTGAAGTGCATTCACTGACAACTGATGCAGAACAAATTAATCCACAAATTCATAACTTAAATGCAGTAATGACCTAAAAATTAAATATATAACAATATTTCGACCCAAAAAACCAAATAATCTAACAATAAGTTTTCGCCATGACTACAAATGCACTTGCATGGATATTCTCTTAAGAATTTAGTTTTCAATTAAGAATGGCCTGACATGCTTTTTAAGAATCCAAGGACTTGAGCCAACAGTTCTATGTCAAATATCATCTCTCTTACCTTTAAGCAACTAAACGCTGTCATGATATGATATGGATGTGTTATGCCATTCAAAATCTTGGATCAGCTATCTATAAACGTCAAAACTTGGACGATCAGACATTTGCCACCTCTAAATAAGAACACAATTCAACCATAGAAATTTCCACTAACCTAGAAATCTAGTTTTGGATGCCCTATATAAAGCACAGGATCGGACATCGAGGGTGCAACATTCAGCTGCATCCATCCATATACTGCCCACAAAATAAAAGTGAACAGTATAACATGAGTCACTATGGTTAGAACATTGGACCTCACAAGCCAGCAGCTCTAAGCAATTTGCCTTCTTCAATTTTTCATCAAAATATCATTTTGCAGAATTTCTTGACCAGAACCACCAGGTAAAAATAAACTCTAAAATCACTTGTTAAGAGGGGAAAACATAGACTATGCTATTTTGCCTTGCACAAATAGAACCTAATTTAGTCATACACAAGAACAATCACACAACACAAATATATAACATATCATTATTGTTTCAACTCCATTCTACAATGAATGTACCAGAACTTTCTTAACATTCTGAATTAGAACAATGCAATCAGATATGCTAACAGAAAACAGGTTTGTAACTTAAGGTACTGACAATGTCAAGTCACTGTCACAAATTTTGGATTCTCCATGACTAATATCCCTAAAGTGACAAGAAATCAATATGCAACCTGAATTTTGCATAGAAAGCACTTGACCGTTATTTTGTGCAAGGCTTGAAAGTTCTTCATAGCATGGTCATAGACATATATGGAGACGATGAAATGCGAATTAAAGTGATGCACAATTTTTTCCTACAGAATTTGTTTGTAATTTTCATATTTCCTCAAATGTTAATTAAAAACAACCAAGCGTTCCTCATCCCTTGCTTCATCTTTCCTCATATTAACCACACCAGAAGCATTTAACGTTTTAGCATTACTTACATAATGAGCTTTTATTTTAATCTACTGATACGGAAAAAATAATTTACAAAGAGTGCAACTTTTAGAATAACAAATAATATAAGACTTGTAAATATTGAGATCATGATGCATGCTTATTCATATAGTGTGGATGCATACTTCCGTTTTAAAAATGGGTAAATGATATATGTATGGCTATGGTCAAGAACTAAAGTGGTATCATGTTTCCTTTTCTTTTTTTCTTTTTTTTTCTTTCTCCCATTTATGGACACAGCTTGAGCACCACTAGTAAGCAAATTAAAAAAAAATCATACCTTACACCTTAAGGCACAAAGTTGGATTACAAGAAGAATGTTACCCCAGTGTAGGAGCAAACTGATTACAAGGTTCATATATTGTTAAAAGATAGAATGCGTCCATATAATAGTTTTTAAACAATATAACGGGGTAGATCAATAAAGAAATGTTGCAAATGAAATTTTTTCAATCTCTCATGTAACACTCCAATAAAGGACCAGAGTATAGTCTTCAAGATAATTTACCTGCTCTGCGCAGCTTGTTGCAGGAGAAAAGAAACCTCCTTAATGCTGCAGACATCTACAATAGTTAGGTCAGACACGTGTGTGTTACCATTGGAATCATGTTTTATTGCATATTGTTTGCTGAGAGCAGCATTTGCATCAAAGCTGCCAAGGCGACCCGGTGATAACAAATCACGAATTGTTTCATTATAAATTTCTAGCATTGAAGCCTGCAAATTGTCAGGAGTAAAGCATGGTAATCAAAACAAACAAAGCAAACATTAACATGTATGCAAAAAGATTATATAAAACAGAACAAAGCATCAAACTCAACCTGCATTTTGTATTTCCATCCCTGAGTTTGTAAATATTGGCTGGTCTGGAATATTTGCTCTAGGGATCGGGGTATAAGCCCTTTCTGCTCAGGAAACTTCGTATTGCCCATCATTGTATAAGTTTTACCAGAACCAGTTTGCCCATAAGCAAATATGCAGACCTGCAACAACAGAAAACTCATTTTCTTATATCAAGTATGCCATCATCAGAAAGAATCACATCATCGATTTAATGTGGCGATTCTTAAACAAAATAATAAAATGGCATGTACTACATTCCACACAGAAGATATTAAATATAAAAATGGCATTAAAACCACCATTAAGGGACCAAAGCATAAGAGAATCGGGGGAGTTATCCAGACAACAAAAGGATCAGAATGGAAAACAAGTTACCTCACCACAAGAACATCCGAGAATATGAGAGGCCAAAGTGATTCGCACAAAAGCACCCCCACCCCGCGGCCGCGCGTGGCCGGCCAAAAAAAAAAAAAAATGTCGATGCAACACTTAATGCTCTGAATCAACGATAAAATGGGATTCCAGAATAAAAAGATATTTGATTTGCAAGTGCGCTATAGGTGGAAACCCACCGTCGATTCAAGCATATGAAACATTTTTAACTAACCAACAACCCCAATTAATAAATTGATAAAATATGATTCGATAAAGCAGTGGAACACAACAAAAAACAAAGTGTAACTTAATAAGAGCAAGTATGATTACATGACAAATAATATAAATCATATTACTGAAACCGTACCTTATAACCATCTAGTGCACTCTGTACCAGCTGCGAGATTTCTACAAATACATCTTCTTGCGAAGCTTCGTGATTGAATACTTTATCAAATGTGAAGGAATACTTTTGCGCTGTTGGAAACAAAATTATATGATGTAACAAATATCTGATTTCCTCCACAATAGGCACAACAGAAAAAATGGTTCAATACAAGCATTCAAAAGGGTTCCTACCATTTTGCATCAAGTCAATGCCACGTCCAAGAGATTCAACCAATGTTGGATAAGAAACAACTGGCCCATCTGTACCACTACAATCACTGTCAGGCAGAACAGGGCGTACTCTACAAAATACTCGGATATTTCCTTTCAGTTCCTACAGAATGAAGAAAATTTAGCACCAAGAGCAATGTCACAAATAAGCAGGAAGAGTAAATAAAATAAGTACCAGTATGGTGTTGTGTAGCTTCTTGCGCAATTTCTCTGCTTCCAGGATTTGAAACTCTGCATCTGCAAGACGTTCTTGCAAATCTTTTACGGTCTTCTTATGCTCTTCATATTCGGTCAATGTCTCGATGGCAGTTAAATCAGCCCTCTAGAAAGATAAACAAAGGTGTTAAAACTGACTGCTATAGCTAAATAACATTGTAAATATATATCTCTTGCTTTTCGACTGCAAAAAACAAGTCCTTTCCATAAGGCGTGCAAAAGAAAATGTCAAATATGGTGACTAAGACAGATATTACAATTCTTGAAACTCAGCTTCTACTGACCTTCAACTTTTCATTTGCTGCAACAAGCTGATGCTGCAATGCCTGTATCTGCTCCCTTTGGGAAGAGCACGTCTCCTGCATATACATAATTTAAAAATAAATAGTCATACTAGCAAATATATAATTTGCAAAGTAAATTAAAAAGTAGGAGAACAAACCTCCAGGGCAGAAGTTTTTATTGTTATCATATCCAAATCTTTTGAGGATTTTCCAGTTATTTCTTTATAGTTCGCAAGTTCAACACTTAAGCTCTGCACTTGCACTAATGTATGATCACGTTCATCTCTTACTTGATGCAATTCACTCCTAAGGCAACCTACTTCCTTCGTTAACTCTTCCTTCTGTCTGATAGCCTCTTGCTGGGATGACTGTAACAGCAACCATGACCAAAAAAAAAAAAATCCTACAGGTCATGACTGACAAGATCGCAAATGTAACGGTAATAATAAAAATTGATAATTATGAAATGAAAAGAGCAGCAGTAGGAGCTCGTGTAAAATAAATTTGAAGACCAACTTATTCAATTCCTAACTATCAAACTCGACTGAAAAATTATGTCCCTCCAGAAATTTGGGTACAATGTGAATTTAACTGCGTATTTAGAAAAATCGCATCATTCAGTTAATGCATGGGGCCAGATATGCTTCAGTGTAATAAAAATAAAAATGCAATTTTTATTTTACTTAAATATGCATGGGTCATTCTGACACTGAGGATATATCATCTTGAACTTGTTAGAACAAAAATATTTGTCGAAGTTATAAAACTTCTATCCAGACCATATAAACAAGTGAAATAGCCATGAAATACCAGCAATTTGTTTGAATTGATTGAAAGAAATGAGAGTACATAAGAGAAATGAGAATACATTTACACTTAAAACAAGCAGGTAGTTATTTGAAGCAATCCATCCCTATACCAGATATTGAACTAGCTTTTTCGTATTGAACATTAGCTTTCCCAAAAAAAAAGTTACCAATAAATTCCAAAATGGTACACTAGGGAAAATTATAAGTGGGCAAACTCAAGGACTTAAAAAGTCAAACAAGCTAAACCTGCTTACTTCTCAAATGCGAGATGCCTCTGATGAAACCCAACCCTCCAGCAGTAACATCACAAGTCACTTACAAATTTCATTTGCAAATATGATATTACATGAACTTAAAGATTTGGGATTTCAGCAAACTTCACCCGCCATTAACTAGCTAAAGTCATAATGAATTTCCACTACAATTTATCTTAAACAAGTTTTAGAACAAGCTTAAGTAACAATCAACTCCTATCAAGCGATCCAACTTATGGAATGACAAAAATTTTAAAAGAAATCCAAAACAACTTTTCCAACATCAAAGCAATAAATCAATGAGTGTCAGCTGATCATTAATTAATTGATAGATATAAAATAACGACAAAAGTAGCCCTATATATGAATTTTTGGCAAATGAGGATCCACAAAGCTAATTTCCAAGTTGTAGCTATAATTCTACAAAAAGAAAAATATTTCAATTAGATATTGGTTGGCATCAACTAATTCTCAGTGGAAATGTTGGCATTCAAACAAAGAAACGAGACAGACCGCACTAATAATGCTTTGCCATTTTATTTCCATTTGCAGGCAACATGCAGTAGAAAACCATGATTTCTTTATAACATTTTGCAAAGATAGCTCCTTAGCTCCATCAGACTTCAATTGATTCTTATACAAATTTTGTAGTCCATTGCTATAGCTAAGGTCACAAGTGGGTGGCAATTGCTCCCAGCCCAACTTGGACCAAAACCAATCACATCCAGCTTCAGGCTTGATACATAGACTTAAATCCAGCCCTTTAACTTGCAAATTTATCAGGTGATTCAGTTTAGATTTCTTTTTGGATTAGATCCAAGTTTAAGAAACAAGGTCCTACCCAGCTCAGGTGCAATTTTGTTATATCCAAAACCAACCCATATCCAAATTGTGACCTTGATTAAACCCAATGCCCAGACATGGGTGAAATGGATTCAGGTTAGGTATAGATCATGTTGGATGTGAATTATCTGGATGACCCAATATCTACTTACATAGGACCATGTCCATTAGAAGTCATCAAAAATCCCTCTAGACAGCTGCATTCTATTCTACCACTCATCAATATCTACTTCCTTCTCAATTTCAATTCTCGTACTTCTCACAAACAAAATGGAGATGGCTTACAAAGTTGTCCAAAGTATTTGTCTAAATTTTTATTAGCAAGTGTTAAGCACATAATACTAAATACTTGCGCTATGGCAAAGAAGATTGGCTAAGGTTACAATCAAGCAGCAGAATTCTTTGATGACCAAACAATACCGAGGTGGTCTACGCAGCCACCTGACATTTAATGTATTTCCTTGCTCAGGCACCACATGCCAATCAAACTATCAATTATAATAATTATTGCAACCATGAGCGCATCAAGGCCTGTCCCAGCAATTCAGGGACAAAGTTGCCTCCCATTCCCCATTAATTTGTGTTTAATATTCGATTAGCACCACTTTTAGTATCAAGCTGTTACAAATACTTTCTCAAAAGTTCTATCTGAAATATCTGAGGGATTCACCTTTTCTTTCGAAACTATTAGATGAAAAATTTTATTCCCTCCACTCACAAAAGGAATCAAATATTTTTATCGCATACACCCATGCATCACTCTAACTTTGCAGAACTCCCATATTCCTTCCACATTATGTGCCCATTCCTATCCATATCCCTCTGGTTTTGCAATGCCCCAACTTGGTATCCTACTGTCATTAGCGATCATATCATGATCTAAGATTCTTTTCCATGACACATGTCATGTGCCTTATTATTGCTTTCTAACGGACTCAGACATGCAGCAACCAAACCAGATCTCAAATGCACTCCATGTTATTCATGTTTAACTTAGTTCTAACACATAACATATATTCCATCACTTCAGTCATCCTTATGACAAATTCAGGACATAAATAGCTGCCATGTTAAGGTGCATCATCTTCATCACCTCTACTGGGGCCTCATTTTCAATTCTGCTGCACTTTAGATGTTGTATTTTGTTTTCTAATATATTTTGGACCTAAATTTCGCAATTCACTGTAACGTGCTAGGCATAAGCAAACCTAACAAAACATCCTCTGATCTCTTACAACATAAGTCCTGATGCCCAGCAACCTGGACAAAAATTCCACTGCAATGACAAGCATTAGAAACTCCAACCAGCTATGGAACCACACAGCTAGAAAAGTTGATTGATTTTTGGTCTTTATAAGTATATTGAAAAGTCAAATAAATGTGGGAGAGTAGTGATGGGAAAAATTTATAGTATGGAGGGTCTTGGCACAGGAGATCAGATTAGTTCATGTGCAACCGTCACATGATAGCAAGGCATAGTTGCAGTCAGCAGAACATGAACTAGTCATACTATAAATTTCCCAATGATAGTATAGTGAGCAAAGAAGGAGAAGATCTAAAATAAGAGGATTTATGGGCAAAGTAGTTTAAGCATGTGAAAACACATTTTTTAACAGCGACACACCTAAACAATTCTGATAAATGAATTTCCACCTATTGTCAAAGCAATAAGAATTCAAAAACATATAGCCATTGCAGAACATGGACAGCAAACAATTAAATGCATAATCTAATGTTAGATCCTAAAGAGTCCATAAGAAATAATCTTGTCATATGAACACAAGTTCCCTTCTGGGATTGTTGGATGGAAGAATGTCAGACCTATTAAAAAATAAAGTCTGCAGAAAAATTATTTCAACAGAATCCCTAAAAGGTGCTTCTAAATATATTTTTCCTTTCAAAAATCGTTTAGCACCAAGTACATGGTATACCAAACGGATTTTGCAACAATAATTATGGAACAAAGCCAAATGTTAGTGGGTGCTAACCAAGATAGCATTGTTTATTCATATGACAATTAATCAACACTGCAAAGCAAGACGCAGGGGAATGGCTCACCCTGGAAGAATCCAACTGGTTCTTAAGAGCGTTGGTGTGATCTCTTAAACCGGTCAAGGTTTCCATCATAGCATTCTTCTCCTTCTGCAGTTTTGAAATAGTCTCACCATTTTTCACACCATCAGCCTGAAGATTGCTATTGTACTGCTGCAAGCTAGTGTTGTACTCCTGCAACCTCTTGTTGGTTTCTTGGATCATTTTCAGCTGAAATAACAAAAGAAAGCATGGTTCATAGTGGGTCCTCGAAAGCTCCATCTATAAAAGCAAACACCATACCTGATCACTGAAACGTCTCGCCTCTTGATTAATCTTCTCGAGCTCTTCAGACAATGCAGCCTGCAAATTTTCAGCTGCAACCCTCGCATCTCGCTCTTCCTCGTAAGATTTAATGGCAGCCTGTCAAATTGCAATCAGAAAAATACAAAGCAATTGACAAATGAACTTGAAATCTCCAAAAGTCCTACCAATTTGTCAGCTTCCTCCTTTCGAAAGCTTTCCTGCAAAGATGCATGCTGCCTCTGAAGATCCTGGATAATTGTATTTAATTCTTCAACCTGGACCCTAATCTGGGCCTCTACAGAGAGATAAAAACCAACCAAATTAATACTACAAACAGATAGTTCTTCCAACTCGTCATCAAAAAAGTTTCTTTTTTCCTGCCAACCAAATGCTATGAGGAACAATCGCAACCCTGGAACCAGGAGTCTTGTTTAGAAGAACCATTTCTCAGCCAATTAAAGGTATACTTGAGCATTACCAATGTCCGCATGCCTTTTTCTTCAGAATCCAACGTACTTTTGAGCTTCTCTTGTTCTGCTAAATACCCATCTTCGAGTTCCATGAACCATCTGATGCATGTCCTGAGCTTTTTTATGTATTCTATCATCTGCTCGCTCTTTCCCTATAAAGCAAAGAAAATTCGCACAAATTCAGTAAGAAGGGGCAATAATCAAACAAAATGGAAATTTCAGGCCATTTACCTTGTAATCATTTTTGTTCTTTCCCTTCATTTTCTCGCCCAAGAGCCTCTCCACATCCTCCCTAGATCCAAACTCGATCCCGCTGCCGCTGCTTCCACCATCAGAGATCGGAGCGGTGCCGGCGGCACGATCACCATGCCCACCAGGATTCGGACCAGCATTGACAGTCGACAGCACCTGCCGTGAACGGGGGTTGGTCGCGGGGCCCACCATCTTTCCTACTCCGATCTTCCTTCGCTTGTCCAGAGGCGCCCCATCTAAATTGTCCTTCCTCTGCAAGAACCGAACGAGGGATCAATCCAAAACCTAGAAGCCCAAACCCTAACCCTATGAAGGGGGAAGTATAGGGCAAACCTTACATTTGTGGGGCTTCGAGGTTGGTAAGGGACCGGGGTGGGAGGGGGCCTGTTTTGGTTCCGGGTAAACATAGATTTATGAGGAGATCAGGAGGATAGGATTAGGGTTTTGAAGTGGGAGGTGGAACTTTCAATTGGGTGAGGGAGGGGTGGAGCCGTGGAGTGAAGCCGAAGGCAAGCAGGGGAAGTGATAGCCGTCGCTTTGACGGCCAGAAAGAAGACGAAGGTGAAGGAGGAGGAAGCGGAGGAGGAGGGAAAATTCAAGGAAAAAAATCGCTTTTTTTTTCTTTCCTTCGATCTTCTCTCTTCTTCTCTGGCGGGATCGCGGGTCAGAGTTAGGGTTTTCGGAGGTAGCTTTCGTTTCTTTTTTTTTTTTCTTTTTTTTTTTTTTGATTTCTTGATCTGGATTTCGATCGAGAGGGAGGCGGCGCTTTTGAAAATTTTTGAAATCGTGAGCGGGAAGGGGTTGTCTACGTGACGAAAATGTCCCTCGATTTCGAGTTTATTCACAACAAAGGCTTTCGACCGATCGATGGAAAAAACGCATGCCTCTTAGCGACCAAGAGGTGACAAAATTGTATCCAAGATGAACGGAGCTGAAACTTCGCATTTGGTTTTAAGTGGATTTGTACGCAAATGTATCGGTATGATTATGATAAAAAATATGCATATTATGAGTTAATCCATCAATCTAAACTTAGCGATAACAAATTTGAGCATGATGCATGAATATGACTCGAACTTAATACCAAATAAATGAATTTAAATATATTATGCAAATACAAAATAAATTGGTTCGAGTTGATCTTAAGTATATTTAAATTATAAATATATTGACACGATTACCATATGATGTAATAATTATGTCGTATTCGAGTTTAGGTTTTTGATGTGATTAATTAATCGTATTGTGTTCATATTAACCCATTTTTATTGATGTAGCTTAGCTTCGACGTAACATAGAAATGTAAATCACCATCTTTGCTTTAGTTTTTATATATATATATATATATATATATATATATAATAGCTTTTTCATATGTTTAACGTATCTTAGTTTCAAATGTTAGAAAACATATTTCAATTTAACTCAATAAAACTTTAATTCTAAACTAATTAGGTTTGCCTATTCGAGCCATGTTCTCTTATTTCACTTACTTTAAAATTTTATTTATTTTAAACCTACTTTTACTCTTTCTGCATATATCAAATTATACTTTTGTATCAATGTATATGTTTAAAATATTTAAGCTATTATTTTATCAATTTATTTCAATTAGTATTATTTCCATCCTTTTTTTCATGGATGATTAAGTTTTTTCCCTGTGTTGCCAAACCTTTATCTCAATATATTTATTTTGCTATAATTATTATATATTATTCATTTATTGAATAATTATTTTATAAAATTTTTATTTAACTTGATGGATATTTTATTAATCGTATCGAACTTATTCTCATTTTATCCAATATACCTTGATAGTGCAAATAATATTCCCTTGAACCACCAATTGCATATGAACAACCGATCTTAAATGGATTTAAAATAATATGTATCTGCCAATAATAGATACACTAGTGTCAGTAAAAATAGTCCAACCTATTAATCTTTTAATGCAATCATGCACAGGAGAGAAGCAAGAAGGGTTACTTGGGTAAGTTATGGAGTGGGACTAACCTTTATTTAAGCTATAACTTTTTTTTATTATAATTGTTTTAGCATCTGACACATCTTTTGATGCGTGTAATTGGAGTATGAACAACTGCAATTCCATCACATTTGATATAGCTAATTGAAAAAAAAGTATCCAACAATCAAGTTTCGTCAATAATTTATCATTGATTCTTATTTAATTCATCCTTTTCAAAGAATAACAAATAGCTCCATATAGAAATGCTTCGCAAATACACATTAATGATATGCATAGTAGGATGACTTTCGTATCTAAAACGGCCATTCTATAACCAATACTTTTTTTTCTCGGTTTATATACATAGATAGTTTAACTTAACAATATTCAATAAGATAAAACTATTTAGTTTTATATTTAAACAATAAAAATTTTATATTAATAATTTAAGCTATTGAATGTAATTTATTATCTTTAGAATGCTTATGTACGAATATTTATATGATTTAGCAATCCTTGTCATGAACATCAAGAGATAATATATATGTATAGTATTTTATATTATTTAGACTTTAATTTTTGTAATCACTTAATGTACAAGCTACGAGTCTCTAACTCACATTACACAGATAATGGATAAAGGGATTATTTGAAATGTTGACATGAAAAGGAGATGAATAAAACAAACCAATAAAAAAAATCAAGGTGGCAAGACAAAAAAAAAAAATGATGACTATTTGTGTTTGAGAGTCTCTCAAGTTACTCTACTTTTTATCCTTTCTCACTCATTTTTTTTATCACTGGCTGCTCCCTATCTTATCTCCGTCTCATGAGCTTCTTCATTTTCTTATTTTTGCTCCCTGTTCTCGTTCTTCCATCATCTGAATCACCCCTCACATATTGTTATCCGCTTTCTTGCTTCCTCATTTTGGATGGAGATGCAGGTAAAAATGAGAACTTACATTTCTCTTGTATTGAAAAATTGACATCCTTTCATGCCATTTATTTTTTTAGAGAGAAAATAATAAACACTGTTCGCAAAACCGTAAAGATTAAATAGAAAAGATATAAACAGAAAGGAAGAGTTCTCATCTTACCTTATAAATGATAATAATAACATCAAAGAGTAAAGAATACTGACTATCAAAGGATAAACACGTTGTTGACCTGTTTGAGAAGGATCGAGAGATGCTTTCGGGACTTTTTGTGGGCTTCTATGCAGGATGGTCATGGTACCCATCTGCTAGCTTGGGATAGTGTTTGTATGCCTATTCATGAAGGTGGCCTCGGCATTCAGTCTCTAACTGTCCGAAGAGAGGCTCTGCTTGCTCGCCTACTTGACCCACACTGCTTTTGGAGTTCATGCGGCTAGATATGGAGATTGGAACCCCTCTATGGACCATCAGACATCTCGTGTGCATTCTCCCTTTTGGAAGGAGGTTTGTCGTCGTGCTCCTATTATCATGTCTAGTACCTCATGGATGATAGGTGATGGATCTATTGCTGACGTTCTCCATGACAGGTGGATTGCTGACCTCCCCTCTTTGGTTGGCCTATATTCACTAGTATTGATATCCCTAGCAGTATGAGGGTGAAGGATCTGATGTGATGCCCCTCCCAATAGTCCCACATCAGATAATTGGGAGTTGGTTAAGTGGTTTATATGTAGTAAAGCAAGAAGGACAAGACACCAATTGGATCCGTTTTTGGACTGTGGTGGCCCAAGTTGGTGTGGACATTGTCCGTCTTGCTTTCTTGTAACGAAGCGGGCCCGTGGGCCCGGGTCGTTATAATATAGTATCAGAGTCATGCACCAGCCGGAAGTGCAGGAGCTAAGTGCCACACAGGTCAAAGTGCTACATCCATGAGGGATGGGAGCCACCTCTTGAACTTATGGGGGCCACCTCTAGAATCCAGCCTGCCTGGTGGTTGTGATCAATTGCCCTTGACGACGAGGACGTCGCCTTTGTTAAGGGGGGTAGATTGTGATGCCCCTCCCAATAGTTCCACATCGGATAATTGTGAGTTGGTTAAATGGTTTATATGTAGTAAAGCAAGAAGGACAAGACACCAATTGGATCCATTATTAGGCTGTGGTGGCCCAAGTTGGTGTGGACCTTGTCCGTATTGCTTTCTTGTAACGAAGCGGGCCCGTGGGCCCGGGTCATTACATCTGATCTCCCATGATTCTTTCAGTTGGCATTTCCCTACAGTTACTTGGCTCTTTGGAGAGGAGCTAGCTCGACGGATCCTTGCTATTCCGCTTATGCAGGGGAATATTTTTGATATCAGATTATGGCACCGTTCCTGCATGCCTTGGGCGCCCTTCAGGGACTTAATGAGTATCTATAGACTTCCTCCGCATCATGTGGTGGCTGCAGAATGGGTGTGGAAACTCCATATTCCTCCCAGGATTCAGCTTTTTGTTTGGAAGCTTTTGTGGGACTGCATTCCGACCTGTTCCAACCTCTCTGGTAGGGGCCTTCATATCCAGACTATCTGCCCTTTGTGTGGCCAGGAGGACGAAACTACTGATCATGTTTTATTTACTTACCCCAGAGTCAGGCGGATCTGGTAGAGTGTGGGCTATGTCTGTAGACCTGATACGGCGGACTCCCTACGATCCGAATTCTTGCACATTCTTCGGTAGGGTAGACAGTAGCAGATTGGTTTATGGGCTACGACTGCTTATCATATATGGTTATCTTGGAACCTCCTCATCTTTACTAATGAGGTCATATCTTCTTTCAGTATTGTTCGGAAAGCCAGGCTATTATCGGCTGACTTCTCCCGTCATCGTAATCTTCCTGTCATTGGCAGCCCTGGCTACTAGGGATCCCCTGCTGCTACGGCAGCGGATCGGCATACGGTCTTCATCTCTTGGGAGCCCCCCTCCAGGGTTTGTAAAAATTAATTTTGATGGGAGTGTCCGAGGTAGGCTTGCTGGCTCTGCTTTTGTGATTAGAGGGCATGGTGGCGAGCTGTTGGCGGCTGGAGGTTTTGGCAGTCCTGATCCTCGGTCCCCTTGGCCGAGCTCTATGCCGCATGGGCTGGAGTTCTATATGTTAGTAGGACCCTGCATGCTCTTCACCTGATTATTGAGAGAGATTCTCTTTCAGTTATCTGCTGGATTCAGAAGGTTAGCTGTAGTCAAGCTCCAGTCAATCCTCTGCTCCTTGACATTTGGGCCATTTTGCGGGATGTTGTCAGTGTCCAGATCCGACACGTCTATTGCGAAGCTAATGCTGCAGCAGACTGTGTAGCGGTGGCAGTTGCTCAACATGCAGGCTATAGGGTATGGGTGCGGGGTGATCCTGTCCTACTGTTTTTAATCAAATATTGTATTCTAATAATTCTGGGCTGACTCGCACTAGAATTGTGTGATCGCCCGTCTGTACCAAAAAAAAAAAAGGATAAACATGTTGTTCGAAAAGATAAATGACTAACTTCATAATGCATAAATTAGAGGGCTCGAAATTATATTATGTTTAATATGCAAATAGATGATGGATCGCATCTAATAATTTAGTCATCGATGTAGGACCTTTAGCATCCAATTTAGAGTAGCGTTTTGTCAAGTATAACTTAATCCTCATGCTATTATAAATATTTTTATAAATATATAGAGCTAGTAATTTAACTCCATCAAGGTCGGTCCCAAGCGTAAAACTCCATTATATTTCTTAAAACATGAATCTATTAAATCAAATTATGCGAAGGATGTAAGACATAGTCCCGAATAGAGCAAAGTGAAGGAAGCAGATTTATGTAGCCAACTCTATGTAGTTGGGAAAAGGCTAAGATGAATTGAGTTGATTTGAGTTAGTAATTTAGACAGTTGAAATTGCACTAGCCAGTTCGAGATCACTGTCATTTCAATATTGTGAAGCATTTTTCCTTTCATATAATGCTGCAGATTAAACAGACATCAATAAATTCCTGGGAAATGATATGAAGGTGGCCCATTGATTTTAGACTTGGGTGCCGATTTGGTGACAGGCCCTTTTTCTCTCAATCTCTTTAGATTTTTCCAAAATCTTAAGACACTGGAGGTGCCATGTCTTGTTCTCCCTCAACCCATGACAGCTTAGCCCTGCACATTATTAGCAGGTCCATTGCAGCATTTGTGCTACAAGGGCATTAAGATTGGGATGGTTGTCCTACAAAATTGTCATGGTTGGGGATTGTTAAGCTTTCCTATCAGCACCGCCTTGTTATATATGGGGGGGCAGATGGGTGGACAATATCATATCAGATCATGTGTTAGGTCCACCTTCATGCAAGTGTCTGTCTGATGGTGCTCGTAAAATAATGCCAGATATATGTAGCTGTTCTGGTTAGTTAGATGAAAGGGGAGAGATTTTTGAGTTGATCGATTGAGACCAAGGATAAAGCCACAGGCAATGCACCATGCCTGTATGATTGAATTGTTGAGCCAAAAAGGCCAATTGGATGAAGCATTTTCCATGGTAAAGAATGCTCCTTTTAGCCCCACAAAAAACATGTGGGCAGCGTTGTGGACAGCCTGCAGAGTAACACAGAGAATCTAGGGCTTGGGAAATTCACAGCAAAAAGCTTTTTGGCATGAAACCTGAAAAATAAAGCAATTATATTGTAACGGCTTGGGCCCTGGGTCCGCAGTATCCATGAACCCGTTTCATTATAAGAAAGCAAGATGGATAAGATCCACACCAACTTGGGCCACCATAGCCAAAAAAGGGATCTAATTGATACTTGTCCATCTTCCTTAACCTCCCAATTTCTTGATATGGGACTATTGGGAGGGGCAATTTCTAGATATGGGACTATTGAGAGGAGCATCACAATCTATCCTCCCTTACAAAGGCGACGTCCTTGTCGCCAGAGCGTCACTAGCAGCAATTGATCACAACCACCAGGCAGAAGAGGTGGCTCCCATCAATGTAGCACTTTGCCTTATGGCCCTCACAGGTTCAAGAGGTGGCTCCCATCGATGTAGCATTTTATCCTGTGTGAGTGCGTGGCTCTTATACCATATTGTAACGACCCGGGTTCTGGGCCCGCAATACCACGAACCCGTTTCGTTACAACAAAGCAAGATGGACAAGGTCCACACCAACTTGGGCTACCACGGCCCATAAAGGGATCCAATTAATACTTGTCCATCTTCCTTAACTGGTTATAAACCATACAACAAACTCCCAATTTCCCGATGTGGGACTATTGGGAGGGGCATCACATATACTATCCTTCTCAATATATACAGCAGCAGTTATGAGACGGTGGATGATGTGGTCAAGGTTTTGGAAGCCTAAAATAGGAGAGGTTACCTGCAGACAGTTGGATTGAGATTGAGAGAAACAGCCTCACATGTTTCTTTTTGGAGATGGACCTCATTAACAAAGTGCTGAAAGGTACAGAAGATTAGATGCATTGATGGAAGAGAAGAGTTGACTGAACTTGGTTATGTTCATGATGGTAATAAGCCTTTGCTTCCTGACGTGGGAGATCATGAACAGAGGATATCTAATGATCCAGTGAGAAGTTAGCAATTGCTTTTGGGCTCATCAATACACCAGATTCGACTCCCTTGCAGATTGTCCAATGCCGTCAAGTCTGCACTGGTTGTCATGGTGTTATTAAACCTATAACAGTGGTTATGAAAAGGGAGATTGTGGGGAGGATTGCAAGCCATTTCCACCATTTCAGAAATGGAACTTGTTCTTGAGGGGATTGCTGGTTAGTCTATGGCTGCCAGAGATGTGATTTCTTGTGGATAAAGAATGACTGGAGATCACTTTAACTCCTACACTGGCCATGAGGTAACTTACAGTGTATTATCTGCTAATTCTTTTGAATTGCAGTCTAGACATCGCTCGTTGCCTTGGCCATGTGAAATGTGACTAAGGTTTATTAATTCTGGCATTAATGCTTAATGTGGCTGATCACGTTCCATGGGCAACGGATTAACAGATTGCATGATTTTTGGAGCCGAGCAATAATATGGCAGCTGGTCCTGCCTTCGAGCACCGCCTCGGCCTCGGCCTTGAGTACAACCTCAGCCTCGGGCACCGCCTTGGCCTCGGCCTCGAGCACAGCCTTAGTCTCGGCATTGGCCTCGAGCATAGCCTCGGCTCTGGACCTGCTCTTGGCTTCTGGGCTCGATCTCGGAACCAGCCCCGAACTTCGTTCCCAAAAGCCTAACAGGTGCCTAGAGCTGCCACGTGGCCCACTAACCCACTATCTCTAAGACCACGGGCAATTATCGTTATTTACAGCACACGTCTAGCAGTAATGCGCCCACCTATCGCTTACGACGCCATTTCTAACGGATGACATAATTCAACGGTCATACTCCAAGGGTAAGAGGGACCTCCGAAGAGGTATAAAAACCCCTCACTCACAACGAGAGGCAGGACGACTCTCTATTACTCGATCGTCTCTAGAGCTGTTCTTCAAACCACTAACTAGAGCATTGGAGGGTTCCCGCCGGAACCACTGATCCGGGACTTTGGTTGCAGGTTTATGGTTGAAGAAGATGGCCCTGTCATCCCATTGAAGATCCACGAAGCTCTTTTCTTACTCAACGCTCGCTAGAAGCGATTTGGCAGCAACAATGCTCTTCCATAAATGTGGGTTTGATTCCTCGAACTGACTAGGGTGATTTTGTCCTCAAATGTTGGAGGGTCTGTGAACTGAGAGCAATTCAAATTGCTGAATTACCATGCGGAAGAAGATGTTTCTTATCAAAAGGAAAAATGAATGTTAGCTCTATCATCTTGCACTGTTTGGACTCCTAATTCCTCATCTCTCTTGTGTCCAGCTCTTGCACTGAATTTGATTGTTGCCTTTTTATGCTCTTTCTTGAGCTCTTAAGCTGCTCAATTTCTCTCAACGTTAAAATGGATCTCCTTAGTAGTTTCATCTTCCTTACATCATATTACCCAATTTCAAGTGATCTTTTGCGTAGAGATTTTAGCCAATATACATCTTCAGAGTCTTCAAAGCTAAATCACCATGCATAATCCTAATTATGGATATGAATTAGCTGCAACTGAATGTTTGGAAGTGATCCGCATCAAACTCTGTTGATCTTCGTAACATCTACTTGGAGAGGCATCACATTTTATTTTTGTTTGAAGACTAGCTGTCATCAATGTGCCTGATTGTCCTTAGCAACGATTTTTCTTCCCTCTATTGCCCATTTATCTGAAGCAACTCCTCCAATCCAGTGGATCCGAACTTTAGATTTTCTTGTACTTACAAACTGATGTTAGAATCTGAATAACAAGATTATCTTTTCTTATATGTCCAGGTCCAGAAGGGGAGAGGGAAGCTTGGTAGGTGATGTGGCTCTCAAAACATCTAATTTGTTTTAACCATATTAGCGTGCTCTTCAGAGTTTCTGAAGTTTGATCAACAAATACGCATCAATCATCTTCTTTCCAAAGTTGTCTGGCATAGGATTTAACAAAAAATGTAAATATTGGCATTAGCTTTAGAACCATCCATTAAAACTTTTTTAAGTTTGCTCAACCATTCACTAAACATCAACTCAATATGGGCAGAAAAGGTTTGCAAGATAAATTTTTGCTTCTGTATTTCTTTTCAAGAGCTCATGAACTTTTCATTTGCTGTCTCAGTACAATTCTACCCTCATTGCAGCATTATTGAAGGATGTGAATAACCTCCTGCCACTCTCTATGAGCCATGCAAAATTTTTTCATTTTGCATGGTTCAGAAAGAAAGAAAAGAAACTGAAAGACAGATATATCAATAACCTTGGAATAGAAGTTAGTTGGCCAAAAATGTCCTTGCGCCCATGTTAAATAAGCCCATGATGACTAAGACTAAGCATGTGTTGAAAACTGGACCAGCCAACGAATCGGCTTAACATTTGGGTCGTGGGTCAATCGGTTCAACCGGATGAACTGATTTGATCGAATCGAATAATATTATAATTAATTTTTAATTTAATAATATAAAATAATAAAATATAAATACAATTTAAATGAAAAATTAAAAAAAATCTAAAAACCGGGTTGGACCGGTTCGAAACCCGGCCGGTTCAATGGATTTTTTCGATTTTCACCGGATCATATAAAAGTAAACTTTTATAATAAAATCGGACCGAACTAATGACCGATTTCCGATTGGACCGGCTGGTTTTCAAAACACTGAAGTATTAAGACTAACTTACTGAGCAGGAGGTAAATGAGAGGGCCTAGCCCCGTAAGAGGTTCCTCATAAATAACATCAAAGCAGTCATTAGAGTACTTAAGAAGGGTCAAACTTGGATTTCAGCTCCTTAAAGCTCTCCCACTCCTCACCCGAATGGTGCTTCCACCCCTTCTCATTGTTGTTGTTGGGCATGTAATAATTTGCCTCCATTTCACCCTCATCACCTCCAATTCCTCCTCCATGTGCATGGCCTCAGCTTCATCAATAACCCTAACTCTTGTACGACCATTATGAGCACCTTTAGTTCTCTGTCTGCAGCCTTTTGCGCCATGGCCTTGTTCATTGGGGGTTCGGTTTGCCATTCATCATCGCGGTGCCAATTCCATGTGTAGCAGGATCTGAAGTGGCCAATCTTATGACCTTCTTCTGGTTCTGGAGAAGGAAGGCTTGGAGATGCTCATTCCATGGGCAAAGGAGAATCGACTATTAAAAGTTTGGGTGATCGGTTTCTTATATAGGAGGGGTGCTCAATCTTGGTGAAGGAGACAAAAGTTGGGTGGTTAAAGTCTGATCTAGTTTGAGTTGGGGCAAGCTCAGTGGCACCCCCACATTATATATTTTCATGTACAAGATATTTCTACTGCATTATGAGGACTAAAAAGATCATAACAAGAGTTTTGACATGTCATTTGACTTAAAAAGTCCTAGAGAATTCAAGCCAAAGCACTCATTTATATTCAACATCTTCCATGTCTGTGTATTTATTGAATTCCTTCCTGGGTGAACAGAGTAACGTGAAATTTCTATCTAGATTGGAAATGGATTTATTTATATTCAACTGGTTTTATGCTTAAGTATTTATTCAGTTCCTTTTTGGATGGACAGAATTTTTAATCTAGAATGGTTTCCTTTTGAATAGCATTGGAGTTCATTTATTTCCTTTTATTACATGAACTCTTTAGCAGGTGAACTAGTTGTGATGGGCCAGTGGGCCCCCTATAGGCCACTATGACAACATCTGGGCTCGATCTTAGTGAATCGGCCTTTCCTCCGCAGGCCCAACAAGTCCAGGGCGGCCTCTCTGAGTCTGCCACCTTTTATTTCTCCTCCACATTGAGCCAACTCGGCCTCGGCCATGAACAATGTCGGCCACCATGAACAGTGTCGGCCATGAACAGTGTCGGCCACCATGAACAGCGCTCGGTCACCTCAGCCTCGACCTCGGCCATGAACAGTGTCAGCCACCATGAACAGTGCTCGGCCACCTCAGCCTCGACCTCGGCCATGAACAGTATCGGCCATGAACAGTGTCGGCCACCATGAACAGTGCTCGGCAACCTTAGCCTCAGCCTCGGCCATGAATAGTGTCGACCACCATGAACAGTGCTCGGCTAACTCAGCCTCGGCCTCGGCCTCGGCCACGAACAATGTCGACCATGAATAGTGTCGGCCCCCATGAACAGTGCTCGGCCACCTCAGCCTCGGCCTCGGCCATGAACAGTGTCGGCCACCATGAACAGTGCCATGCAAGTGAACAATGTCATGCAAGTGTTCACCCACAGCCTTCTCTGAAGCTCATCCAAGGGCATGAACAGTGTCATGCAAGCACTCTATAATCAATACTCTACAAGGGACAGCTGGCTTCAACTCCAAACTACATCTTCTGCCCCAGTGGCTGCACCTTGGGACCCACATACCTAACTTTATCATCCATCGTTGCCCGCACAGGAATGCAAAAAAAAAAAAAGATGACGTAGGGGACACGTCTGGCAAGTGCCGTAGCGGTCGGCCATGCCCTGCAGCACCCCATGCTTCATGAACATCAATTAATGCTCTGACTAGTGGCAGCACCCCATGCTTCACGAACATCAGTTCTAACACTTCACCCATCAAAGTCATCATTATGGAGCCTCAACCACTCAAGCCAGACAAACTCTTAAGCGTCTATAAAATGGGTAAGAGGGACCCCCGACTGGGGAACAAACTCATTACACTCCTAAACGCTCACAGAGAGAGCTCTTCTTTGAGCCTCTCTCTCTCTTTCTCTTTCGAGCTTCCTCAAGCTCACCACTGTTGCCCAGAGTGACTAACTTGAGTGTCGGAGGGTCCCCACTGGAGCATCTGGTCTCTGGGGACTTTTCTTGCAGGAGTCCGACGAGGAGGACATCCGTTTCCTCGGCGCTTGAAGAAAGTGACTCGGCGTCAACAGATTGGCGCGCCAGGTAGGGTGTTGAGAAATATGGGAAATTATATTTACCCCAACTTTATTGATTTTGATGATTTCCAAAAGCCATGAGTATTTTAAAGGAGATAATGAGTTTATCAATCAAATACCTTGAGCTTATTCAAATTGAAAGGAATGGACTCTAAATGTTTAAACTCACTGAGTTTTGAATCAATTTGAAAAAGAAGTTTCAAACTCTATATTGAAGATTTCAAAAAGGATTTTTACACATTATAATTCAATCAATGATTAATAACCATCCAATATCATTTATGTTAGCATTGTCAGCAATTAGGCAATGACTACTTTCAGATAATTTGTCTAAGTCAACTAAGTACACATTGCCATGTCTATAACCAGTAAAAACAATGCTATCATTAATGGAATCAGATACTATGCAAATAGAAGATTTAAATGAAACATTAAAGTTCACCACACTGAAGAACAACTAGCTGACATTTTTACAAAACCTTTAAGCGAAGAAAGATTTTGTTATCTTAGAGGAGAGTTAGGAATTTGTAACCCTTTTGGATAGATTATGAAACCTCTAAGGAAATATATCTAGAGTTCTTTCAATTTCTCAAAATCTTAAGGAAATTTTATCTAGAACTCATATCAATTTGATCTATCAAAATCCATGATTTTTAATCATACTCAAAGATCAAATCCGGGTTATTTCAGACACTGAAAATTTCGATTTTTTACTCTGAAATGGTTTCGGAGCCGACTCGAGAGTATCGGAGTCGACTCGAGTTTCTGCTGAAACTCAGGAGTCGACCCCTTCTCTGAGCGAGTCGACTCGAGATCGTGTATGTGCTCTGTGACTTACCCGAGCCGACTCTACGCTTTGCGCGAGTCGACTCGACGTGGTCCCAAATCACTTTATTAGGGTACGAGCCGACCCATCGATCGATTCTAATCATTCCAAATCATTCTCAAAACCCTCCAAAACCCTTCAAACTTTCCAAAATCTTCCAAAATCCTTAAACAATCATTCCACCTTGATTCAATGGCCCCCAAAACCCGTGGTGCTAGTAGTAGTCGTGCCGGGATGAAAAGGAAGAAGATCGTGCGTCGACCCATTCGCGAGCCGACTCCAGACTCTTCGCATGCTTCCTCTTCGGACGATTCGCCTGCTCCTACTGCCACTACTCCTCAGGTAGATCACCTTGCGAGTAGAGTCATTACTACAGGAAGAAAGTTTGACTTTGATTTGTTTGAGAGAGAGGGATTGCTTGTAGGGTCACAGTTGAAAGAAATGGGATTTGAAAAGATATGCTCCTTAGACTGCCCAACATACCAGCTTTAGTTAAAGAGTTTTATAGAAATTTGACTAGAGGAGACAATGGATTGGTCAGTATTGTTAGAGGAGTTGGTTTGAATGTCACTGCCATCATTCTCTCTAAGTTATTGGACTTACCCCTATCTGGACCTTCCACTTTTGACCCAGAGGATAGGTCACCTGCCCTCACCAGATTATTGAATAGAAATTTTGAGGGATTTGAAGAAGTCTTTGCCAATCAGCTGCCACTGGACTTAAGATTGCTACATAACATCTGCAGCAGGATTCTTTTCCCTAAGACAGGACGTTTTGACTACTTGTCTGAGAGGGATGTATTTGTTATGGATGTTGTAGTTTCAGGCAAGCCAATCAACTTACCCATCATGATATTATGGTATATAGCTGATTGTGGGAGTAAGAGGAAATCCTGTCTTCCCTATGGCATGATCTTGACTCAGTTATTCAGAAGCCAAGGAATTGAATTTAGTGATAGTGAGCCCAGGAAAATTTTGAGACATACTGACTACTATTCATTGGCCACTATTCACCGCATGGGCTTCAAGAAAGTAAATGGTAATTGGATAAGAAAAGGTCAAGATGATGTTAGAGCTACTGAGGACAGAGTTGAAGACATTGGAGCTGAGGTCGAGGTTGGACCTTCTGTTGCTGGACCGTCTGAGGCAGGACCTAGCATGCATTATTCTCCTCCATCTCAAACTTCATCTTCTTCTGTGAGATTTTTAGATGAGCAGTTATGTCAACTTAGATCTATGTTTGCAGAATTTGATAATCAAAGGAAAGATGAAATTGGTCAATTGAGAGAAGATTTTAGAGAATTAAAGGAAAGCATCATTTCAAGACTTGACTTATTTTCATTTTCTGTTGGTACCAATGTGGATTCACTCAATGCTGAGCTTAAAAAGATATTTGAAAGACTTCAAGGGATAGCTGATGGATCCAATGTGTATCTTGATAGAACCAATCAGTTAAGAAGAGATATAGATGCAGCAGTTGTTCAACTAAACTAAACATGATCTTAGATAATCAAAAAGCTGTTTTCGATAAAGCTGGCCTAGGTTATAATACGTATAGGAAACAAAAATTTTTAAAGAATATTTTTGTAAAAGCCAATCAAAGTAATATAATTTGTTTTAAATGCAATGAAAAAGGTCATAAATCATTTGAATGCAAAACATTAAATAATAACAACAAGTTAAATGTTAAAGCAAAGAAAATATGGGTTCCGAAAGGAATAATTTTTGTTGCTACTAACCATGAAGGACCCAAGAAAGCTTGGGTACCTAAGCATAAAGTTTGATCATATTGCAGGAATGTCTTGTAGCCAAAAGATCAAAGAAAAGTGGTATCTTGATAGTGGCTGCTCAAGACATATGACGGGTGAGAAAGAGGAATTCATCATCCTAGAAGAAAAGAAAGGTGGAGTTGTGACGTTTGGCGATAACGGTAAAGGTCAATTATGGGCCTTGGTAAAGTTCGCATAACTCCATCTATATTTATTGATAATGTACTTTATGTTGATGGTTTAAAGCACAATTTAATTAGTATAAGCCAACTATGTGATAAGAACTTTAATGTTTCATTTAAATCTTCTATTTGCATAGTATCTGATTCCATTAATGATAGCATTGTTTTTACTGGTTTTGATGAAACCTTTGCACCAGTAGCTAGATTAGAAGTCATTAGACTTTTACTTGCATTTGCATGTCATATGAATTTTAACTTATTTCAAATGGATGTTAAAAGCACATTTATAAATGGATTTATAAATGAAGAAGTTTATGTAGAACAACCACCAGGTTTTGAAGATCATGAATTTACAAATCACATTTTTAAATTGCACAAAGCTTTATATGGTTTGAAACAAGCACCTAGAGCTTGGTATGATAGGTTAAGTAAATTCTTAATAGAAAATGATTAGGTTCAGGGGTCGACTCTTGAAAACTCAAGTGTCGACTCAGGACAACATTGAAAATCAGACATTTGGGGAGTCGACTTGGAAACCCTTGAGTCGGCTCGGAGCGATACAAAAATCAGAAAAATGTTCTGATAGACTTTAAAATTTGTCCCAAATAAATCTAAATATAAATGTGACTTGAATACAATTATGAGAAATGTTAGTAATCATCTTGCATTTGTCTCTCAAATAGAACCTAAAACTATTGAAGAAGCTGAAAAAGATAATAATTGGATGATAGCAATGCAAGAAGAACTAAATCAATTTACAAAAAATAATGTATGGACTTTAGTTGAAAGACCTAAAAATCATTCAGTAATAGGATCAAAATGGATATATAGAAATAAACTAGATGAAAATGGCATAGTAATTAGAAACAAGGCTAGATTAGTTGCAAAAGGATATAATCAAGAGGAAGGTATTGATTTTGATGAAACCTTTGCACCAGTAGCTAGATTAGAAGCCATTAGACTTTTACTTGCATTTGCATGTCATATGAATTTTAACTTATTTCAAATGGATGTTAAAAGTGCATTTGTCCTTCATGCAAGCTAGACAAAGATGAAGAAGGTAAAAAGATTGACCAAAAATATTATCGAGGTATTTTCGGATCCCTTCTTTATTTAACAGCAAGTAGACCAGATATTATGTTTTCAGTATGTTTATGTGCTAGATTTCAATCTGAACCTAAAGAATCACATTTAATAGCTGTTAAAAGAATATTAAGATATCTAATTGGAACAACAAATGTAGGTTTATGGTATTCTAGAGACTCTACATTAAACCTAATTGCATATTCGGATTCTGATTATGCTGGATGTAAACTAGATAGAAAGAGCACAAGTGGTGCATGCCATTTCTTAGGAAGTAACATAGGGGGACGCACTAAAGGAAAGAAAGCTCTGTCTCCTTGAGCTATAAGTCTTCGTCCCCTCTAAGATAGCTATGGTGGTGATGCGCATGTCGAAGGTTCTCACCAATCGTGCTGGGGGGCATCCACATCGCACTAGGCAGCAAAAGGCCACCTCTCTGCTCCTTCACCACCAACCTCAGCTGCTCTAATTAACTAGCTGGCCATCTTCAATCAACAAGTTCAAGCCTTGAATGCAGCAGTTCATGAACTGCAGAAGCAATGTTCGGTGGCCACTCACAGCAGCCCAAGCTTCTCACATCGCTTGTGATAGCTGCACCCGTTAGTCAACGATTCATCTATAGAAAATCTCTTCAGGAAGAAGTTATCACTATCATGCGCTATCTAAGCACACAATCGTGAAGCTTTCAAGAGATTGCAGTCTCCTACCCCCTGCTCAAGTAGCCACTACTCCCCTCAATCATCTGGTGCTTAGATGAGAAAGCATCTGGATGAATAACACCGGCGGCTGGAAGAGCTCACTCAAAGGCTCAACAATCAGCCAGAGGTGGACTGCGACATGGGTAGCAGAGTAATTTAGAAATGGGATGAACTTGAGACATTATCCGTCACCTCAAGCATTTATAGGCATTTTAATTTCTGATGGAAGTAAGCCGAGAGGTGTTGTTGCAATTAATGCAAGAAGGAAGATGAGGACAAAAGGCTTTGACTGTTGACTCCAACTTTCCTCTCTCTCCTTCTCTCTATTACACCCAAAAGCCAAACCGAGCCCAGGACCTTTTACGGATTTTGTTCTAGCTGCTCTCAAGCTTCAGCACTGAGGGCAATCAATCTCTTCAAGGAAAGAGCTAGGCAAAGGGCCCTCTTAGCAACTATGTCGGCCTTTTTACTCCGCTGATATCAATTCTCAGCAACGTCCTCGATGGACTCTTCCAGCCACTCATCTTTAATGACCCGCAATTGTCGAGGCTTTCCTCAACGGCCTCTAGCTTTGTCCCAGTTTCTAGCTTCTTCCGGCCACAGACATCTCGTCCTGGCCTCCAATGCGAGGGAAGGCCTTGGTCTGCTCCAAGCGCCGGTACCATAAGCCCAGGTCTAGCAGGGAAGGCCTCGGTCAGCCCCAAGCGCTGGCACCATAAGCCTGGGTCCAGCAGGGAACGCCTCGGCCGGCCCCAAGCGTTGGCACCATAAGCCTGGGTCCAGCAGGGAAGGCCTCAGTCGGCCCCAAGCGCTGGCACCATAAGCCCGGGTCCAGCAGGGAAGGCCTCGGCCGGCCCCAAGCGCCGGCACCATAAGCCCGGGTCCAGCAGGGAAGGCCTCGGTCAGCCCAAGCGCCGGCACCATAAGCTCGGGTCCAGCAGGGAAGGCCTCGGTCGGCCCCAAGCGCCGGCACCATAAGCCCAGGTCCAGCAGGGAAGGCCTCGGCTGGCCCCAAGCACCGGCACCATAAGCCAGGGTCCAGCAAGGAAGGTCTCGGTCGGCCCCAAGCGCCGACACCATAAGCCCGGGTCCAGCAGGGAAGGCCTCGGCCGGCCCCAAGCACCGGCACCATAAGCCCGGGTCCAGCAGGGAAGGCCTCGGCCGGCCCCAAGCGCCGGCACCATAAGCTCAGTATACCACTGGCAGAGCGATGAACCATTGGCTCTCAACAATAAGCCCGACTCCGACCGGCACTCAAAGCCTGATGAACCATCGACACTCAAGCCCAAGGCCAGCTCAACACCAAAAGCCAAAAACTGAATCAACGTCTAATGGTCAATCGACCTCAACGGCTCCCTCTGCCTTAACGGCATCATCGTAGTCTTAACGGCTTCATTTCAGCCTCAGCGGTTTCAACTCTGTATCACGGCCAATGGCCAATCGAGTAAGACCTTTATCTAAATTATATACTTGTAGCACATTGCTGGTTACTTTCAGCCATCAGGAAGCCCCAAGATAACTCACAGCTGGGAGAGGCCAACTCCTCAGCTCACAGTTGATGGGCACCCACCTCCAAATTTCATGACAAGAGAAGAAGACCCAACTAGCTCACAGCCGGGAAAGGTCAACTCCCGACTCACAGCTAACGGGCATTCACTTCCAAGCTCTGTATCGGGAGGGGATTACTGGCTGCCAGTCAAAGGTAACCAACTTACCTTCAAACTTTGCTTAAAGTTTTTGAACAAGCAAAAAGCATGGCTCCAAAGAGCGCGAATATGTCTACACAAGGCATCACAAAAGGAGAGGAGTTTCCCCACCTTGAAGAAATCACAGTTAAAGCTGACATGAAAGGGCAGGCACGAAGGTAAAGAGTTCTACACTCCTTTCGCTTAACTGACACAGCATATAAGCTCAAGGAGTGTGGGGGGCATCTGATGGGGCCAGTGGGCCCCCTATAGGCCACTATGACAACATCTGGGCTCGACCTTAGTGAATCGGCCTTTCCTCCACAGGCTCAACAAGTCCAGGGTAGCCTCTCTAAGTCTGCCACCTTTTCTCTCCTCCACATGGAGCCAGCTCGATCTCAGCCATGAACAGTGTCGGCCACCATGAACAGTGTTGGCCACCATGAACAGTGTCGGCCATGAACAGTGTCAGCCACCATGAATAGTGCTCGGCCACCTCAGCCTCAGCCTCGGCCTTGGCCATGAACAGTGTCGACCACCATGAACAGTGCTCGGCCACCTCAGCCATGAACAGTGTCGGCCATGAACAGTGTCGGCCACCATGAATAGTGTCGGCCACCATGAACAGTGTCGGCCATGAACAGTGCTCGGCCACCTCAGCCTCGGCCTCGACCATGAACAGTGTTGGCCACCATGAACAGTGTCGGCCATGTATAGTATCGGCCACCTTAGCCTCGGCCTCGGCCATGAACAGTATCGGTCATGAACAGTATCGACCATGAACAGTGTCGGCCACCATGAATAATGTCGGCCACCATGAATAGTGCTCGACCACCTCAGCCTCGACCTCGGTCATGAACAGTGGCCATGAACAGTATCGGCCACCACGAACAGTGTCGGCCACCATGAACAGTGTCGGCCATGAACAGTGTCGCATGAACAGTGCCATGCAAGTGTTCACCCACATCTTTCTCTGAAGCTCATCCAAGGGTATGAACAGTACCATGCAAACACTCTATAATCAATACTCTACAAGGGACAGCTGGCTTCAACTCCAAACTACATCTTCTGCTCCAGTGGCTGCACCTTGGGACCCACATTGCCCACACAGGAATGCAAAAAAAAAGATGATGTAGGGGATACGTCTGGCAAGCGCCGTAGCGGTCGACCATGCCCTGCAGCACCCCATGCTTCACGAACATCAATTAATGCTCTGACTAGTGGCAGCACCCCATGCTTCACGGACATCAGTTCTGACACTTCACCCATCAAAGTCATCATTATGAAGCCTCAACCACTCAAGCCAGACAAACTCTTAAGCGTCTATAAAATGGGTAAGAGGGACCCCCGACTGGGGAACGAACTCATTATACTCCTAAACGCTCACAGAGAGAGCTCTTCTTTGAGCCTCTCTCTCTCTCTTTCTCTTTCGAGCTTCCTCAAGTGACTAACTTGAGCGTCGAGGGTCCCATCGGAGCATCCGGTCTCCGAGGACTTTTCTTGCAGGAGTCCGGCCAAGAGGACATCTGTTTTCCCGGTGCTTGAAGAAAGTGACTCGGCATCAACAAGTTGAATTTGTATATCAGTGCATTGCTTGATATAATGAAAAAATCTTCATACTAAATTTAAATTTTGTTGAGTAATCATAATGCCCAGCTTCCTATGATTAGAACTTAAATATGAGATGTCTTGTTTGGAGGTGAAAAAGGTATAATAATTAATAAAGAAAGCATAAGTTATGTATTGGCCTTTAAAACTAGCTTCCAAACATTAATTTTAGGATATTCTTTAACACTCAAGTCGGTACAAATATTAAAAACATGAAGTCCTCTTGATTTGATTCATTTCATTGTGGATGGTCGAAAGTTCTCAACTTATTGCGTAATGGTGCCTTTGTAGAATACCTCTTCAATTTTTTTCATTAGGCTTGATGCTGCCAGATCACCCCCCTCGAACGTCCGTGAGCATCTGGTCACCTTTTCCAGCAAGCCCGGGATCTTTCGGCGAGCTTCTCGCATCTGGAAGCCTGCAAAAAGTCCGAAGGGCCAAAGATTTCGACGGAGACCCTCCGATGCTCAAATCAGTGCTCTGGACAACAGCCATGAGCTTAAGGAAGCTCAAAAGGGAAAGAGAGAGAAGCTCATAGGAGAGCTCTCTATTAGCAAGAATGAGCATGTTGGAGTGTAATGAGTTCATTCTTGGAGTTACCAGTTTGTTGAGTTGTGTTCAGTTACCTGGTCGGGGTCCCTCTTACCCATTTTATAGATGCTTATAGTCTATTTGATTTGAGTGGTTGAGGCCTCGTAATGATGACTTTGGTGGGTGAAGTGTCAGAGTTGATGTCGTCTATGAGGCTTGGGGTACCGCACTTGTAAGATCATTTAAGATGATGGCAGCAATGGCAGAGCTTGCTTCCTTATTTGATATATCAGGACTACAGGTCAAGTCCCATCAAAGTGGGTGGCTGCAGCTGGTTGGTTGGTCAAGTTCTATCAAAGTGGGTGGCCACTTGATTTGACCGCTGCAGGAAAGAGAGATAAAAGGTGGTGGAGTCTTATCACCATCATGAGCCACACATCCGTCTAGGATAGAAGAGTTGGGAGTTGAAGCCAACTGTCCCTTGTAAAACGTTGATTATAGAGTGCTTGCATGCACTGTTCATAACGAGGCCGAGCACTGTCCATGGCTGAGGCAAGATGTCCGTGGCCAAGCTGGGGCGCCGGGGCCAGGCTAGAGGCCATCGAGGACTTCTGTGAGACGTAGAGTCAAGAACTCCTCGTCTCGGTTTTATTACGTCATCCTTTCTCATGCAAGGGTGCCAAAGGGGCCAACGTAGTAGCCATAAATACCTTAGAGAAGGTAGGCGCACGTAGCCTTTATGAGGCCATAAATGCCTTTATGCAAAAGACATAACGCGGTTATAGAAGCGGAGAGTGTCGAGGTGGGGCCGACTTGAATGAGGCGGGGCCGAGTTGAATGAGATGGCCGACTTAAATGAGGCAGGGCCGATTTGGAGGAGGTCGGAACGGGACGAGGCGGGGCCGACTTGAATGAGAGGGCCGACTTAAATGAGGCGGGGCCGATTTGGAGGAGGCCGGGACGGAACGAGGCTGGGCCAACTTGAATGAGAGGGCCAACTTGAATGAGGCAGGGCCGACTTAAATGAGGCGGGGTCGACTTGAAAGAGGTTGGGACAAGGCGATGCCGCAGGACGGGACGATGCCGAGGTGGGGCCGATTTGGAGAAGGTGGGGAAGGGACGATGTCGAGGTCGGACCGACTTGAATGAGAGGGCCGACTTAAATGAGGCGGGGCCGACTTGAATGAGAGGACCGACTTAAATGAGGCGGGGCCGATTTGAAGGAGGTCGGGACTAGCCGAGGCGGGCCAACTTGAATGAGAGGGTTGACTTGAATGAGGCGGGGCCGACTTGAATGAGAGGGCCGACTTAAATAAGGCGGAGCCAATTTGGAGGAGGCCGAGACATGTCGAGGCCGGGCCGACTTAAATGAGGCGGGGCTGATTTGGAGGAGGCCGGGACGAAACGGTGCCGAGGCCTGGCCAACTTGAATGAGAGGGCCGACTTAGAGGAGGCCGGGATGGGATGATGCCGAGGTCGGGCCGACTTGAATGAGAGGGCCTACTTGAATGAGGCCGGGACGATGCCAAGGCGGGGCCGACCTTGAAGAGAGCGTGAGGAGGCCGAATTGGACTTTCTCCTCCGTCACGCTCCATTCTACCTACCATTAAATGCTGGCCAACGTCATTCTACACCATTAAATGCTCAAACCCTTTGACTTGACTACTGGCCATTAATGACGGAAGATGGCCCACGTGGCCCGTTTTTCCTTTTTGTTCTCTTTTTCATGAGCAATGAGGTGGAGGAAATGTTTAATGCTCATCATACCCTTTGAAAAGAAAACCGAATAGAACAGGGAGGCCGCTTAGGAATTAAGCTGTCAAAGAAGGCCGTCGCGGCCGTCTAAGAAAATTGTCTGGAAATCGCAACCTTGAGAGAATGTCATCAAAAAATTGTTGTCTTTATTGCCCATAGGGTCAACTGGCTCCATCAAATGCCCCCCACACTCCTTGAGCTTGTGTGCCCTGCATCAGCTAAGCGAAAGAAGTGTAGAACTTTAAGAAATTTTGGAGGTAAATTAATTACCTTATGCCCGCTACTTAAAGCAGGGTATGCTCATCAATCAGCCGCTGAGGCAAAGATAAAGCCATTGAGGCCGCAATAATACGGATGAGGCAGAGATAAAATTGCCGAAGCAGAAATAGAGCCATGAGGCTACAATGATGCCACTGAGGCTGAGATAAAATTACTGAAGCAGAAATAGAGCCATGGAGGCTGCAATGATGCCGCTAAGGCTGAGATAAAGCCGTTGAGGCTGCAATAATGCCACTGAGGCTGAGATAAAATTGCCGAAGCAGAAATAGAGCCGTGAAGGCTGCAATGATGCCGTTGAGGCTGAGATAAAATTGCCGACGCAGAAATAGAGCCGTGGAGGCTGCAATGATGCCGCTGAGGCCCGCTGAGGCTGAGATAAAGCCGTTGAGGCTACAATAATGCCGCTGAGGCTGAAATAAAAACCGTTGAGGTTGAGATAAATTTGTCGATAATGCTGCAATAATGCCGCTGAGGCAGAGATGACGCTGTTGAGGTAGAGATAAAGCCGTCGAGGCTGCAATAGTGCCGCTGAGGCAGAGAGCAAACCGTTGAGGCTGCAATAGTGCTGCTGAGGCAGAGATAAAGCCGTTGAGGCTAAAATAATGCCGCTGAGGCTGCAATGATGTCGTTGAGGCAGAGATAAAATTTTCAAAGCAGAGATAGAGCCGCGGGGGCTGAAATAAAATTGCATCGAGTGTTTGTGTGCTAGTTCGGGAGGTGACTCGAGCGGGTACGGGCTGTTAGGGACTTGAACCGACTCGGAGGTATATGCTAGCCAGACCGAGTGGTATCCCGTTAGCCGCGATGCCGTCGAGCTCCTTCGGAACCGCCTTGGGTGTTTGTGTGCTGGTTCGGGAGGCAACTCGAGCGGGTACGGGCTGTTAGGGACTTGAATCGACTTGGGGGCGTATGCTAGCCAGACTGAGTGGTGTCCCATTAGCCGCGATGCCGTCGAGCTCCTTCGGAACCGCCTCGAGGGTTTCGTGGCCGGCCCAAGGGGTGACTCGAGGTCGCTAGAACCATAGGCCACTTGATTTGACCGCTGCAAGGAAGAGAGATAAAAGGTGGTGGAGTCTTATCACCATCACGAGCAACACATCCGTCTAGGATAGAAGAGTTGGGAGTTGAAGCTAGCTGTCCCTTATAAAGAGTTGATTATAGAGTGCTTGCATGACACTGTTCATAACGAGGCAGAGCACTGTCCATGGCCGAGGCGAGATGTCCGTGGCAAAGCTGGGGCGTCGGGGCCAGGCTGGAGGCCGTTGAGGACTTCTGTGAGACATAGCATCAAGAACTCCTTGTCTCTATTTTATTACGCCATCCTTTCTCATGCAAGGGTGCCAAAGGGGCTAACATGGCAGCCATAAATACCTTAGAGAAGGTAGGCGCACGTAGCTTTATAAGGCCATAATAAGGCCGAGCCGACGTGGAAGAGAGCGGGAGGAGGCGGCTTGGACTTTCTCCTCTCTTCTCATTACGCGTCCATCACGCTCCGTTCTACCATTAAATGCTGGCCAACGTCATTCTGCACCATTAAATGCTTAAGCCTTTTGATTTGACTACCGGCCATTAATGATAGAAGGTGGTGGCCCATGTAACGTGGCCCCTTTTTTTTTTTTATTCTTTTTCTTCGTCATGACCGAGCAATGCCGTGAAAGAAATGTTTAATTTTTATCGTGCCTTTCGAAAAAAAATTGAGTAGAACAGTGAGACCGCTTAGAAATTAAGCCGTCCAAGAAGGCTACCCGGCCGTTTAGAAAATTATCCGAAATCATAATCTTGAGAGGATGCCATCCAAAAATTATTGTTTTTATTATTGATGGAGTCAACTGGCCTCATCAAGGCTGTCATGCATTACCTTTCCATTGATAACCCTATGCTAACAAAATCACCATGCATATTACTTTATATATTTTTAAATAATCTTAGAAATGCAAGTCTTTAAAACTAGCTTGTTCCCTCCTAAGCTTGAGTGATCCTATTTGCTTGTTGGTTGCACTATTAGCTTTTGTTTGAATGAAAAAAAATAAAATAAAAAACAATAGAGAAAAAAAAGTTGAGCTTCACTTAAAAATTTTCTTTCAGAAGAGTTTTAAAAAAGAAACGTATTTTTTTATTTTTTATTTTAATATTAATTTTTAAAGAAAATTGATGTATTTTTTTAATTATATAAAAAAAAAATATTATTATCATTATAAATTATTAATTTTTTTTTTTTTTTATTTTTTTCTCATTCATTCAAATAAAAAAATATATTTTTTTCATTTGCTTTTTTTTCTATATTTTTTTTTTCACTTTTTTTTTTTTTTTTTTTTCTTTCCCTTGCATCCTTTCCTGTCTAGTTTTCTTTTTCATCCGTACAAAGCATTAATTTTAGTTCTAAGCAATGCATTCTCCCACTACCATTACCATGTTGACTTATTCATCCAACTGTTCCGTTGTCTGTAATTTAAAAGCTTCAGCCGGAAGTCCAGAGCCCGTTCCAAAATCCAAAGCCGAGGCTTGTAAGCCAGCTATATCAAATAATTAAATTATTATTAAAGTACAGCAGACAAAGACAAAACAAAAAAAACCCATGACCACCCACCACAGCATCCCTTCATTCATTGAGGGCGGGCCCCACATGTTATGCATATGGCGTCGTTGTTTGGGTGTAAAAAGTCAGGTGTAGTTAGCGTAATCCTCCATAAGATCCGTGACGGTTTCCCCCGGCCCCAGCCTGAAACATCTGACCGTTCAAATGAATCCCATCCAACGGCTACAGATGGTGATCCGCGTGCTCTTATCTCATTGGCCCAGTCAAACCCCTCCACCTCGGCTTTATAAATGGAATCGAACTAAAGCTATGCTCTTGCCCGGAAAGGAAGATCAAGATTCCCCTTCTTGCTTCCAAACCTAATCCTAGTCTCCTCTCTTTTTATTTATTTTTCTCCAAACCGAAGCCCTAGATTTAACTTGCTATGGCCGGAAGAGGGAAGGCGATCGGCTCCGGCGCCGCGAAGAAGGCGATGTCGAGAAGCAGTAAGGCGGGGCTCCAGTTCCCCGTCGGCAGGATCGCACGATTCCTCAAGGCTGGCAAATACGCCGAGCGCGTTGGCGCCGGCGCCCCGGTCTATCTCGCCGCCGTCCTCGAGTACCTCGCTGCCGAGGTGTGGATCCGTCCTCCTCCCCTCTCGTTGTTTTGTTGTTAGGGATTTGGTTATATTGGGAATAAATTTCGTACGTGTGAGATTTTCTGGTTTTAAATTCATTTTTTTCGTTGTAATTCGTGTTTATTAGGTAGAATTTCACCGGGATTTTGGTTATGTTGTTGAATTTCTTTATTGATCGTGTGATTTGTGATTAGATTTGATGGCTTCTTATTGTCTAGGTTTGCGTTCGTTAGGCCTTGGTTTTGTAATCTACAAATTTTCTGACCTTACTTTATTTTCTTTTAATTAGTTGCCGTTTTTTTGTGTGTGTCTTGCTATGTTTCATTATAGTCGAAATTCTAATCTTTATTTTTTTTTTCAAAATTACAACTTTTAGATTTTCTTTAATCTAATAATATTATAATTTGGACATACTTTTTTTTCCCCCAATATTTCTTCTATTTTTTCTATTTCATCTTGAGATTATCCAAGTTCTCTGTTTTTTATTTCTAAATTTTTTAAAGGCATTTAGCGATTGATTTATATTGTATTTGAAATAAAAAAAAACCCCTCTTTTGTTTGTATTTTAGGGATAGCTTTTATCTTGGTGCGTTTATGGAAATTGATCATTAATTCTTCTCTTCTCCCTTGTGAATAGGTCTTGGAGCTTGCTGGAAACGCTGCCAGGGACAACAAGAAGACCAGAATTGTTCCAAGGCACATCCAGTTGGCGGTGAGGAACGACGAAGAACTCTCGAAGCTTCTGGGGACTGTCACCATCGCCAACGGTGGCGTGATGCCCAACATCCACAACCTCCTCCTCCCTAAGAAAACCGGCGGCTCCTCCAAGTCTGCAGCCGCTGATGATGACAACTGAAAGACTAAATTCTTTTTCTATCTTCCTTGTCTTCATCTTGTAGAGTAATGTGGAGTGGAAAATGTATCATCTTTGGAGATTCTACCCTTCTTCTCCCCTTTTATATTTTATTTTTGTAATTTGCAGTGCTTGTTACTTGTTTTGAGATTTAAATTTAAGGAATGGAAAAGAGAGTCTCTCTCTTCTCTAATTTTATCTATCTAAAGATGGTTAATATGGTGAATTAGGACTCAATTGGTAATTGCTTGTGGATGGTGGAATAAATGTGAAATAAACTAGTGTTGTGTGGACATTTTTCTTAGTCATAATGTTTTTCTGAAAATATTGCACCAAATTTTCCATGGAGGCTACTGATGGTAAGAATTTGTGTTTTTCTGTTGATTGGCTTGCTTAACTCTAAACCTGTTATTCCTGCTTATCTATAAAGATTATTATTTCGACTATAATTTTTTTTTTGTCCCCTTGGAGTGTGTTTGTGCATTTAAAAAAAAAAGTATTAACTATGCCATTAGCTTTTTTTAAGTGTTATCCTTTCTCTTTGCTTTTTAAATACACACCTAATACATGTCTGGTTGTTAGTATTTTTAATTGATATTTGACTAATTTTATTGGAAAAATCTCTAATGAAGGAACAGCTATCATGATTGGTATTATTTTATATCTTGCCTCAGATTATAGTGTAATGTATTGCATAATTTTTAAACAATGAAGGTTTGACAGGAAAGGGCTTTAATGGTGTAAAACAATGGGAAGATTGGAGTCCATGATTCTGCGAGGAAAATAGTTGGGAAACCAACGGTTGTCTTTCAGATTTTTATTCAGATGGCTTCAGTCAGGTCTGTGAGGAGTGAACCGATCCGTAGGATAGATACAGGATCTTAAGAAGCATCGTAGCACTTGCCAAGCTCCTTAATAGATTTCCCCTTGTCTCTTCTCTTGCATGAACCCCCCCCCCCCTGTTACTGCTCTCTAACAAGTCGCATTCCTCTTTCAAGCGACCATCGGCTAGGGGTTGTTATGATGTATGCTTGTTTGAATGAAGAGAAACCTGGAGGGGAAAGAAGACGAAAAGAAAATTAGAGAGAAAAGAAGACGGAAAGGAGAAATAAAATGAATTTGTTTGATTGTTTGTTTGGATGTGAAGAGTAAAGTTAATAATTTATAACGATAATAATATTTTTATTATAAATAATTAAAATATATATTATTTATTTTTTTGAAATAATTAAAATGGAAAAATGAAAAAAAAATATTTTTAAGTTTTTTGTTCGAACTTTTATGTAGGATTCTATCAATTTTTTTTCTTAATTTTTTTAAATTTTTTATTCAAGATAAATTTTTTTTTTCTATTTTTTTGGCCCTTTAAACAGAGGCTAAGGGATGCCACTGTAGCCAAAGGCACTAGTTGTTGGAACCTGGACCTGAACTCATCTCCTTTATTCTACGTAATTTCTATTTGCTTATTTATATATAGACTGGACTTTCGAGGTTGATATTATCTCCTTAAAACCTTGCTCATGGCACTGAGCTTTTTGGAGAGAAGCTTTCTCGTCGGATTCTATCGATGCCTCTTCTACCTGACTCCTCTGGTGACTTCAGGCTTATGGATATATACAGACCGCAGGCTCAGCATACGGAGGATGCAGCTTGGATTTGGAAGCTTCCTGTTATCCTCAGGGTCCAGCTATTCATCTGGAAGATTCTCTGGGATTGCCTTCCTACTTGCTTCCTTCTCTCTCGTCGGGGTTTGCCTATTCAGCCGATCTGTCCTCTATGTAGGCAGGTGGATGAAACTTTGGACCATGCTATATTTTGTTGCTCCAGAGCGAGAAGAATCTGGACTCTTATGGGCTATCCTAGGGATATGGAGGATATGGCTTTCTCGCGTTCTTTTTTCCTTCAGGACATCCGTAGTGGTCCTATGAGCAAGCGTGGTCTTTGGTCTGTGATTGCTTATTATATATGGCTGTCGAGGAATCAAATCATATTCTCCGACGATGGGTTTTCCTTTCATAGGATTGTGAGGCAGATTAGATCATTGACTTCGGACTGTGCCCGTGCCTCTCATGGTGTTAATTTTGATTCCTCTGGCCTCTGGGGATCCCCTGCTGTCTCGACAGCGAACCGTCGTACGGTTTCGTCTTTTGGGAACCCCCTCCAGGGTATGTCAAAATTAACTTTGATGGGAGCGTCCGCGACAGAGCTGCTGGATCTGCTTTCATCGGGAGATCTTTTGGCTGCGGGAGGCTTTGGATCCCTGGACTCTACTGTTCCTCTGTCGGAGCTTGGTGCTGCTTGGGCAGGGTTCTCTTTTGCTGTGAGGATCCTCCATGCTTCCAAGATCATGATTGAGGGGGATTCTATGACTGTCATTTCTTGGCTATCAAAGGAGAGTTGTATAGATGGTTCCTCAAATCCGATTTTGAGGGACTGTTGGGCTATGATGCGGGAGCTTGATTCAGCCCAGATTCGCCACACTTATCGTGAGGCTAACTCGGCGGCGGACTGGGTGGCGTCGTTTGCTGCTCAACATGCGGGTCCTTGGAACTGGAAGCTAGGCGACCCATGTCCTATTCTCCTTCAGATTTTAATTTTTGATGCTTCTGGGCTGACTCATTCTAGATTTATATGATCGCCCGTTTGTAACCAAAAAAAAAAAATAGTGTCATGTGGAGTACAAATTTTAAAAGCATAGCATATTCTATTTTATCTTTTTTTATATTTTATTTATAACATGGTTATCAAATATGTGATAAAACCACGTAACCCTTGTCACTATCAAAATAACATAACTGTTGGTCTATGTGCCATTAAGTTGTCCGCACGATATCGGAAGAGTCTCTAGAGACTCTTCGGATTCGACGGTGTCTTCATAAAGAGGTCTTTTGAATAAGAAACATATTGTCATCGAAGAGCTTTTCCTCTTCTCCCTCATCGAAGGTGCTGTGGCTTAGGGTGTGGTAGCCACCATCTATTATGTTCATTATCTTTGGTTCTTTCAATAACAAACGTTCAACTCATCAAGTGGGCTACAACTTTATTTGGTTCGACAAATACAATACGAATTGAACATGTGGATTGATCGCTCATATTTATCGATGTATAATGTATGTACGATAGTGCTACATCGAAGAATGATATAGCAAGTCTTTTTCTAAATTTTATTGATATAAATATTTGCATATAGAGAGATGTTTGGTAATAACTGAATTTAATTTAATGCTCATCAAATTATTTAACCTATTCTTTACAAAAGAATAGCGGCAAATTTAATGACGGTTAGACCTAACATTTTGCAGTTTGTAAAAGAAGTGCGTTTAATTTTTATATTATTTTTTTTTAAATTATTATTATTATTATTATTACTACTACTACTATAACAATTAAGTGAAGGAAATTCAGAGAAAAATATATATCAAACTTTCACTCAAAATTCATTTTAACTCCTAAATATTTAGGTGTTACATTTTAATCTCTTATGTTTTAAGAATGTTACATTTTTTATTATTTTATTAAAATAAATTAATTAAAATTAACAAAATAGCCCTCATGTTAATTAGTTCACATATTCACTTAGGGTTACATATTAAATATTTTGTCAACTTTGATCGAGCTTATATATCTTATATAAACAAATGAAAGAAATGCAAAAATATATATATATATATATATATATATATATATATATATATATATATATATAATAATTAAAATTAAAATAAATTTTATATACAAACTTAAATTTAATTCAAACTCAACTCATCTGAGCTTCCTTTCAATTACATGAGGTTGAGCTTCTTTTCAATTACATAAGGGCCACAATTTTATATGAAAGATTGAGGATCAAATATGCATTTTAACTTTTTTTTTAATAATTGCATTAGAAGTACATAAATTTATTTAAAATTTTTATTTTAATCAAATATATTGATTAAGTTATAAAAATCTTAATTAAGTACATAAATTTTGATAATTTTCAACGAAAGATTGGTGGCCGCATAATATCTCTTAACAAAGACTTAAATATATATATTATTTTCAATAGAGCATGTTAATTTTTTAATTTAGGGGCCACACAGGTAAATTTATAGAGTATGCTAAATTAAAATGGTCATGGTCAAATTATATTTAATTTAAAAGCTTTTATGTGTTGATATGTTTAATTAAAAACATAAAATTTAATGGAAGAATTTATTTAAGTTGCTTTTTCTATGATTCTTCTTGCTTTATGGGATTGTACTATAAATACCGTAAATAATAAAAAAAACCAAGGCATGAGGTAAGTGCTGAAGGTTTTAACTGATGGATTTTTAATTTTTTTTTTTTGAAGTATTATCATTTTACAAGGCTCCCTTCTACCGTCCCATTCTCATGGTGCCAATCTCTTCTTTAGCTCGTACATCTTGGTTTCTCCCCTCCCTCCAGGCCAATTCAAACGCGAAGTGAATAAGGCTTTCTTCCAAGCCACTCCCAATGTCTCCTCACTTCCAAAGCCATGGCCGCCGCCTCTTTGTCCAAGCCCCTCTCCCTCCTCCAAATTGCCAGAACGACCTCTCAAATCCTCCAAATCCACGGCCAATTGATCTGCAGAGGCCTCATGTCCGACCCCTTCGCTGCAAGCCGCCTCCTTTTCGCCGTCTGCAATCTCTCCAGCCATTCTTCCAGCCTCACAGCAGCCTACACCGAGCTCATCTTCTCTCAAATCCATCACCCCAACACCTTCTCATGGAACACCATTATCAGGTTCCATTCGCAGACCTCGAATCCACTCCGGGCACTCCGTTTCTTTGCTCAGATGCGTAAAAATGGGGTTTTTACTGATAATTACACGTATCCGTTTGTTCTCAAGGCCTGTGCTTCGATGCCATGCGGTCGAGAGGGGGTGGTGGTCCATGGGGAGGTCATCAGGAGAGGATTTGATGAGGATTTGTTCGTGAGGAATGGCCTGATCAGCATGTACTCTAGGGGTGGAGACATTGAATCGGGTAGGAAGCTTTTTGATGGTTTCCAGTCGAGAGATTTGGTATCATGGAACTCCATGATATCTGGTTATGTAAGTTGTGGGAAGTTGGAAGAAGCTCAGAAGCTTTTCGATGCAATGCTGGAGAGAGATGCCTTCTCTGGGCTACGTTAATTGATGGTTATGGAAAGAAAACAGGGGATGTCGGTCGTGCTCGGGAGTTGTTTGATGCGATGCCTGAGAGGGATTTGGTCTGTTGGAATTCCATGATTGATGGGTACGCTAGTCTTGGTATGATGGGCCCTGCCCGGGAGCTCTTTGAAGTGATGCCCGAGAGGAATGTGATCTCATGGAGTATCATTATCGATGGCTATGTCGGCCATGGGGATCCCAAGGAAGCTCTGGACATATTTCAGCGAATGCTTCGCCACGATGTGAAGCCTGATAAGGTTAGTGCTGTTGGTGTGATTTCAGCATGCGCTCAGTTGGGTGCTCTGGATCAAGGTCGATGGTTCCACTCCTATCTGAAGAAAAAACAGAATCTTTCTAGATGTTGTCGTCCAAACTGCCCTGGTAGATATGTACATGAAATGCGGGAGCTTGGACCTTGCTAGGAGGCTGTTTGACAGCATGCGTGAGAGGAGTGTTGTTACTTGGAATGTAATGATTGTTGGACTTGGGACTAATGGCTATGGAGAAGAAGCTGTGGAACTTTTCTATCAAATGGAGAAGGAAGGAGCATTAATGGATGATCTCACTTTCGTTGGTGTATTGACAGCATGCACCCATGCTGGTTTAGTTGCAAAGGGATGGGAGATCTTTGATAGGATGAGGAGTGATTTTGGGATCACTCCTAAGGTTGAGCACTATGGTTGCTTAGTGGACCTCCTTGGGCGTGCAGGAAGGCTGCATGAAGCTAGAGATGTCATAGGGACAATGCCCATGAAGCCCACTTTGGCATTGTGGGGATCTCTTCTTGCAGCTTGTCGGATGCATAGATGTGTTGATTTGGCTGAAGTTTCAGTTGAGCAGCTCAAGAATCTTGAAGCAGATGATAGTGGGGTTTATGTGCTTTTATCCAATATCTATGCGGAAAAGGGAATGTGGGATGATGTGTGGAGGATAAGGAAGCTGATGAGTTCCAGAGGGATGAAGAAGGAAGTTGGAAGGAGTGTGATCGAGTTGAATGGTAGGGTTCATGAGTTTGTGAATGGGGATGTCTCACGTCTGGAAATATCTTCAGTTCTTTCGAGTTTGTCTAATGAGGTAGCCTCTGCAACATAGTCTTCAAATGTGTTATTATTGGCTAAATGTTGCTCTTTTCAGTTGAAGTCTTCAAATGCATGGATTTTGAAGCCTGGCAAAGTTGGTTAGGATCAGTCCATGTCAGTAATTAATCTGTATAAAAGAGATGACAGAGGTTCTCAAGATTTATGATTGAACCAAGAAGAATGATGATATTATTCTTTACAGACAGTTTAAATTCTGATTATGAAGGTAATGGTGGGTGGGCTCTCGGCTTTAGTATTGTCTGTTCTCGCAATGAAATATACACTTCAAAATTCACACCGAAGGGTTTGGAATAGTTTTGTCCAATATCTGTGTCAATAAATGTTGGTGGTTCAACTATGCAATAACAGCAACTTCTGCTCTGGAAACTCCCTCATGTTAAACCACGAATCTTTCCTGGATGGCTGGTTTTTCTACTAGTGAAGTACAATCAAAGCTCTTATGAATTGACAATGCCAGCCTCTGATCACTGGATCAAAGCTTACTACATAAGAGTTCATCAAGGAGGCTATTATCCTGCTTATGAAGCCTAATGTCTGTGTCTGGGATGCTGTAATTTCCATTTTAAAGCATGCATCAGATCTGCCAATACATGTGCTTATGATGGTGCGAAACGTGGAGCTGATTCTAAAAATTATCCACTTTATTTTCTTCATTATGAATGTCAGTAAATCCATTTCGCTGGAGTGAATGGCATTGGTGGCCCTGCTATTTAACAAGCATGGCTCCTTTGGAGTTTGTCTTGTCATCACACAGTCATGAGACATTAGCTGAGTTACTAATTAACAAAGCTAAAAAGAGGACAAACGACTGGTCTTTGGGTTTGTAAAGATCTTTTAAAAGGCTGCATAGTTGCTACATTGTTTGATTTCTGTCTCTCTTTTTATGATTCAGGGTCTGACTCTGTCTTTGATTGCAAGTACTTCTAAACGTAGTTATCGGTGGCCATCTCAGATTAATCATGTTCCTGCCTTATAAAAGTTTCTTTTGGCATGTTGAAAGATATGATGCACCAGTTGCTGGTTGTTTTGCTTCTTTTGACTTTTGCCATGGTTGTATGATCTGTGCCATTGAATGCCAATTCCAGCATCTATAACTCCACAAGTTTATAAAGCATTTTGTAAGTTTTTTCGAGTAAAAGCTTTTGTTAAGCTACTGATTATTTAAGTTAATTTTAAGTTTTTATGGTGCAAATGACTCTGAGTTCTTGGATAATATAAGTTAAGCCAACAATCTTGAGCTAGAAAGAAACTGCTGTCAAAAAGCCCAAACTCTCCTCCCAAATTAAAAGAAACATGCTCTTCAACCATTTCACTTGGTTGATACCCTGACTCCCCACCACCACACCCCACCCTACCCAAAAAAAAAAAAAAAAGCTAAATCTTTCGCCAGCAATTTAGAAGAGTCTAACTCTGATGTTATTTTGATGTCCAAATCAATCTAATTACAAATACTTTTTACGACATAAAACAATATAGATTAACATAATTGATTAATGAAAGTTCATGGAAGAATGTAATCCATCAAATAGATTATGGTTGTGGTTCCCATCTAGTCACTGTAATAATTCATGATTATAAACAAGTCATGGGTTATCAATGAAACATATGGTGTTATTATATAATTTTGATAATATTTGTTTTCTCTGCCTCTTCCATTCAAGTATTTGTTGAATCATTTATCTATATATCCATTTATCTTATTTCTTTTAAATATTATCATATTTTTATATTCTATTACTAGAATGATCTATATTTTCTTGATGACATCCATCAGATAGTAAAATTAGATACGTGAAAATTACAACAAAAAGCAGAAATGGGAGATATAATTTTGAGTGATCACAAAGAACGAGATTCCATGAATTAATTCCTTCTAAAAATTAATTCATTTTTTTGGGCATTATGGCATTAAATGTAACGGTAGTTTTTATTAATACCATGAGATAAATAAACAAACGCTTTAAATCAGTCAGGATGGCCGAGTGGTCTAAGGCGCCAGACTCAAGTTCTGGTCCTCGTGAGAGGGCGTGGGTTCAAATCCCACTTCTGACATCTAACTTGTCATTTAAATTTTTTTATTATTTTTTGTATGCCTATAATAACATAAATTATTTGAAAGCATAAATAATAATCATCTAACCATCATCGCAAATCAAATGAGTATATTAGTACAATAATATGCTATATTGTTCTAAAGATTTTTTTTAAAAAATATGAAGTAGTGCATCAATCATTTTCTTCTGAGTAAAATTAAATCATTTAGCTATTGTTTTTCGCAATTTAGATCAACATTATTCATCCAAAGTAACCTAAAAGAACGTATGACTTGTTGTGCAATGATTAAGCTATTTAATCCAATTTAACTTTCGGAAACCTTGATATGACTTTTTCTATCTTTTTTTAAAAATTGAATAATATTTTAAAATTTTAAAAGGTACGATAACTTTGAAAGTATTCATCGCATTGCAAGATTACAATAACATTTGAAGTTTGAAATAGACAATCAAAGCATGTGTTTTCAATTTGAATGAACTAAGTAATGTAATAAAAAAATAAAATTAATATAAAAGTCAAGATTTAAATTTAAATAGTTTTGATCCTACTAAGGTTTTATAAAAATTCCAATATTTTTAATTAAAAAATTTAACCCACATTTCAAAGCTTAATCATCGTTACTTAAATAAAAAAATTTATATTATTATTATTTAATAATAAAAAATATTATTATTATTATTTTGACACGAGTAGGGAATCGAATTCTTTTGAAACTCCCTCCGTTTGAGTTCTTCCTTGCTCTCTCCTTCATTTTCCTTTCTATTAACTCCATTCTCTCTTTTCTTTTTTTACTTTTCAGTGGTCAAAGTGAACTTTGATGGTTCTGTTTCTGATCGTTATGTTGGTTCTGGGTTTATCATTTATGGGTCTGAGGGCCAGTTACTTGCTGCCGGAGGTCATAGCTCTATTGACATTTCGGTCCCTATGGCTGAGCTTCAGGTTGCATGGGCTGATATCACTCATACTGTTTGCCATTTTGGCTATCGTCGGTTGATCATTGAAGGTGACTCCCTTTCGATTATCAGATGGATTAGGCGGGACGAGGATTCTTATTTTTCTCTAAATCCCCCGATCAGAGATATCAGAGTCTCTCTTCAGTCTACTAGTGCCTTTGAGATTCGTCATATATATCAGGAAGCCAACGCTGTGGCTGATTGTGTTGCTTCTATTGTTGCACGCCATCCCGGTTAGTGGATTTGGTAATTCGGTGTCCCTTGTCCTGTTATTTTGCAGCAAATATTGTACTCAGATTCTTCGGGCTTGACTCGCGTTAGAGTGGTGTGATTACCCACCTGTAACAAAAAAATAAAAAAAAAATAGAAGAAAATTTATCAGTAATATATTTTTTTCTTAAAATTTTTATCTAAGTTCTGTATAAAAATCATCCTATCTAGTATTTATTTTAGTTATTTTAAATATAAATCCGGTCCGGTCATCTGACCCAGCGGATAGAGGAATGACCTGGTAAGTGGTAACCCCGTTCGGTCTCGGACCGGGTTCGATGGCCAGGGCATGACCTACAAATAGATCCTTAAAAACCTCAATCCCCGCGGTGCCTCCCTTCGCTCCTACTTCAGCAGCAACCACCGCCTCCAAGGGCGGCGGCCGCCGGAACTTTCTTGGTTCTTTGGCGGCGGCGGAGCTCCAGGTTTCTTCGTCGGTGGTTTCCAAGATGCCTGTGACCACCGCTCAGCTGCTGTCCCCGGAGTCCCTCTCGGCATCCGGAAGGGCGGCGGAGAGGCTGAGCCTCCGGCGCTGCAGTCGAAGATGAAGTGCGACCCGGAGGGCTACGAGGCGGAACTTCTCCTCCTCTACCGCCACTTCGAGTCCTCCCTCCACCTCTTCCGCCACCAGGCTGCCCTCAGCCCCTCCTCCGACCCCGCCGTCGCCAAGGACCTCGGTGACCTCGCCATGTTCCTCGCCCACGTCACACCCTTCTACCTCGATAAGCTCGCCGATTTCCCCCGCCAGATCGCCGACTTGTTCCGCTCCGATGCCCGTTCTCTCCCATCCTCGCTCCGATGCCATCTTGCCCAGGCCCTGATCCTTCTTGTCAATAAAAACGTACGGGGAGCTAATTTTTCTTTTTCTTCCCTGAAAATTATAGAAATGTATGGTTTTTAATAGACTGATGTTTTGGAACTGGAAATTGGAATTCGTTTTAGTTTTGATTTGTTATTGAAGGAACTTCTAGTGCCTCAGTATACATATACATTTTCTTTTCTGGAATGATTAAATGAACACCAGGCATGCTTACGATATGCAATCTTGATATCCATGTTCTGCAAGTTTGAACGTTTTAGATATGAAAGTTTTCAGTGGTTGGAATTATGTAAATCTAAGCTGCAAGGAGGATTAGACGTATTAGATCTGAAAACTTTCAGTGGTTCTCTACTTCTAGTGTGTTGGTGGAATTTTCATGCTGAAAGGAACTGTCAATTGAAATTTTTGATAAAAAACATATACCATACTAACCTAACGTTATTTTTACCTCCTTAAAGCTGAAGCCTCTTTCGTTTGGAGAAGTGTTCTCTAAGTGCTGCATATCTTCAGTTGGAAGAGAAAATTGGAGGATCAGTAGGTCATTTGGTTTATTTCCAGAAAGATCCCTGGACTAACACTCAGCCATTCCAACAATCTCCCACTCTTTCCCTTTTTCTCCGTAGAAGTCAGAAAGAATGCTGAAGTTGCAGAGCCTGCTACAGATAACCTTGACTACCCCTGGGATATGGAATTCAGAACTCAATTAGTACAGTTGATTGAATATGAACTGGTTGTCTTCTCTGTTGCAAACTGCTAATTTAAATTATGAACCTTATGACTTATTTGGTGTTAGGAAAAAAAAGGGACATCACTCGTCAAAGATGCTTGTGTGACACTCAGCAATAGGGATAATCTCTCACCTATCCCTGCAAATGTTTGGAAGCTACATCTCCCTGAAAACATCAAACTGTTTGTGGCCTTCTTTTTAGAAAGAAACTGTTGACATCTGATGAGAGTCTTGGAAAAAGAAACTGGTTTGGTCCTTCTATCTGTTGCAAATAGGAAGAAGAATGGTCAACCGGCATTTGGAGTCACTGCATCAGAAAACTTACCCTTGCTCTCTACCTAATGATATTGTTTGTCCTTGGGGTGCTCTACCTGCTGGTTGATTTGGCTAGAAAGAACAAACACCATCTTTAATGACAGCTTCAACTGGGCAGGATGTTCTTCATTCTATCATTTTCTGGTCAATGATAGGACCAGCTTTGTTGGATTGAAACCATAATTTTTCTCTTTTTTTGTTTCCCCTTCTATCCTTCTCCTAGTTTTCTTAAGAATGAGTGCAATTCTACCGGTTAGTTTTGGCTGAAACTTTGGAGCAGACCCCAGTTTTTGATTTTTGTTGGCCTCAGATGTTTTTGCTTTTTAAAATAGTAGAGAATCAAGCCATGACCATCAAGCTTTATCTCAGCTATTTTGGGTATTGGTTCTTCATTTTCCATGCATAACAAGTTTCATATCAAGTTTGGATTGATTTGATAGTTTGAAATGCTTTTTTATGGTGGGTTGTTAACCTAATGTTTGTCCTCCACCTTTTCTATCTGGATTTGGAACTCCCATTGTCTGTGTTTAATATAATAGCAGATAAGTTCATGATTACATGACTCTCTTGATACTAAGATAGCTTGTATGAGAATTGTTAGATGGAGAACCTGCCACCATAGAAAGCTTTGATAAGTGGAACTTCCAGGTAGTTTTTTTTAAAAAAAATTCTCATTATTCTTATGTTCAAAATTAGTGTGATATTCTTAATTTGTTTCCAACACAACATTGTTTTGGCTTCCATGCTATCAAGTTTATTAATTTGTTTCAAGTGTCAGTTGAGGTTTTGTATTTAATTGAATTTCATTCAACTCACATTCATTTCTTCTATTGTTACATTCAGATAATTGATATTGAAGAAACTCTTGAATTGTTCATGGACCTTCAAATTCTTGAGGATCGGATGTTAAGAAAACTAGCCTTTTCACATGTTGTACACAACATTCGGCGAATGAACCAGAAGCATAAAAATGAGGCCAAGAATCGCAAGTTGCAAAATATACTTTTTCTAATGCTGCAGGTATGAAATATTTCTTGTTCATATTATCTCCATTATTTTTGAATCTGTGATGTTCCTGATACAGGATTCTTTTCAGTTTTCCAAATTTTGCTTATTTTTTTAATTTCTAGTATTTATAAATGCTATTTCATTTCAACAATTATGAATTCACCATGCTGCTTCTTAATTAATGACTGTGATTTTGTGTTGCCTTTTCAGGGTGAGGAAGAATTAAAGGCCAAAAGGTCTCTTGTTATCCTTTGTGATCTTCATCGGCGAAGAGTGTGGTTTGATGATCGGACAGCCAATGCCATTTGCACTGCATGTTTTCACACATCTTCAAGGTATGTAGTTGCATTTTTGTATAATTATTGTTGGTCAACAATGTATAACATTTTATAACTTCAGGATTATGATTGCTGCTCTTGCATTCCTTCTTGGTTATGAACGGGTTGAAGAAGATGATGATAGTGATGCCTCGAGCAGTGAGGATGAAACTAGTCAACAGCCGCAAATTGTTTTAAGCAAGGAGGCTATTTACAAGGTCTTGTATATTGTTCTTTATAATTATGTGACTTATCACATTTGTCTCATTAAAAGTTTCCTTCGTTCTTATGCCATTACAAATAGTTTTAGTTTAATCTTGTTGTCATGCATGGCAAACCTGTGAATGGTGAAGCTGACAGAGGTCAGTGTTGTAAAATTATTATCTCACATTAAGCTGACAACTTAGCCACTTCATTTGCTACAACTAAGCATGAAAGGGAATTTAAGTTGGTCCGTTGACCTAGTGATGCTGATGACCATGCAACTGTATAAAATCATGTTGGTTTTGCATGTGCTTTCTGGGACTGGATTTCCATGACATGCAATTCAAAGATATCACTATTATTTACGAAGCGGTCCTAGCAATTTGTGTTCTAGGGTACACTGATGCTACTAACTGCAAGCAGAAAATGGCTTCACAAGTGATCCTGGTTGCTATCATTCTTTTCTTTCTTCCTTTCAGGCACAACACAAAGGTACTACCTCTAGCAAGAAAAAGAAGAAAGCTAAATTGCAGCGTGTCATTCGCAGCATGAAAAAGCAGCAACGTATGTCATCAGAGAATAATCAATCCAGTTACTATTCTCCTCTTACCCATCTGAAAGATGCACAGGTTGGAGATCACTTGTACAGCTGTTAACAGATTTGATTCTGGTTGATTCCATGGTATATGAATTTTTTCTTCATTTCCTGCCTGTAGGGTTTCGCTGAAAAATTGTTCTCTCGTCTTCAGAAGTGCAATGAACGATTTGAGGTAGTTTGATTTCACTTTCTTTGCTAATTGTACTGGGGTTACGCTTCACGTCCTAAAAGTCTGGTTCTGATTTCTATATGATGTCTTTGTTATTGTACCTGTGTGCCTGTACGCCGGTGTTGCTGCCTTTCCTTCACATCTCTTTCTGTTGTCATTGTGATCCATCAGAAATCATGAGATGGTTGCACAATTTATTCATTATTTATTTTGTGGTCTTCAGCTAGTGCTCCTTATTAGCATATTGTGATATATAGTGTTATTGTTAAATACAAAAATATCAAGGCATGCCGTTTCTGAATCATGAATATATGTTTGGCTAGATGTTTCTAATGCAGTCACCAGTAAAGATGAACAAACAATCAGCCTTTTGTGGGTTCAAAATAATGATATAGTTTAAGGGAGGAATTGGAAGGATCTATAGGAGGCAAGTCTGGAAGATAATCCTCTTAAAAAGTTCAAAAGAGGGCATGTGGAAAAAGTATGAGGCCTGTTGGCAGATTTGAGTCAGAGAATTAAATCAGTAAAAAAGAGGACTCATTTGTATTCTTCATTCGTCTTCTCCTTTATTTTCCTCCAGCTACCTCCTTTTTTTCCTTCTTCAACATATCTGAGCAGCAGATCTGTACTATCATGCTGCACAAGCTGATCCCTATAACTCTAGAACTCTCACTGTATTAGTCTAAAGTCCCTGGAGACATCCTTTACCTAATTATGTTAACATGACTCTAGTTGACGTTGGATTCGTAACTTCCCTCTTTCCCTTCCTTCCCAGGATTTTTGAGAAAATTCCTGCAAAACCACACACTTCCCTCCAAAACTCTATCAGATCTACTCTGCATTCTCTATAGCTCTAATTTTTAGAGATTCACCTGATATTCTTATCTCTTTCTGTTATATCCTACCGAAGATGACAGTATAGCAAGCCTAATAGCCTCTTGTAAGAGTAGTTCCTATTTTCCAGGAATGACATGGTATTGACCATACTGCATCAACCCTTCAAATGGTGGTGCATACTAACACCATACCGGTGATCAAAATTGAGTTTTTTTTTTTGTTCTTTTAAATTTTTCTTGATTTTTATGTGTTAATAAGATGTGATAGTTTTATGTGTTAATAAGATGTGGCAGCCTGGCCCGGTAAAAATTTTTGAGGGCTGAGCCCAGTTCGATTGGCCCATACCTATATAAAGTGCATATATATGCATTCTTTGTTGGCATCCACTCGTTCGATGGGCGAGTTAAAGTTTGGCTCTTTAAGCCTTCAAACTCTGGTTCGAATCTTTCCTAATACCAATTCATTTTTGATTAAATATATATAAAAAATGAATTCACAAATTTATAAAATATACATAAAAATATATACTTAAAATATAAAAATACAAATAAATATAAATTTTTGGGACTAGGCTTGGGTCGGGTCAGGCCAATTTTCCCTAAGCCCGAGCCCAACCCAAAACTTGAATGGGCCCAAAAATCTTGACCCGCTCGGCCCTACAGTCTTAAAATTCTGATGTAGGCCTTGAACTATTTTGGGCCCGGCTCGGACGGGCCATGGACTGCTTGGCCCATGCCTACCCCTAGGTGTATGTGTCGAACTAAAACCTTCTTTCTTTAATATTTACTGACCTGTACTTCATGTGCGACCATGAAGTTGGATCTGTATCTGTTCATGGTTTGCTCTACTTGTAGGTGTAAGAAACCTTCATGCACATGTATGTGAGGGATGTCCCTTGCAATTGTCATCACCAAATCATTGATGAATATTACCAAATATATCACATAGTTAGACTTTTTGGTGATGGAGCTTTTTTTTGTTTTTTTTGTTTTTTTTGCTCCCTTTGAATCCAAAATGTTGTCCATAGTGGCAACGATTCTTCAATTTGTTGAGCAATTTCCAAATTGTCACCACATTTTTACAGACCACATGATTTCCTGAACAAACTGTAATAATAGTCAGATTAATAATAGTCGGATTATTTGTGAGTGATTCAGTAACTTGCAAATCATGCATTATTCATGACCAATACTAGTATGAAATGATGTTATCTGCATGCAGACATTTTAAGTTATGTGTTTTTCTTAATTTTCTGAGATTTTATTCTGGAATTCTTTTAATTTTTCTCTCTTTTTTTTTCCAATATTTTGTGATCTTCCCTTAACCATCATAATTTCAAACTCTAAACTTGAGATCACCTGTAATATATGGGCCATGATGCTTAAAAGATATTTGAAGGCTCCTAACTTGATGAGGTTATTATTGTTCCTTAGGTTTTCCAAGGTTTAATCAAGCGTTCCAATTGATTGCTGTTTTGCAATTGCGATGTACATGTTTCTGTTTTTTCCAGTATTATGTGTTTACCAGCAGATGTTGCTTATTGCTTGATGTGCTTATCTGTCCTGTATTTAATTATGACAATATTTGCAAATTGCAGGTTAGGATGATGATGCTGAAAGTAATTGCTAGAACTATTGGTTTGCACTGCCTTATACTGCTCAATTTTTATCCATATCTTCAAAAATATGTTCAGGTATGCACAGATATTCATGATTATGGATCAAAAAATAAGCCTCAATTAATTACTTTTTTAATTGTTTTTTTTTTTTTTTTGTAGCCTCATCAGCGTGATGTCACTGAATTGCTTGCTGCAGCAGTGCAGGCCTGCCATTATATGGTAGAAGAGCTTTACCTTGTTTAGTTTGTAATTATGCTGCTTTTGCTAGTTGGTGTGGACCATGAAATTTTGTTGTTCATTTTTATTCTATTATTTAATAGTTGGGAAAAGACTTAGATGAGTTGAGTGGAGTTGAGTATTTTTATTCGATTATTTAATTTAACAGACCTGGTAAAACCTGTATGATTTTTTGATTAGGTGCCTCCTGATGCAGTTGAACCACTATTCAAACAAATAGTAAATCAATTTGTGCATGATCGTTCTCGCACAGAGGTATTGCGTAACATATTATTGTGGCATATGCTTATAATCATGTATTAGTATTTAGTTTGAGTTCCAAGCTGACTTTTAGTACATCTTCATTTTAACAGGCCATTGCTGTTGGGTTGAATGTTGTAAGAGAGATTTGTTTGCGCATGCCTTTGGTAATGATTTCCATCTAATAAACTATCAGCTCTCTGTTTTTTCATGCAGTGATGTCATCCTGTATTCCGATTACATTTGATGCATCGATCTTTTATTATTTCGTATGGTCGTATAATCTGTGTTACTCCCTCTAGGTTCACCGTAACATTTTCCTTCCATCATCAGTTAATGCCTAGTCCAAATATGAGATGCCTCATGTATTGATGTGATTGTATACGAGATTTGTACCACCCAACATTGCTGCCTTTTTTAAGATTGAGTTGCAATTCACAACTAATGGACACATTATTTTATAATGGGGATGAATTTGTTCATTCATTGGATCTCTGAATACTAAATTGTCATTGCAGGTCCGGATCCTTTTTTGAGTAAATAGACTTTGCTAACTTATCCTGTCCTAAGTAGGTGGTCTAATCAAATTGTCAGTATAACCATATAACTTTGTTGACAGTCTAATTCATTCCTAAAACAGGTCTCTAAAGGTTCTGAAAAAGGAAAATGAATTAAAAAATTCAAAGTTGTAATCCAGATTCCATCTAGAGTGCTGTGCAGTTAATTATGGATTCCATGCCATCTGATGTGCTCCTGCACAAGAGAGTTTGTTGTGCTCATGAGTGGTGTATTGGTACATCTGCACTTGTGTGTGGAATGGATGGGGGTGCATTTAAATGGAGGTGCGTGTGCGGGGTTGGTTTCATTATGCTTGGGCTGATTTCTATTGCATTTTAAAGCATATGACTTCTTGTGTAAGTTGCATACATCAATGCTATCTTTGTCCCCTTGTTTGCATGTTGCTTTAATCTATTCAATCAACTCCTTTGTTTGATATATTTTTATCTAAAATTAATTGATCCCCTACTTCAGTTAAAACAAATGCAATATATCTTCCTTGTCTTATGCGACTATGTCTGAGGTACTGCCAATTGATATGTATATTGTTTAAGAAGCAAAAAGGTGTTTGTACTTATATGAGGTTAAACATGTACATAGTTATGACTACTATTACCATCATATTTTGACTATTTCCATAAACTAAAACATCTATATTATTTCCTTTCTTCCAGTTGATGAATGAAGATCTGCTCCAAGACTTGGTCTTATACAAAAAGTCTCATGAGAAAGCAGTTTCAACAGCAGCTCGCTCCTTGGTCACTTTATTCAGAGAGGTTGGGTTGCAAATATTGTTTTAGATCTTCTGATATCATTTCTGCTTATGGGATTGCACCTTTGCTAATCATTAATGCTTAAATTGTATGCAGCTATGTCCTTCACTGCTTGTCAAAAAAGATCGTGGCCGCCCTATCAATCCAAAAGCTAGGCCTAAAGAATTTGGAGAAGTCAATGTAGCTAGCGATGTGCCTGGTGTGGAGTTGCTACAACAGGATGATGACCCTGCATTCGATAGTTCTGATGACGAAATTAATGCTTCTGATACTGACAATGAACTGAAACAGTCACCAGCTCCTGGCACTGATCATGAGAACGAAGCTGACTCAGAAGAAGAGAATGCTTCTGCAGAAGATGAGGAAGAGGAGGATGTAGTTTTCGAGGATGAAGAAGAGGATGATGAAGCCGAAGGAGTGGAAGATGGTATTGATGATGATGGAAGTGATTATGGTGATCTGGGTAATAGTGTTGATGGGGATGAGGCATCTGGTGATGATGATGGCGATGATGATGATGATGATGATGGAGAGATGATTGAAAATTCTAAAGCATCAGAGAAGTCAAATAATGGTGACCATGATGATGATGACCTCTCCTTCGATGAAGATGACAGCGACAATGATGAAGCAAAGAAAGAGAAGCCTAAAACACAGAAAAGGAAGTTTGTAAATGATGGACCGTTGGATGCTGCAGACACAAGTCTTCGGGCTTTGAAGAGACTGGCTGGAGCCAAGATGGCACAGCAACCAGCAAGTGAAACTGATGGGATTCTTTCAAATGAAGACTTCCAACGTATTAAAGAGTTGAAGGTTTGTTGACCATGAAAAGTTACTATATTCTATTCATGGCTTTTGCTGACTCATGTGGCTCAAGTAATTAAGTTTTTGCAATGATTGCTGAGAGTTTCTGTTCAAGTTTATTGAAGCTAAATAGCTTAAATTGTGAATTCTTCAAATGCATTTGTAGTTAATCTAATAAGAGTTAATCTGTTTTTTTATCACTAAGGATTTTGCAAGAAGTTTTCCTGAATTGTCTTGGTATTTTTCTGAGTTTACCTTTTTCCCCCTATTTGTGTTCAATGTAGGCAAAGAAAGAAGCAAAGTTGGCTATGGCTCAACATGGTTTTAAGATTCCCTCTTCTGACCAGCTAACTGTAAAGCGTGTAGATCCATCTAAACTTGAGGTGAGTTGATCTTTTTTCCAGGGTTTGAAAACTCCTGGTCCTCCTGTTAAACTGTGAGGCAAGCAGGAGTGCAAAAAACTAGGACCATCATACCATGGGAGGGAAGGTCTAGTAAACAGGACTCTCTCTCTCTCTCTCTCTAAGATTCTTTTTTTTTTTTTTCCTTTTATACTGATTTTGAATCATTATTAACACGCAAATTGATGTGATGGGCAGGCAAATATAAAAAGAAAGCTCAGCAAGGAAGAAAGGTTAGCATTGGTGAGAGCGGGAAGGGAGGACAGAGAAAAGTATCAGGCCAGAACTGCTATAAAACAGAAAAAGGTAAAGCTTGTACTAAATTTATATTATTGTGTCACGTGGTCAGTCTATTTTGATGGCAAACTTTGACCTCTTTCTATTTTTCTGCCTTATATAAGAGTTTGTTGCTCACCCATAGCTTACTCAGGCTGTTATCTTATTGAAGTTAGTGGCAACTAAAATTTCATTCGAACACGCTGCCTAGAATGTTACAGAAGAAAATGCAAATAATTTGTTTTTGCTAATTTCATGATTATAATTGATATCACCATTCAACTCATTCTCTGTCAAAACGGTGTTGGTTTTGGAGTGTGATTCTAAGCCAACAAGCTTTATGAAAAGATTCATTGGATTGTTATGTAAATCCAAGGTCAACTGAACCAACCCATACCGACCGCACTACTAAGGTACCAAGGTTTGATTCCGGTTATAAACCGAACTAATCCAAATCAAGTGGAACTACCCCATATCCACTTAGTACCGATCCATGCTCGGCACTTAGCTGTATTATGATAGAAAGTGTGAAAATATATTGATTTCCTGTTTTGGTATAGGATGCATACTGTACCATAACTTACCAGTATGGTTCTCAATATAGATTTTGCAGACCTTGTGTAAAATTATTATTGTCCATCAATCCGAATTGTTGAAGCGATATTCTTGGCCAAAGGTTGCTTTGAGGAGAGAGAGCTGCAGAGGTAGCTAGAGAGGGTTGGTTGGCAGGTCAAAATACCTGCTTTATTTGTTTCCGTTTGTGCTCCTCCTGTCAAGGAGCAACCATCTGTTACGTCTTCTGGACTGTGAAGCGCCTGACAAAGGATAGGAGTGACAATTATTTGAGGCACAAATTATATGCCTGATTAATATTAACAAAAGTCTTAAAACTTCTAGCTATTTGATTTATTTTAGGCTTTTTAATTCTAACACTAGAATTAAGATTATCTAACATCATCATCACAGTTAGCTTGAGTTCAAAGGCACATTTCTCTTGTGGAACCTTTTTATTAGCTTCATTTAACAGGTGGCTGATGGCATCTTCCCAACACCAAATCCATTACAATGACTATCATATTGGGGTTTGATTTTATCATCCCTCTGCATCATTGTCCACTTTCAAGGTTGCATCTTATGTCATAGCAGGTTTCATCGATCCTTTCAATGACTTCCATCTCCATTCCTCTCACTTGTCTATATAGTAATGGTGGAATACTCTATTTTTGCATGTACCTGATTAATCTTTGCATGCCCACCCTCTATTAATGCAACACAAAAGTTTTTTTTTTTTTTTTTAAATTCTGTGATGTGAATTCTGTTCTGAGAAGAACAGACTAAGTTGTCATTAGTTATAACTCTTATAGCAATCCGGTATTGGATTACTCTCATGAAAAAGAATCTGGTATTGTATGACAGACCGGTGGTCTAAGTAATCGGCAAAAAGAGCACAAGAAGGCGATGCCTCTTGCTGCCAAGAGAGCAAAGGCAGCACGTTCGCGACAAGAAAGGAAGAAGCTGCAAAGGCGAAGTGGGAAGCAGTTTTTGGGGAGGAAAGCATGGAAGTGATGGAAATGAGAAGAATTATCTGGCTTTTCGTAATTGGCCTCGGCTCTTTTTCTTTATCTGTGTGGATTACACTGAATCCCCTAAAATTTTGACTTAATTTTTTCCACTATTTTCTTTCTTTTTCTTTTATGAAGTGATTGACGTTTGCAGAGATACAGACTGCAGTTCCTTTTCCTTCCAACTCCAGCTCAGTTGTCAGCTGGGTGATGTGCTGATAGACTGGGCGGACAATATTGTATAAAACTTAAGAAGGTAGCCTCCACCATGGTGACAATTTTCTCTAAATTACTGCAATTCACTTGAATTTCTTGATTACTTTTTCATTGCTGAATGATTCTCCAACGTCCTGTCAGATGATTTTTCTGGCCACAGATATTCCATTAATTTCTTATGACTGACTTGTCCACGGAACGCATGAATTGCAAATTAATGATTCTCCATCGGGTGGCGGCGGCGATGTTGCTATTGTTTGTTGGTACCAACTTCTCCAAATTAAACTAATGTGAATAGGAAGATGCTTTTACTAATAATATGATGAGGAAAAACTAAAGATGAGTAAAATCGTGGTTAGTGCGGACTCGACCTATTTCTTTGGCATGGTGGAATGCTGATATGCTGTAGTTGTATCATATGGCTATCTCTTTGTTGTGACATAAAAGCCTATTCAGGGACAAGTCCATATTTTTTTATAGGTACGTGGTTGCTAGGAAAGCCTATTTTATTTAGTGACGAGTCCATGGTCTGCATCGGGAGTATGGGATCGAGAGGTTGGTGGGATTGAAAAGTTTTATCTAGCTTTATGACATTTTAGGGGAGAGGGTAGTATGAAAATTTAGTTTTAGGACGCGACCGATTGCATTGATGGGATTCAAAGATTTGACTGTGGTTTCTGATGAAGTATTAATTTGATATTCTGAGATTTTGAGTTTTATTCCGTGCCTGAAAAATAGTAGAAGTCCTAAAATTTATATTTTATTTTATTTCATTTTTTTTAGCCTTATTTGAAGTTTGCTAATTTTCCTCGCCTGCTCGTGTTATTTGTGAGTTACCGCGTCCTCTGAAGTTTCTGGTCTCGAAAATGATTTCGTATCGAAGAACGTGTGAAGCGTATCAGTATTGAAAGCATATTTATTAATTCACTTTTAATTTTTTATAAACAAGAAAAAAATTCATAAACTGATCTCAAACATTTCCTCAGTTAATGAATTTTTGAATCATCCACAAAGCACTTGTGCTGCTGACACCAGCCAAGTTCATAATTGCTTCAATTAGGCTAGAAAATGGAGTAGAACAACTTGTCCAACCACTTGTCATCTGGCTAGAACTCTTCAATGTGGTTGATCCAAGGATAGCATATACCATATTGATTTGAAAGTTGGAATTCCTTGAACTTTCTGCTCTTAGTGAAAACAAAATGTAGTAGTCCATTTCTCAGGGATTGGAGGAAAATTGAAACATTAGATCCCTTCCCATTTATGCAGAAATTGGTGTGGCTACTAGCGTTTTGGAATCAGAAGCTCCTAAGTGGAATGAGCAAGAGGTCCTTTGGATCCACTGACATGCTGGGATTGCCGAGGGAGATCCAAACAACAACTTTCTTCCAAAAATCCTTCACTGCAGGGGCTTGTCGTCAGAATGGGCCAACGATCTGGTGCTGTTTCCTTGACAGGGCCACGTCAAAATGGGGACGATTCCTGATAGGGCCACCATCGTCGGGACAGTCGAGAAGAGCAGCAGTGACAAATTTTTTTTAAAAAGGGCACCATACGCGAACAAGTTGGCCCCAGCAAGAAATTAATGAATTTTAATTAATCTTAAATAAATTTATGTCATACTTTATTAATAACATTTTTAGCCTTTTGAAATTTTTTTTTCTTCATATAATGGCTATTAAAAATATAATTCTAAAAGAAATAACTTTTACTTTTACTTTTTTTTTTATATTTTTAGAATTTGAAAATTATAAAAAATTTAAAAATTAAAAAGAAAAGTAAAAAATTAATATTAAGTGAATCGTTAAGTGAGTCCTGTCTATTGATACAGAGTGAGCTGTTAATTGACTGTCTATTCATATAGTGAATCGTTAAGTAATTTTTTTTTTTTGGTTACAAATGGGTGATCATATAATTCTAGAATGAGTCAGTCCAGATACATCAGAAGTTAAGATCTGCTGTAGAAGAATAGGACATGGGTTGCCTGGCTTCCAACTCCATGGACCCGCATGTTGAGCTGCAAAGGTCGCCACCCAGTTCGCCGCCGAGTTGGCCTCCCGATAAGTATGACGGATCTGGGCAGAAATTTTGTTGTACGATTTGTTTATTGAATAGTTTATGTATCATGTCCTGCTGCTTTCTAAAAGTTTATGTTTGTATCAGAATTTTTAATAAGATTAATTAATTATATTATATTTGTATTATTTCATATAGTATTATGCCTCAGCTCTGATATGATTTGAATATAATAATATAAATTATCATCTTTAGAAAATATTTTTTTTTCCGAAGAAAAACCTTACTGCACCATCCTTTGATGTAGCAAGTGCGCACCGAGCGTGCAATTGACCGTGCATCCATGCCAACGCACATGCGGTGCGCGCTAAGGCTTATTGGGCCTCGGTATGTATGGTGGCATGGACGCATGGCCAATCCACTCGATTGATGTGCGCTTGTTGCATCGAAGAACGGTGCAGCAAGTCTTTTCCTTCCCTTGGTGATGGGGACCTGCTGGGACCTGGGCCAAATTGCCCCGGCCCGTCCTGACCTATTCACTTGTCCAGGGTCCATGTCAGGAGGATATCTCGGGTGGTCAGGTCTGGTTTGGCTCAGCATTGCATTGCTCTACTCTAAAGCCAGAAAACAGACCTGAACATGATTCAGGGTCTGAAACAGGTGTCCTGTGAGACATCCTTGATGGGTTGAGGTTGGAGAGCCGGAAAAAAAAAAAACGGAGTCTAATCACTTTCATTAAGAAAATGGAGGGAGCAAAAGTTATAAGGAGATAATAAATGAAAACAGAGAAGGAAAGAAGAGAGAGAGAATAAAAAAGAGAAAGGGACCGAGTTACAATAGAAGAGCTTAAGTATATATATACAACAGTACAAAAGTAAGACACAAAGTTTTAACAGTATAAAGAAGGTAAGAAGGTTGCAATGCATTGTCTCCATTGTCGAGCAAGAAAAATAATATCACTCGAGAGCAAGTTTTTTTTTTATCTCCGACTAGATGGATCAAAAAGTTATGAAAGCTAAAAAATCCAGCAAACTTTACAAGTTCGATCTTCTGACAAATCAAGTAAAAGCCAAGACAATATCATAAGTGAAAGTCTAGACAACTAATTTCCTAATTGAATAGAACACATCAAAGGAGCCATTTTAGGATCTCATCCAAAAAGATTAATCAAAAGATATTGTTTGAACCCTTCATGTTATATAGCCACTCAGCATAAATTAATATAGGACTAAATTTACTTTAACCCAGGCTTTCATACAAAAACATGCATACATATTTTTTGGTAGATGAATCCATGAGGCACATTGGTTCAGGTTGATGAGGTAAGATGGATGTCATTGTGGGTTAGAGAATAAGACATCATGGATGGTTTGATTTCTCAGGTAAAATCAGGAGTGGTTGTTTTCTTTGGAATGAGTTATTGGTGCCTAGTAAAATCTTGAGAGGACATCCATAAGGACCTTTGGTTGAGAGCGATGAGAAGCTAATGGAGAACTAGTCTATCAAAACATTCCAGGATAAATTGCCTAGCTTGAGGATTAAGGCACTTGTGTTCTTCATGATTGAAGCTATACTGATAAAAATACATTGAATGGAGTGAACTGTAGCTTATGATCATTGTATGGTCGCAGAAATGGAACAATCACACCTAAAGATCAAACATAGGTATAGTTAAAAGCATGCATATCAAATATGCCAGTAATATGGGTCCAGTTCCAATTGTGTGTAATGCTTGTGTTCTGAAAGTCTTTTGTTTAGATGTATGTGGACAAGAAAGTAAGAGATGCCATTAAATGACACCATTAGAATAAATTATTTCCACAAGCGATTAGCTTGAGTGCAAAATGAGGAACATCGTCTATAGTCATCAATGAAAACATCAAATATTACAATCCACTTGCTGAAGCTAGAGATGGACTCCAAATATCTTAGTGAATAAGTTGAGCAGGTAAATCAGTAATGGAGTTTTGACGGTCCAAGAAGATGAGCATCTAGCCATGGTTTCTCTAGCTGGGTGTCCAAAAAGATGATGCCATTGACTAGAGGAGACTCCACCATACAGAGCATGAGAAGACTTAGACTTGGTTGGATCCAATATATGGGAATGGGTGCATCCCATCCAAGACCCTTGCAAAACTATCCAAGCGATCATCCTTGCCAAAGAATTGATTGGCACTACAAATGAACAGCCATCATCTTTAAAAAATTGGCTAATAAACAATAATTTTGTAGCAATCTGAGGAGTAGGCATAATGTTGTTTTGAAAACTAGAACCGATACAATTACCAAAGAAACATAGTTTTAGTGAATAGAAAGGTTTGATAGATCCGATGTCTTTTTTTGATGTATTGATAGATCCAATGTCACATGATCAAGATGTGCTAGTACATGAATATCAATTATATTTGACTAGCTTGAAGTCTAACAGTCCTTAATGTGGACGATCCATTCTATAATAATAATCTAGTGCAATATGATTCATCTCACTGCAGCAGTTATTGCAAACATTGGAAAGGCCAAAATCTGGATTTTGGCTTAATATATTATACTAAAAATTAATCTTTGCCTGAACTAAGGCATCTGGTGCTTTGTTGATAGAAATTTGCAGCAATGAAGCGGAAAAAATTTCTTGAAAGAGCTAAACTATACTATAATTTTTTTTTAAAAAAAAATGAAAGCCAAATATTGATCCTACTATTTTCTTTTCTTTAAGTTATATTTTTATTAATAAATTACTAAAATAACCAACCATAAAATATCATATTGAATCAAATAATGAATTTATATGATGTATTTTTTATACGATATAAAACTATTTCTTTCTTATAATTAGTTAGTATAAGCTGGATTTTATTACATCATTTCTAAGAATACTTCTACAATTTTTATGAAGATCAAGGCTCCCACCAACGCACATGCCTCCACTATTGCACACATGATTTTATTCTTTAACCTTCCAAGATTTAAGTCCCTGCTCTTGCCTAACTAGAAAGGCATGAAATGCAACTACAGTGATCCGGTCAAGAAAATCGTAGTGAAATTTACATGTATTATTATAATCATAATTTCAAGATTGATGCAATTAAACAAAAATAGAAGCTATAGCTGTTGCACATAAGTGAAAGAAAAAAACTAGTATTGTGATATGAAGATGGAAAGACTTCAAGATCGTTAGGAAAAACTGCATGCTAGCTCCTCATAGTGCATGAAGTTAGATAAACTCATCTATCATTTATCATGTGATCTTATGGAATATGGGGGGGTGGGTATCGCCATCATCAACGCAGAATTCTGGCGCTTTACGTGTTTCTTTCGAAAGAACCATGTGCACTCTTTTTTATTAGATGTACACATAATAAGTAACTTGGAAATGTTCATAAGATCATCCAAAACAAACCAAGTTTCTTTGAAGGTTGGCTTTCATGGCTGTCATGGCCAAAGATTCCATCTTTTTAAACACCCATTTGTTTGCTTCCTTCTTTCAAGAAATCCTGATTTGCTCTTCCGTTTCTCCTTGATTTTGGTTTGGAGCCAGCCGTTGTCTCTTTCCTGCCATCGAAAGCCCATTGAGGTGAACTTTTGGATGCATTTGGCCTTTCCTTTGGCTTTTGGTTCTTTCCTTGTGGTCCTCATGGCTCTTGTCTAACTTGTTGGCGCTCCAGGCCCTTTCCTTTGATGGAAGAAGAGAGATGGAACATTGAGGCAAAGGAGTAAAAGCCACTGGAGAGAAGGAAAAGGGGAGAGAAGAAGGGAGATAGGATGCCAGCAGTTTGGTTTGCTCTCAAGAAGTCTCTCCACTGTAAGTCCGAGCCTTCTGATGTCTTCGAGCCAAAGGCCAAGGGGCACCTGAGCACCATTTTAACCAGGATATCAAGCAGGTCAGGTTGCTCCAGATCCATAGCCAACCTCAAAGATGTCATCCATGGGCAAAGGAGGCACCTTGAGAGGCCAGCAAGCAGCAGTCCAAGGTCCATTGGGAGCAGTGAGTTCCTAAACCCAATAGCCCATGAGGTGGTATTCAGTGACTCCAAGTATGAGCTCAAGATAACTGGTCTTGGAGGTGGTGGCGGCGGTCCTGAGGGTGGTGCAGGGGTGGGCTCCACCTATGTGGGCACCCTGAGGCCGGGAACACCAGGCCCTGGGGGAAGGCACCATGCCCTGAACTATAGCCCTTCTTCTCCCTTGTGGGGCAGCACCCCTCCAAGAAGGGCCCTTGGAGTGGCTACAGAGAGGGATGGCCATGCCTTCAGGGGCTCCTCTCTTCAGGATGCTGTCCTGGGGAATGGTGGTGGAGGCTCTCTTTTTCTTGGGCACCAAGGGCTTCTCATGATGTTGGTTCCCATGGGCCTTCCGCTACCATAACCTGCCGTCGATGTGAGGAGCGGTTTGGGAAGTTGGAGGCCTTGGAGGCACATCATCTCTCCAAGCATGCAGGTGAGAGCATTGGGTTTCTTCCTAGATTTAACTCCTCATTGTAGGACTTGGTAGACACTGCATCTTTCATTCAGAAGTGCCCTTGAAGTTGTTTCATTCTATTATATGGATTTCTGTGGGTTTTCTTTTGTTGAAGCCAATGTAGTAGGCTCATAAGTTGTAAATTTATTGATTATATCTATTAGATTTGATGGCTTTGGACAGCAACCTATCTTGTCGACGACCCTTAATAGATTTTGGCCATGATCATGCGTCTCTTTTGGTATCCATATATATGACTGAAATGGTTCCCTTCAGAATTAATGTCCGAGCCTATCACATACTTATACTTTGAAATTTTAGAGCTTAACATTGCAGGTCTCATTTTAAATTTTGAAACAGCATTGGCCAAATTTGTATTTTTGAGATATTTTATTAGGTAAAATTTTGGCAGTTGAATATCTCAGATCTGATTCATGCAGCAGTGTAGAAATCCATTTCATCTGTCTATTCTGTCGCTGAATCCTATCCTACAGTAGATGTAGGAGGAAGAATGTCTAGCTTTTTGATGGCTAGTTGCAAAATTGATTCCTGTGTGTTTGCTTTTGATATCTAGTTGCAAACTTGATTCCTGTGTGCTGAATTTCCTATAAATCTGGCATTGTTCATTCTTCTTCTTCTTCTTCTTTTTTATTGATTTTTTTAAAAATTCTATTGCATAATTTGTTATATATTTTCATTAGTAATTGCTGGATTTTCTAGTTCTTATCAACTTCTTTTGATTTCAATCTCACATGTGGGTCAAGCCTAGTATTGTGGAAATTAAGATATAAGTAGTTTAAGAAATTTTAGGACTCCAAGACATTTTTGAAGAGAGTCAAGCAACAAAGCTTTAGTTCTAATATAAAATTAGCTTTTGGCAGTCAACGGAAGAGTGGGTATTATGCAAATCCTCTCACTATGAAATCATCCATGCAGAGACATTTGATCCATATATAACTCGACTGCTAGTTTGCATCTATTAATAACATATACCTGGAACGTATTGTGATTTAGTCCTTCTGCCTCTGATATGCATTCTGTCATGCAGTTCTCAACTTGACACATTTGCCTGATCTATTGCCATTACGCCATATCTATATGATGTGAATCATGTAAAAAGTCTGTATTTGATAATTTTAAGTTTTTACCCTAGCATGTAAGACTATCATGCATTGGAAAAGTACTTCTGTTTTCCTTAACCTGCTTGTATAGTTTGAAGACATTACCTTTTCCATTAACCTTGCAGTTACTGAACTTGTGGAAGGTGACTCATCTCGAAAGATTGTAGAGATAATATGCAAAGCAAGCTTGTTGAAGCCTGAGAACATGTGTGGACGAATAGAACGGGTCTTAAAGGTCCACAATGTGCAAAGGACTCTTGCCCGATTCGAAGAGTATCGAGAGATGGTAAAGATAAAAGCCAGCAAACTTCCTAAGAAGCATCCCCGTTGCCTAGCTGATGGCAATGAACTGTTAAGGTTTTATGGCACCACAGTTTCCTGTTCTCTGGGCATGAATGGCTCTTCAAACCTTTGCACATCAGAGAAGTGCAATATTTGCCGTATCATAAGATATGGATTCTCCACAAAGAAGGAACTGAAAGGTGGTGTAGGAGTATTCACAACTTCCACTAGTGGGAGAGCACTGGAATCTATTGAAGTATTTGAGAATAACCCTTCTAGCACAAAAGCTTTGCTGGTTTGTAGAGTGATTGCAGGGAGGGTTCATAAGCCAATGGATAACCTCCAAGATTTAGCTAGTCAGTCAGGATTTGATTCAGTGGCTGGGAAATTTGGTCTGTATTCAAATATTGAGGAGCTCTACCTGCTCAATCCACAAGCTCTTTTACCATGCTTTGTGGTGGTAATCTGTAAACACTGAAGAAAGTTAAATTCATATTTTTGGCAGCACTTTTGAATTTCTATCAGATGTCTTAACTACTTTACAACACATTGTTTGTGAGATTTTGAATTCATGTTGTCAAGGAATTTTAATCTCGATCTTGTCCTTACTCGATTGGCAACTGAATAAAGATTGATTTCTATTGCCATTTGTCTGACATCCAAACATAAAAAATACTTCATCACACAATTATTTCTTATTCTCTATCTATGTGAATTTGTGTCGGCAATTTCATACACTTGTTGGTTTCCCTGCATTTCTGTTGGATCTATGTGCTTCAATTATAAAGGTAAGGTTTATGGAATCTTTTAGAAGGTTAGCTAGATAGATAGATTGATACACATATAAATGACAGCTAGCTATGCAGACAAAAGGTTTAGTTTAATGTTAGTTTTTATGATATAATTTTCTATTCTTAGTAGGAGAAACTAGGGCTTTGCTTCCCCTTTTTTTTTTTTTTGAGAGAGAGAGAGATGGGCACATCCATTCATTCCATAGGGACTGAAATGGAAACAGGGAGTATGGGGATGCAAAAAAAAAAACCTTCCAGTGAAAGGAAAACACATAAGACAATCCAATCAAAACAGAGGTTTAACCACAAGAAACAATTTAGAGCTTTGGGCTAAATATATCAATTTATTAAGAACTGTCATGGCATGTCATACTCCATTGATCAAAAAAAAAAAAAAAAAAAAAAAAAAGAAATGGTCAATTTGGTATGCTTGCTGTGCTATATATTTTAACATTGATGTATAAAATTGCCATTTTCTCTTATTTTATTCCACCACCAAACTAACCTCTTTGTCCCATCTTTCTTGATATAAGTCTTTTTTTACTTTCTGACAACATCCATCCTTTGTTTCAGACTTGAAAACTTCAGTCACAGACCTAGAACCTGTCCGACTCCCTTCCGAGGTTTCACTGCCTGTCTAAAAACTGTTTAAACTTCCACAAAATGTGGAATTCTTATGCATCCACCCAAATATGTTATAACAATGATGGTGTGATTCAATTAGCCAAACAAATATCTGATAGAACCAGTATGTTCCTTTTATCATTTTTTTTTTTTTTGGCTGTAATTTAGTTACTGAAAGATTCTTTTAACTCCATTGTGCCCTTCTTTTGCTAAGTTAGTGAAGCCTTAGAGACAGTAAGCGAGATGCTGCCTCTCCTGACCTTATTGAAAAAAGGTGATGACTTTTTGAGTGCCCAATCCATTCTCATCTGTGAATGATCTTATTCATAACTGCTAGCTTCTTCCACCTCACAACCTCCAGTCATAACCTCCAGTCATGCGTTTGATTCTTTCTTGATCTAGAAATCAGACTGTATAAACTAGGAGGAAGTTCATAGGTTTAAATCTTAATCTACTGGTCAAAACAATGAGTTATGAATGGGGTCCTTGCACATTAAAATCAAAGACCAATCAATTGTATTATGATTCAGGATTACATCCTTGATGACTATTAAGTGCAAAGCAACTAGTTGATCTAACTTTTAAGTGAGAAAAGTTAGTGGTCCTTGCAATGGTGGTTTCCTCTGCATTTGATTTTAAGTGATGCCTGCAGGGCAAATGCAAATTAGTTCCCTTGACCCCACACCCACCGGTGGAAACAAACAACCCACATGTACTATTAAATAATTTCCAAAAGTTTCAGTAAACTATGATCTGACTTGTTCGAACCTAACTATTAAAAAAGGTTAAAATTTAATTTAATTTCCTAGAATAATGCAGCATTATACAGGAAATACAAGCTTATCATTTGGTATCTCACTGCTGAAACTGGGCATCTGCTGTTTGTTAGCTAGTCTCTTTAAACTGGATGGAAAGCATTAAGACCAAGCAAAAGGATACTTCCCTTGGCAACAAATGCAATGAATCATACTACTGTGTGAAGATTAAGAATGTAGGAAATGTCAAAGATATTTACAGACGGGAATTTTTGTTTCAATAGTAAACTTTCCCCACTAAGCAGGAATTAAAAAAATATTTAATATGCAGAACTATTATACTTCATTTGTCTTCTCTTGGATATATGTACATGTCAATGTATGTTGTTTCAGGACAGATAGTTGGTGCGTCTCAAGGAGGCATCGCTTCGTTTGTCTTTTCGATACAAGTAGAAGATCAAATGCAGCGTGTCATTGTCAAAATTTCCATAACCTTTAAAGTCTCCAATAATTTAGTAAATTTTTGCAGTGTTTTCTTTGGCCAAATGATTCTGGATTCGATAATTGAATTCCTTGCCAGACATTTGCTAATTCAGAATTTCATAAAACATTTACTCTTTATGAACAAAACTCTTAAATGGTCAGTGCTATTGGACAAGTTGCATTTCCTTCCTCTTCTCTCTCTTCCATTGTTTTCAACTCTCCTGTACTTGAGCTTTTGCTTCCATTTGCTTTATATCATTGTGTGTCCTTCTATATTATCTTTTATCTCATTTCTGAGAGTCACCATTCTTTACCAGGTTTTCTGCATTTATGCGAGGTTACAATTTTCTCATTCCTTGTCATATCTTTCCTAAAAACCATATTTTCTGTGAATTTACAAAGCAGTTACAGAATTCAGTTTCAAAGATTATTATTGACCGTTACATGACTACCTTGGTAGGCTATATAAGATGTGCCTCTCTGCGAGCAATTTTTTTTATCCACCTGCAAATCAATCACATAAATGAGGTGCTGAAAGTCATTAAGGAGTTCTGATAATTTTTTGGTCACCCTTAAAAGGGCAATCTGTGACCAATGATTTATAGAGTCTATCAAGACAAAGAATGACAATGTTACTGCAAATTTCAAATAGCATCTCCCACATTCTTTGAAGTTAGTTTCAAATAGCAGGCAGAGCACCCCTCAACAAAACTTTTGTCAATTGCGCATCTGTGCATCCAAAGCCACTAATAAGAAAACATATGTAGAATCTTTTGATAAATGATTTAGTTGGTTGCATTTTACCATGGCTAACATGCAAGTCATTTTGAAAAGATGACCATCTTTGATGAATATCCTCAGTCATCATAAACAAACAAAATACTGAACAAAATCTGTGAATCCAAAGCCACTAATAGAAAACATATGTTCTTCATGCTCGCAGCTTCTGCTAGTCACTCTTAAAAATTTGACCAAAAACTGTGATGGGAGAGCCATGTCATCTTCAATTGCAAATACCTTCTGTAAGGGGACACTTCAGGAAACCGTGCTTAATACAACAGGCAACACTCTGCTCTATGATATCTCTCACACCATATTTAAATTTAAAACCCAAATCGGTTAAACGCTTGGAAGAAATCACTGAAGGGATTGCATTATGGAATCTCTTGTCAAACCTATATAGAGTTCCAGCAAGTGAAAAGATAATAATCAAAACCTATATGAAAAAGTATATAAAATGCAATCAAGACAAGCAAAGTACTTACCTTTCGGAACTGAAAGAAGGGTACTCCAAAGAGAGAAGATCAGTTAATTGAGGCATAGTGGAGCTTCCAACTGAACAAATAAATCTACCTTCCGCTGCTGCTTGCTCCATTAGAAATATATGTGCACTGCATATGTCTTCAATGTGAACTAATGGGATCGCTCCCAATCTCGAGTGCACTGAGACCAGTATTGGGTAGAAATTGGGATCACCTGGGCAATAGTAATGCCAGAATTCAGAAAAACAGTAAAGGAACATGGAGGAAGTCAGCTGACTGTCTTAAATGAAACCACCATTTGAAGATGCTCTGAAAATATTGAGTGAAAAAATAGATGAAGCATGGATCTGAGGATGATGCATCTTTCTTCAGTGAGGACTAAGGTGATTGTCCATGGTCTATGAATTACTCTGACAGGTACTAGGTCAAGAAAAATCCATGATTGTCCGTGGACTACGTAAGAATATAGATGATATTTTATTGGAATGAAGGGAATATATTTGACTTTTTTCCAAATATTTAAAATACAAATTATTAATAGGATCTTAAGAATATTGAATTAAAATAATTCCTAAAATTCTTTTATCTTGAAATGTTGATTCTTAAAGCAAGGTCAAAAGAGTCACTAAACATGCTTTAAAAATCGGGGGTGAATTTTGAATAGTTATAGCAACCAAAGTTTATCCAATCATGTTTATATTCTAACACTAGGTTCTAAACAAATCTTTGAATCTCAGTTGCTATATAGAAGACAAGAATCTTTTCTGCGTTGCCATTAACAACTGATCAACCAACAGTGCTTCAATCTTATGGGATTTATTCTTAATATAATGATTATCTAAAATAATTTTAATTATCATGGCGAACTACATCTTATCTAATCAAAATTTTAAGATATTTTTTAGAAAAATTATGACAGCAAGCACTTCTGTGTGATCCTGATGAATATTTATAAGTAATATTCGCAACAGCAATAGAGTACCAGGAGTTCATATCTAGCATCAAGACAGGGAAACTACCTGTTGAAGATGTATGCAAATTTTTGACTCTACTCTATATCCAAAAAAGATTTATGTTACTTAGAGGAGGAATTAAGAATCACCTGTGACAGGTGACAGCAAAACTCGAACACTTGCTGGAACACTTGTTGTCAAGAATGGACCTGCTACCGTAGGTGGGATAATTGATACTAAATCCATGCCTTTCTCCTTAGCAAACTGGAAGGCCTTTTCCTCTGTCAAGAGCTTTGATAGAACATAGACCTGAATTTTGAATGTATCAGCAGGAACATATTAAAACCTCTTTGTAGACAACCCAGGTCCAGGCAAAATATCTACATTAATACTTCATAATACAAGCCGGAAGGTCATTTCTAGTTTCACATATAATGGTAGCTGAAGGTTGAGATGTTGTAAGTTTATAACAATGTACAGCATATGTTGCTTTCTTAGAGGATACTATCAAGCTACGTTAGAGAATCCATAATCCTACTTTGGTCTAATTTATGGTAGAAAAATGATATCATATATGATCATCAAGAAAATGGTCAAGAGTGAAAAATTTACCCATCCTTTAGGCTTGTGTTCCAAACGACATTTACTGGTGTAACAGATGATTCATCTACCAATGATCTCCATTCGCCCTTATTATCTTTGGCAGTGATGGTACTGACAGAAGATGTAAATATAATCCTCTTAACAGACCCTGCTCTTGAACAAGCCTGCAGTACATTGAGTGTTCCTCTCACTGCTGGTTCTATAATCTTCGATCGTGCATAATCCTCTTCATTAATGGATAGGCTGTGTCAGTACTATCTTGAATATGAAAGGTATTCATTTTCAGAAAAAACCACCAGCTCTGATAAATTTACAAGGTGACCAGTTAAAATAGTCTTAACACATTCAAGTGCCAAATAGTTTTAGGGAAAGTCTTGCTGGAGTCCCAAAATATCATGCGTACATCATGCTAAAAGATTACCATTTGACATTTTACAAAAATAATCACTAAGTTTGATCCTCAATCAATACTCATATATAAAGAGACAATGTTGACTGGATTAAAGCTATCAATTTTTTTTTTTAAAAAAAGAAGATTTGTTGATCTAAATATTTGAACTTAAGCTCGGAAGTGACAGTTGCCTGGCAAAACAGGTAACAAACTCAGAAGCATGATGCACTTTGTGACCTATCATTGTAATCACAATGTGATTAACAGTCTCCTTCAAAAGAAAGCAATCATTAACCAAACTAAAGGCAATTTACCAATGTTTTCTTCAACTGGTATGTCGAACTCCATGGAAGCTGCTACATGGAAAACTCCAAAACAACCCTTCACTGCCTCATCAAAGCTTCCTTCCTCATTAAGATCAGCTCTGAAGATTTTCAGCTGACTGTTTCCACTGAATGTTGACAGGAGGCACCATGCTTTACCTATCTCCACAACCACTTATATTACATTACGTTGAAAATAAATTTAACTTAAACATTTTAATGCAACAAAGATGAGTCACCACTTGTTTATTTCCCACCTGCCACATGTTGTGCTTGCTCAAGCTAAGAATTCTTTTTAAGGCTACATGATTGGTGGCATGTGACATTTCAAATAAGAATCAGTTGACTTTGAAACTTTGGTAATAATGCTTGATTATAAGCGAGTTTAAGAGAGATTAAAGGTGGAATTACAGAAATCTATAAAGTCGACATTACGTGGGCTGCTTCTAGGCATTGATGGAGAAAAATGGAGGGTTGATACGAGGTTGATGGCTTTTTTTTTTCTTTTATGTAACAAGCTAGAGTTGTGTAACGCCCCGAGCCCATCTAGTCCAATTAACTTCGTTAGTGGGCCGAAACCATGTGGCCAAAAAACTCGAGTAAAAGTTAATGGGTAGCAAGTGGACTTGAGTTATAAGTACATAATACATTTCTTTTCCATCCAATGAAGACTAAATTTGGGGTATTACAATTTTTTTTTTTTTTTTATAATGTGGCATTCTCGTCGCACGCCATAAGCTAGTCAGAATCTATCCCCCAGCTCAATCGGCTCTGATGCCATTTGTAACGCCCCAAGCCCACCTGCTCCAATTAACTTTGTTAGTGGGCTGAAATCACGTGGCCTAAAAACTCAAGTGGAAGTTAATGGATAGCAAGTGGACTTGAGTTATAAGGACATAACATATTACTTTTCCATCCAATGTAGAACTAAATTTAGGGTATCACAAGTTAGCTCACCATGTTATTTGCTTTTTATGAGAATTTCCTTATGACATTTGGTTAGTATACCATGACAGAAAGATGCTCAAAGGAAATGTATATATATGTAAGAAAAGAAAATTATAAGGAAACCTCTTGACCTCGTAAGGGTACATGAAATATTATTATTCTTTCTTGGAGTAAATGTTACTATGACATTGATCAGCAGTTTCATAACCTTAGGGAGGGGTATGTAATAAAATGAGATCATTTCTCTTACTATTGCATTGATTTCAAAATCAAAAATGCTACCAAATACTCTGGTTGAAAAGCCACTAACAACTTTGAAGCTAGGCAGATGCCTTGATGCAAAATAAGATGAAAGATCAGAAAAAGATGTGAACCACAAACCGTTTCATTGGATCCATAAAGCATCTGGTAGGATAGATTCTTGTGACTTTAAAAGTATTTTTAAGGTAGTTAGCATAAATCATTTATTGTTACTCCTTTTAACTTTTAATAACCTTTCATTATAAATCCTCTAAAAATATTTTAATCCATTTAAAATACATGACAAGAAGGCCTTGGATTCCAAGTTAGGCCAGAGTTGTCTCTGGGCCAAAGTCTCGTATCAGTTGACTGCACCATGGAAACAGAGAATCCAACACTCATCTTTAACACACAACCGACATGAGATTTGTGTTGCCCTCATTTGATAAGAACCGAGCTGGAAATTTTAATCACATTCCTTCATTGACCAAGGTCTGCAACTTAGTTGTTGGACCAATTCCCACTTACAACATCGATCGGATTACAAAACTTGAGGTAATGTTCTAAATTGAGAGCAAAGTTCCAACTAGGTTGATTATGGATCTGGCAGGATCACATCCAACTCGGATGGATAGAGACATAAATTTCTTTCGGATAAGAAAGAGGTGAGATCATTCAAAATTCTTTCATTAACAAAATGAAAAGACTATAACAGTCATGAAGGAATGAACTAACACAAAACAAGGTTCAAAATTTTAGATCTGGAGTCCATGTTCTAGACCTGAACAACAAGTTTTAACTTGTCCTCTCTCTCTCTCTCTCCCTCCCACAGACATCGAGAATGTAAGAGGAAGGGGTGGTGAGGGCAAGGACCTGGATCTCTGGCCGTGGCATGAACGCTATAGCCTCTTTGGAGCAGCGACCGCACGAGCCATGACCCGACGTACCCCGTCGCCCCCGTCACACACACGGTGGTCTTCGCCGCCGCCGCCGCCGCCGCCGCCGACGAGGAAGATGGAGGATCAGAGCCGTCCATCTCCAGCACGGTGGATCCTTGCAGAAAATAGATTGATACAAAGACAATATGGTGAGTGGTGACGGGGGAGGAGGCGGCGGCGGAGGATGGTATATATTTTAATGCGTTTCCCATCAAGGGAGCGCGCTGAGTTGCCTACGTTCGATGGGTGGACCAAGGTGGCAAATTGTATGATTAGTGATGCTGATATCCACCGTAGGGTGCAGTCTCTAGATATGCTGGATAAGCTCGCTTATTTTTTTTTTTAACTTTAGGGGAAACTTAAAAATATATCACTGTTAGTGAGCTATTTTTAAAATCGAACATCGATTTTATATGATTTCAAAAATAAATATTTAATTTGCAAAGAAGAAATTAAAATTAAAAAAATAATATTTTAAATTATATTTTCATGTTTATTATGGCGAAGGTTCGAACATGAGAGTAAAATCGAGAGTAAAAGTAGGAGGATGCTTAAAGAAGCGCAACTTAAAATGATGCTTTTAAAAACGTCATTTAAGTTACGCTTTTAAACGTTATAATAAATATAAAAAATATTATTTAAAATTTTTTTTATTTTAATTTTTTTAATAAAATATTTGATTTTGATACTGAACACGTAAAATCAATGTCAAATGACACCGACTTTAAAAATAGCTCAATTGTTAATCCTGATGGTGAGGATGGGATACGGTCCGAAGAGATTGGATACTATCTGAAGCTAGCAACACTTTATTAGTGTTCATAATACAAAGAGGATTAGATGGACCATTTCTTCGGATGCAACAAAATTCCTTACTTTTATATCTTGGGTGTCCCCTCCTTCGGGTTATGTCAAAGTGAACTTTGACGGTTCTGTCTCTGATCGTTCTGCTGGATCATGTTTTGTCATCCGAGGGTCGAATGGGCAGTTGCTAGCAGCTGGCGGCCACAGCTCAATCGACATTTCGGTTCCTATGGCTGAGCTTCAGGCAGCATGGGCTGGTATCACTTATGCTGTTCAGCAATTGGGCTTTCGGCGGCTGATTATTGAGGGTGACTCTATTACGATTATCAGATGGATCAAGCGAGAGGGAGACTCCTATTCTTGCTATAATCCTCTGCTTAGAGACATTTCAGTCACTCTTCAGTCTACTACTGCTTTTCAGATTCAGCACAGCTATCGGGAAGCCAATGCTGCGGCCGATTATGTTGCTTCTGCTATTGCTCGCAGTCCTGATCGATGGATTTGGCATCCTGGGATACCTTGTCCTGTATTACTTCAGCAAATTTTGTTCTCAGATGCTTCGGGTTTGACTCGCGCCAAAGTGGTGTGATCGCCCGGCTGTAACAAAAAAAAAAAAAAAAAGTGTGTCATCACTCCAAATCTTGTTAACCTCTAGTTCTGGAAAACCCATCGCAACTCTTATCTATTGAAATATATATACCACACAAAACAAGGTTGTAGTTGGATGACTTATATTTGGCAGCACGAATTCTTGTCACTAAAAATATTTCATTCATGATGCAAATTAAAAGTTTATATTTTGAGAGATCTCATCACAAAATGATAACATTGTATAGTCAAAATAGAGAGTTGAAGTCTAAAGAGGGAAAGCACTAGTATACATGTTGACTCAATTCATTCTAAATGCTTAAGTTATTAGATTTTAGGTCTAATCATTTTCAGTCTGTTTATCTATCATTAATTATTCTATGTGGGGATCAACCTCACATGTCACTCTCAATATTCCTTTTTTATGTTTCAGTCGATTTTAATTTTTTGAGTCCAATTCACAACCTTTTAGTCCAGCTCCGCGCTCAATTGTACTTTTGAGTGCACCATGCATTACCGCTCCATTTCAAAAACTCACTCTTCATAAGCCATACTTTATCACAGTATATTACCATATTACCAATCAAGCTTAAGAATCGTCATTCTCTTAAGAGTAGTATTTATCAGACCCTTATAATAAATCTGCAAAAAATCATGTTGAAACTCACACTCAAAACTAAATTCTCTTGCTTCATTGAATCAGCTTGTTGCACTCACTACATCATGACAACAAGATTCTTCAACTCAACTGATTTAAGCCTTTTACCAGCTACATGGGATCGGCGACTACAAAATTCTTCAACTGCTTATTATTTTTTTATAATAATAGCTACCAATTTCATAGCTAGATCATTAGTAATACTACTCTTATCACGTCCTAAGCCCTTCAATGAGGCTAAAAGCCTTGCATGCCACATATAAGCATACAGAGTATATGCATATATGGATATAAATATGCAGCAATCCAACCACATAACCACCTGTGTCATTACAAGACTTTTACGCCGATTGCTGCTCGCCAAATGCCTCAACGCCTAGCAAGGTATTCTCATGCCACTACTTATATATCCATCATGCCATTATACCCAAGCCATCAAGCTAGCCTCTGAATAATTATAGGCCAAATTTGCAAGACAACCTCACAAAGCCATAGCAATGCATGGGGCTTATAGGCAAACCACTCCTATGTCGCATAGCCAAACAATCAATTCGACGCGTCCCACACGGCTCATAACTCTGTGTCATTATTATATATCTTCGCCTTGCATCATCCTCCACATGCCCTCTCATTCATGGTCATATTGCTCGACGGTGCTCACGGCCTACTTGCGCATTGCTATGTGCTGCCAGAGCCTTTGCTCTTGTTATCATCGTCCGTGGTCAACCACTTAGGATCGGCTAAAAGGGATTAGATCGCGTTTGCGATTGCGACTCGATCGTACATCGATTCTTTGCCCCTGCTCTTCGAGCTGCTGCCAGTTTTTGTCGCCTTTTGCAGTTTTGAACCACTGCAAAAGCTCGAGAGGGGGAGAAGGGCAAGTAGCAGGCAATGAGGGAGGAGGGGCTCTGATGATGAGGAGGATATTGGAAGATTAAAGTGTTGATGCTTGATCACCGAAAAGATAAAAAAAATTTCTTTGTTCAAGATCTCCGGCCGAAGGAATGAAAAATCCTCATTTCCTCCTGGATCCCCCCTTTTTATACTCCTTGAATCTTAGAAAAAAAAATTGCCCTCTGACCTTCGTCATCATGCCGTCAGCGTCAAGTCATATTTCTCTTTTTTTTCGAATAAGATTAATGTGTAAGATTAGTGTATAAGATTAATGGTCAGCCACTGCGAGGGCTTGCCACGTGATCGTTTACTATTAATTAACACCAGAGGCATTAAGGAACTTGCCCTGGAAGTCAAGAATAGTCATGATGGGTTTCGGTCTTCCCAAGGGAATGTCAGAGTTAGTGGAAAGTTATCTGGCTCTAAAACAGGTGCTCAGTATCTCCTTTATTTGAGTTTTTTGATGAATGGTGACTTTCTAGCATTTGTCTTATCCAAGCCATTTAAAGCGCAATGATGTTTGATAATTCTTGGGCTCTGTTTCAGACATGACAGTTTGTAGCGTTAAGTACTTCTGATATGAAAATAACTTTAAGAGCTCGGGGCATATAGCCCAAAGCAGGGGGCCGCCCAGGACTGTGAGGCCGTCCAAAGGTTGGAGGCCGCCCAGAGCTTGGGGGCGGCCCAGGACCTGGGGGCCGCCCAGAACTTGGGGGCCGCCCAAGGCTTGGGGGGCCGTTTAGGACCAGGGGGCCACCCTTGACCAGAGGCTGCCCAGAGCCCGGGGACCGCCCAGGGTCGGGAGGCCGCCCAAAGCTTGGAGGCCGCTCAGAGCTTGGGGGCTGCCCAGAACTTGGGGGCCGCCCAGGACCTGGGGGCCACCCTTGACCAGGAGGCCGCCCAAAACCTGGGGACCGCCCAGAGCTTGGGGGCCGCCCAGGACCTGGAGACCGCCCAGGACCTGGGGGCCGCCCAGAACTTGGGGGCCGCCCAGAACTTGGGAGCCGCCCAGGACCTGGGGGCTACCCTTGACCAGGAGGCCGCCCAAAACCTGGGGACCGCCCAGAGCTTGGGGGCCGCCCAGAACCTGGGGGCCGCCCAGGACCTGGGGGCCACCCTTGACCAGGAGGCCACCCAAAATCTGGGGACTGCCCAGAGCTTGGGGGCCACCCAGGACCTGGGGGCCGCCCAGAACTTGGGGGCCGCCCAGGACCTGGGGGCCACCCTTGACCAGGAGGCCCCCAAAACCTGGGGACCGCCCAGAATTTGGGGGCTGCCTAGAGCTGAGGGTCCTGTGTCGAGGGTTCCAACCTATTCCCCGCGGACCGACCGTATCTCGACCCGTCCTTCATTTATTGACCATATCATAATCCCCTCGTCCCTGTCCCTTGTGCTCCGTCGCACCGCACATGCAAAAGGGGAGGGGCGGAAAATTGAATTTAAATTTGTAAATACGATAGATTGACGTTTCGAAAAAGAGAAAAGGAAGGCGCATATCTCTAAAAGGATAACACCTTTTCGTCTGCCCGGTCCCACTCAGGGATTGCCGCGTGGTTTTGTGGCGCTCGAGGGGTTATGTTCAAAAATATATTAAAAGGGGTTCGTCCTCTTTACTTCTTTGCCTTTTATTCTTGTCGCGTCTTCTGTGTCTTCATTCTTCCAAGTTCAGGTTAGTCGACCTTTCTTTCTCCTTTTTCTTCTTCATGGATCCTCGTCAAGATGGGAAAGGCAAGAGCCCACTGATCGAGCCCTCCCGTGAGGAGATTATCCAGGCGCGTCGCCAAGCTCTCGGAGGCATGACCATTCGCGGGGATCAATCAGCTCCACGGCTAGTGTCTAGGGCATTATCCCAATCCCCTAGGGTTTCTTCTTCATCCACTAGCCGTGAGGTAGGACTTTCGGTAGCTACCCCTAAGTCGGCCGGTCCGACGGAGATTGCTTCAATCACGTCCTCTCAGGATCTTAGGAATCTTAGGGCCCGGTTTGGGATCCCCAATAATATTCGTCTTTCCATTCCTCTCCCCGAAGATAGGGTTACGCTTATGCAACCGGGGAAGGTTGCACTGTACGAAGAATTTTTTAAATGTGGCCTACGACTGCCTTTGCATCCTTTTTTTATAAATTTGTTAAATAGGTACCATCTTATCCCTGTGCAACTTACCCCTAACTCCATCCGCATCGTCTTTTCGTTTTTAGTGCTTTGTCATTTCCATGGGGCTTCCGCCCGGCTCTCTCTATTTAGGGCTTTGTATAGGATCCCGTAAGGGATGGGTGGTGGAGTTTTGCGTCTAGGCCCAGGAGAGTCCTCGGGCTCAACCTCCCTTCCAAAATTAAAGGGTGGAAGTCACTGTTTTTTTATGCACATTTAGGGGGTGGACTTGAACTGGGGTATTCCTGATACTAGTTCTAATCAGAACTCGACCATCGAAGAGAGAGATCAGGAATTGTTTAATATTCTGGTGTCTACCGTCGTGCCTCCTAGTAAGGAACTGTTATCGGAGGATAACCTCCAGGGGATCGCGTCCATGCCGGTGTCGCTGCCTACAGCGCCCGGTGAGCTTCAAAGAGTTTCATTATTGTCATTACTACTTTCTCTTCTCTCTTTTTTTTTTTTTTTTGGGTATTTCGTATTTGAATACGCGTATGAGAACATATTTTAGTGCGTACATTCCACTTACATTTGGCATTTCTGGAGCACTTTTTAATTAACCTTGGATTCTCGATTTTGCAGCAATGAAGTTCTCCCAGGATGCGATAATATCAAGCCTCCGGAAGAGGAAAGGAAATGCCCGTGGCGCGATAAGGGCCGGGCCTAAGAGGCCTTGTCAAAGGGAGCCGGGTCACTCGACCCGGCCTCCGGCAATCCTCCCCGAGGCAATATTAGTAGAGGAGGATGAGGGAGAGGAGAGCCCCCCCACCGGGATACCTATCGGGGGTCTCCCTGTGGAGGGCCCACCGGGGGCTGCCTCCTCCCCCGCCAGACCCGCAGTCGCCAAAAGGAGCAGATGTCTCTGCTCCCCCGGACATCTCAAAGGATCCGTCTCAATCCTCAGGGATGCCCAGCCAGGGCGTGGCGTACAAGAGCTGTTTATCAGAAACAGTTCTTAAACTCTCGATCTTGCCCAGGTTTCAAGCCAAGATGAGGGGCTTGTCATTGGAGGAATCCTTCGATACAATGTTTACAGCTGCGCTCCAGGTAGAATCACGTCTTCCTCCCTTTTCTTTTTCCCTTATTTCTTTCCTTTCCTAATTACAGAATTCCTATATTCATCGATTGTTTAATATAGATGTCCAACGGCCTTTTCGTGCTTCGTGAGGATCTGGTCAACGCCAAGTCCAGCAACGAGGGCCTGAAGAAAGAACTATCGGAAGTAAAGGCCCGAGAATTGAGGGCGTCACTTGACCTTCAGGCCGTTCAGGAAGATAATCGCACGTGGCGGGAGAGGGATGAGAGGGAGCTACAGACCCTGGACGCGAAATTGTCTGAAACCAGGGCAAAGTTGCTACTGACAGAAGAAAAATTGAAGGAGGCTATTCTCAAATTAGAATACACCGAGAACCGGGCCGACAACACGGAGGCAGCGGCCCTTGATGCTGCAGAGAAGCTGGCCTTGGCCGAGAAGGAAACGAAGGAAGCCCTGGACAAGATGGCCATAATGGAGACAAAGGCTCAAGAAAAGGTGGCCGCGGCCGAAGCTCGGGCTCGGGAGGCCATTAAGGAATATAAGAGTTCCCCCGATTTTGCCTTGGAATTTCGCGAGGCTGTTATGGATGCCTTTGTCCAAGGCTTCGAGAGGTGCAAAAGAAGATTGTCCCGGCATTTCAAACTAGAAGACCTCGAACGTTTCCAGCCTACAGACAACGAAGAAAACTCTGATGCTGAGGTTGAAGATACCGCCGACGAAGCAGTGATAGCGAAAGAATCTGTCGCCAAAGCGACCGCAGTTGAAGAGTCAAATACCGAGCCAACCACGATGGGTGGGCATCCCAGGAATCAATAGGAACACGATTATGTTGGACTTTATCTCTTCTTCCGCTTCCTCTCTCTTCTTTTTTTTTTTAATTTTTTGACTGTGTCCTCAACGGACTCTTTTTTGTAAGCCGGTCGACGTCAGCTTGTAGAGAATACTCTTTGGAGTTTTGTAGCAGCTCAACTTTTAAATGAATGAGTATCAGTTCTTCGTTCCTGTTTGTTTTTATTGCAATTGATCGGCCTATGATATTCAACCATATATATAGGAAGTAAAGGAACTCATCTCCCCTCTGGCCTTTCAAGGCTTAATCCGCAGACCGACGTTAGGTTCGTCCCTAGGATCGTGGAGCCGCCGAGTTCTTTTTCAAGAACCATCTCGGGGGCAGTCGGATATCAGCCCGAGAGTTTGACTCGAGGCCGCTTAGGCCTTGGACTTAAATCTCCTCAGGGGTATGCAATACCAGCCCGGGGGTATCCTTAGGACCGTGGGGCCGTCGAGTTCCTTTTAAAGAACTGTCTCGGGGGCAGTCGGATACTGGCCCGAGAGTTCGACTCGAGGCCGCCTAGGCCTTGGACTTGAACCTCCTCGGGGTATGCAATACCAGCTCGGGGGTGTCCTTAGGACCGTGGGGCCGTCGAGTTCCTTTTAAAGAATTGTCTCGGGGGCAGTCGGATACCAGCCCGAGAGTTCGACTCGAGGCCGCCTAGGCCTTGGACTTGAACCTCCTCAGGGGTATGCAATACCAGCCTGGGGGTATCCTTAGGACCGTAGGGCCGTCGAGTTCCTTTTAAAAAACTGTCTCGGGGGCAGTCGAATACCAGCTCGAGAGTTCGACTCGAGGTCGCCTAGGCTTTGGACTTGAACCTCCTCAGGGGTATGCAATACCATCCCGGGGGTGTCCTTAGGACCGTGGGGCCGTCGAGTTCCTTTTAAAGAACTGTCTCGGGGGCAGTTGGATACTAGCCCGAGAGTTCGACTCGAGGCCGCCTAGGCCTTGTACTTGAACCTCCTCAGGGGTATGCAATACCAGTCCGGGGGTGTTCTTAGGACCGTGGGGCCATCGAGTTCCTTTTAAAGAACTATCTCGGGGGCAGTCGGATACCAGCCCGAGAGTTCGACTCGAGGCCGCCTAGGCCTTGGACTTAAACCTCCTCAGGGGTATGCAATACCAGCCCGGGGGTATCCTTAGGACCGTGGGGCCGTCGAGTTCCTTTTAAAGAACTATCTCGGGGAGAGTCGGATACCAGCCCGAGAGTTTGACTCGAGGCCGCCTAGGCCTTGAACTTGAACCTCCTCAGGGGTATGCAATACCAGCCCGGAGGTATCCTTAGGACCGTGGGGCCATCGAGTTCCTTTTAAAGAACTATCTCGGGGGCAGTCAGATACCAGCCCGAGAGTTCGACTCGAGGCCGCCTAGGCCTTGGACTTGAACCTCCTCAGGGGTATGCAATACCAGCCCGGGGGTGTCCTTAGGACCGTGGGGCCATCGAGTTCCTTTTAAAGAACTATTTACAGGAAATCTTTGAATATGTATATTTATTGACTTCTTGGATAAATACATCTATTACATTATTGATGGTATTGCCGGAGATTGTCTGCGTTCCATGTTCGAGGGATTGGTTGTCCACTCAAATCTTCAAGTCGGTATGCTCCACGGTGAAGGACTTCTGCGACTTGGTAGGGCCCTTCCCAATTCGGGGACAACTTGCCCCCTTCCGCCGGTTTAGATATTTCGGCTCTTCTAAGGACCAAGTCTCCTTGGCGGAAGCTTTTCGGGAGGACGCGAGCATTATAATATCTTGCTACCCGCTGTTGGTAGGCCGCCATTTTGACTTGAGCTCGGTCCCTTACTTCATCAATGAGGTCGAGACTGACTCTTAAATTAGGGAGATTGTCAACTTCATCATACGACTCCACTCGAATACTTGGCAGGCCAATCTCGACCGGAATAACAGCTTCAGAGCCGAAAACCAGGTTGAAAGGCGTTTCTTCTGTTGGCATCATGGGAGTTGTGTGGTAGGCCTAGAGCACGCTTGGGAGTTCTTTCACCCATCTTCCCTTAGATGTGTCCAGCCTGTTCTCAGTCCTCGTAATATTAGACGATTCGTAACCTCGGCCTCTCCATTAGACTGCGGATGGCCGACAGAGGAGAATCGATGAGTGATGCCAAAATCGGCACAGAAGGCTCTAAGGCAGTGTTGTCAAACTGTCGGCCGTTGTCGGTGACAAGAGTATGAGGTATACCGAATCGACAGACAATAGATTTCCAGAGAAAAGCCTTGACTTTGGCTTCAGTGATCCGGGCGAGCGCCTCAACCTCGACCCACTTAGTGAAATAATCAATAGCTACAAGCAGGAATTTCCGCTGTCCTGACGCCGGTGGAAAAGGGCCGAGAATGTTCATGCCCCATTGGACGAAGGGCCATGGGGCGAAAAGAGGACTCAACAGGGAAGCCGGCTGCCGCTGAATACAAGCATACCGCTGGCATTGGTCACATCTCTTCACTAGTTCTATAGCATCTTCCTGCATGGTTAGCCAATAATATCCTCGTCGGAGAGCTTTACGTGCCAGAGATCTGCCCCCCGAATGATTTCCGCATATACCTTCATGAATTTCCCTAAGAATGTAATCCACGTCTGCCGGGCCGACGCATTTGAGAAAAGGCTGGGAAAAGGATTTCTTGTAGAGTTGGCCATCCAGCAATATGAACTTAGAGGCTCTCTGTTTAAGCAGCTTGGCTTCTCCATGATCGGCCGGGAGGACGCCATCTTTCAAGTATTGGACATAGGCGTCCATCCACGTTTCTTCCTGTGTGACTGACAGAACTTCTTCCATGGCTTCAATACTAGGTATCTCCAGGTACTCAATATAAGTTTTGCCCATGGCGCTATCCGCTGATGTGGCAAGTCGGGCCAACATATCAGCTCTAGCATTCTCTCCTCTAGGGATGTAACTGATAGTGAAGCAATCTAGTAAAGGGATTAACAGATTCATCTTGCTTAGATACCGGGACATAATAGGATATCAGGCCTCGTACTCCCCGGCCACTTGGGCAGAAATGAGTTATGAGTCAGTAAAAGCTCGGAGACGCTTGATCCCCAGCCCATGCGCCAGTTTAATCCCGGCTAACAAGGCTTCATATTCAGCTTGATTGTTAGTGGCTTCAAAGAGGAAACGGAGAGCATACTCCAACACCATGCCCTCCGGACTGGCAAGAATAAGGCCGGCTCCACTTCCCTGGGAGTTAGAGGCCCCATCGACGTGGAGGATCCACGCCCCATCGTTCTCCTCGCCGGCATCTGAAGGAACTTGAGAGGAATCTTCTTGATGCTTCTCAGACCAAGTACACTCCACCAGGAAGTCGGCTAAGACTTGGGATTTCAGCGCGGCCCGGGGCTGAAAGGATAAGTCAAACTCCCCTAACTTGATGGCCCACTTAGCCAATCGGCTGGATGTGTCAGGACGGGACAAAATGGTTCTAAGGGGCTGGTCAGTGAGTACAATTATAGGATGAGCCTGAAAATATGGTCTGAGCCACCGGGCAAAGATAACCAAAGCGAAAATAACCTTTTCCATTTTGGAATACCTTTCTTCCACACCATGAAGTACTTTGCTAGTATAATATACAGGTTTCTGAATGGCATGGTCGTCGATATGCACCAAAACGGAGCTGACGGCTTCTGAGGAAGTCGCGAGATAAAGGAAGAGCTTTTCTCCTTCCTCTGGCTTAGATAACAGGGGTGGCATGGATAAGAATTCCTTAAGCTCATCAAAAGCTTGCTGACAATCTTCCGTCCATTCAAAACCATCTGCTCTGCATAAAACTTTGAAGAAAGGCAGACACCTCTCCGCCAATCTCGACAAAAATCGGCTCAGCACTGCTATCCTTCCAGTAAGTTGCTGTACCTCCTTCTTATAGGCTGGTGGCCTCATATCAAGAATGGCCTGAATCTTCTCCGGGTTTGCCTCAATTCCCCGCCGGGTCACCAGAAAACCCAAGAATTTCTTTGCAGTAACTCCAAATGCGCATTTGCGCGGGTTAAGCTTGATTCTATGAAGTCGGAGGTTATGGAAAGTTTCCTCCAGATCAGCGATATGGTTGGCAGCACAAGTGCTCTTCGTCAGCATATCATCTACATACACTTCCATATTGCGGCCAAGCTGATCTTTGAAAACTTTATTCATCAGCCTTTGGTAGGTGGCCCCAGCGTTCTTTAACCCAAAGGGCATTACTTTGTAACAATAAATGCCCTTCTCAGTAACAAAAGAGGTATGTTCTTCATCCGAGGGGTTCATGTTTATTTGATTATACCCTGAAAAGGCGTCCATGAAACTAAGAAGTCATCTACGTACACTTCCATATTGCGGCCGAGCTGATCTTTGAAAACTTTATTCATCAGCCTTTGGTAGGTGGCCCCAGCGTTCTTTAACCCAAGGGCATTACTTTGTAACAATAAATGCCCTTCTCAGTAACAAAAGAGGTATGTTCTTCATCCGAGGGGTTCATGTTTATTTGATTATACCCCGAAAAGGCATCCATGAAACTAAGAAGTTCATAGCCGGACGTAGAATCCACTAACTGATCGATCCGTGGCAATGGAAAACTGTCCTTAGGACAGGCTTTATTAAGATCAGTATAGTCAATGCAGATTCTCCATCCCCCACTGGTCTTCCGGACCATGACCACATTAGCTAGCCAGTCAGGGTATTGTGCCTCTCGAATATGGCCGGTCATAAGCAATTTATCCACTTCTTCATCTATAGTTCTCTGCCGCTCAGGAGCGAAGCTCCTTTTTTTCTGGCGGACTGGTCGGCATTCTGGGTTGATATTAAGCCGGTGAGTGATCACCTTCGGGGGAATCCCAACCATATCCGTCACCTTCCAAGCAAAGATATCTGCATTCACCTGCAAGAAGGCTAGGAGCTGACTCCGGGCTTCAGGAGAGAGGAGTTCGCCGATTTGCACAATTTTGCCCGGGTCATCCCCTAGGGGGCAAGATATCAAACGTTCTGCTAGTTCCCCCCTCCGTTCGGTCTCCCTGGGATCGAATGATTCGGCAGCCGGGGGAACCGCAACTGCTTGAGGATTGGAAGCTAGATGATAACAAGGTCTGACTGAGTCTACCTCCCCATGCATTTCGCCAATTCCTTGGTTGGTAGGGAATTGCACCAGTAGACATTTAGTGGATATAACCGCATTCAGCATATTTAATCCAGGATGGCCAAGAATGACATTATATGTCAGGGGCACCCGGGCCACCAAGAAGTCCAGCATCACCGTGCTCTGACGCGGTGGTGACCCTGCCGTAGCAGGTAGGGTGATCTCGCCCTCCACCCATATGGAATCTCCTGTGAAACCAACTAGAGGAGCAGCTACAGGTCGAAGAGAGTCAAGAGATAAGCCCATTCGAAGAAATGCATCATAAGTAAGCACGTTGGCGGAGCTCCCGCTATCGATTAAAATCCTTCTTACAGGATGCTTAGCGACCGTCATAGAGACGACGACGCTATCATCTTTTACAATAACTCCCCCAGTCATATCTCCCCTAGAAGGGATTACATTTTCTAACCCTCCCTCCCCTCTTGGCCTTTTATGAAGTGATGCTCCTCCACGGGCAATCATTCCCACCATTCGCTCTGTAGGGGCGTTATCGATGTTGGCCTAAGGTGGAGGAGGGCCCATCAAAGCTGGTACAGGTGGAGTCTTCTTCTTCTGGATGTACTGCCCCAGATATCCCCTTTGTATAAGTTCTTCAATGGCTTGTTTCAGATTGCGGCATTCCTCAGTGTCATGGCCGTAATCTCTATGGAAACGGCAATAGCGGCTTCTATCACGTGCAGCACCTTTCTTCAAAGGAGGTGGACGCCACAGATAAGGCTCATTTTCAATCTCCATGAGGATATGGGCCCGGGGTGCAAGGAGGGGTGTAAGATGATCTTCTCTGGGGGCAGGCTCTTGCGGCGGTCAGCTGGTCGACGCGATGGTTTAGACTTCTTGGGGGAGGGCCCGCTCGACTCCGGGCGAGCTAGCCTCTTCCCAGTCCTTCCTTCGGCACCCCTTCTTGACGAATCGGCTTCATCGGCGCGGATGTACTTCTGTGTACGACTCAAAAGATCAGCATAAGAGCAGGGAGGCCTTTTGTCCAAAGAGTAGGTGAAACGGGAGGGACGGAGCCCCCGCTTCAAGGCCAGAGTAGCCACAGCATCGTCGAGGTGATAGACTTCCAGAGCCGCCACCTTGAATCGGGTTATAAAGTCTTTCAGAGATTCCCCATCTTGTTGTTGCACAGAGAACAAGTTGTCTGCCACTCAGGGGATCTTCCGACAAGCATCAAAATGAGCTAAGAAAGATCTTTCCAATTGTCGGAAGGAGTCAATACTGTGCGCGGGCAGACGAGAATACCAGGCACGGGCGGCCTTTCGGAGCATGGCTGGAAAAGCAATACATAAGAGGGCATCAGTTGCCCCTTGAACTTGCATAATAGCCTTGTAATTTTTCAGATGATCTAGAGGATCGGTGGTGCCATCATAAGGGTCAAGTTGAGGGAAACGGAACATCCCAGGAATAGGTTCCTCCATAATTCGCCGAGTAAGAGGAGGATGGGTGTCGTAATCCGACCCCGGCTGATTATTAATTCTTTGGCTGAGCTCTTCCAATCTTCGGTCTTGTTCATCGAGATGCCTCTCCATCTGATCAGCCATCTTTCCTCCAGCTGGCTCAGGGGAAGAAGATAAAGACCGACGACATCATTGGCGGTGCTTCACGTGTGGCTCCTTACCTCGCCGCCGCCTGGCAGGTGGACTACCCGAGGAATGGGTAAGGGAGCGCAATCCACCCCGGGAGCCTTGAGAATGAAGCGCCGCTGAGGCGTAGGGGTGGAGGGGGTAGGAGGGGATCTCCCCCGGGTAGACTGCTAGCTAACAGGGGTAGCCGATCTAGAGTGTAAGGGTGTTTCGAACCGCCGTCGGGCCCCTCTGGAATGTTGCTCCTGCAGTTGCTGAACCATCCCAACGAGGGTTTAAACTTGCTGTGTGAGGGTGGCTAACTGGTCTTGGGGGGTAGCTGATACCGATGGTGGTAAGGAAGGAGCTGGAGGGCTTGGCCGGGCTAGCTCGGTTGGGTCAGGGGTTCTCTCAATCCGATCAGAAGATGAGAGATGCCCCCCAGACCCCTGAGAAAAGTCTTCCTCCAGAGATCTAGTCTTAATGTTGGGAAGATCAGAGCTATCTGAAGGAGTCGAAGGTTCTCCCCCTACCTGGCGTGCCAATCTGTTGATGCTTGATCACCAGAAAGATAGAAAAATTTTCTTTGTTCAAGATCTCCGACCGAAGGAAGAAAAAATCCCCATTTCTTCCTGGATCCCCCCCCCTTTTATACTCCTTGAATCTTAGAAGAAAAAATTGCCCTCTGACCTTCGTCATCATGCCATCAGCGTCAAGTCATATTTCCCTTTTTTTTGAATAAGATTAATGTGTAAGATTAGTGTATAAGATCAATGGTCATCCACTGCCCTGGAAGTCAAGAATCGTCATGATGGGTTTCGATCTTCCCAAGGGAATGTCAGAGTTAGTGGAAAGTTATCTGGCTCTAAAACAGGTGCTCAGTATCTCCTTTATTTGAGTTTTTCGATGAATGGTGACGTTCTGGCATTTATCTTATCCAAGCCATTTAAAGCGCTATGATGTTTGATAATTCTTGGGCTCTGTTCCAGATATGACAGTTTGTAGCGTTAAGTGCTTCTGATATAAAAATAGCTTTAAGAGCTCGGGACATATAGCCCAAAGCAGGGGGCCGCCCAGGAGCGTGAGGCCGCCCAAAGCTTGGAGGCCGCCCAGAGCTTGGGGCCGCCCATGACATGGGGGCCACCCAGAACTTGGGGGCCGCCCAGGACCTGGGGGCCGCCCAAGGCTTGCGGGCCGTCCAGGACCATGGGGCCACTTTTGACTAGGAGGCCGCCAAGAGCCCGGGGACCGCCCAGGGCCGGGAGGCCGCCCAAAGCTTGGAGACCGCCCAGAGCTTGGGGGCCGCCTAGGACCCGGGGGCCGCCCAGAACTTGGGGGCCGCTCAGGACCCGGAGGCCACCCTTGACTAGGAGGCCGCCCAAAACTTGGGGACCGTCCAGAGCTTGGGGGCCGCCCAGGACCTGGGGGCCGCCCAGAACTTGGGGGCCGCCAGGACCTGGGGGCCACCCTTGACCAGGAGGCCGCCCAAAACCTGGGGACCGCCCAGAGCTTGGAGGCCGCCAGGACCTGGAGGTCGCCCAGAACTTGGGGGCCGCCCTTGATCAGGAGGCCGGTCAAAACCTGGGGACCGTCCAGAATTTGGAGGCTGCCTAAAGCTTGGGGTCTTGTGCCGAGGGTTCCAACCTATTCCCCGCGGACCGACCGTATCTCGACCCGTCCTTCATTTATTGACCATATCAGAAAGTGTTATGGTGGGGGTAGGCTTTCATTGATAATTCTTTAGTTTTATCATGCGCAAGATGCATGGGTTGTTATTAATTTTATGTTGAGATAGGGATGCAAAAATGAGGACCTGGAAGATGGGCTCCCCTTGATGGTAACAGTTAGGGATGGTAACAGCTAGGGAAGGATACGTTGTGAGGTTGCGATCTTATAACCTGGATTTGCGTTACGAGTTGAGGGAAAGCGAAAGAAAGTGGAGCATGTGGTGCTTGAAGAAGCTAGACTGATACTATCACAGAACAAATAAACGACATGGTACCAAAAACTCAGCTATATGTAAAGCAGAAAAGAGAAGACGATAGAATTGCATCCAGAGAGTCTTCTCTTGGCGGAGGCATCTAGCGCAGGGCATCTCAGCACATTGATCACAACAATCCCCAACCAACCCCCACCCCACCCCACCCCACCCACCCCGCGCTCAACTACTTGGCAGATGGACGAAATAGAGAGATCAGCTTGTGATTCAGCAAAAGAGCCAGGGAGATATGAAGACGAATTGCCTTTAGCACCTGATTCATCACCAAAAGCGTCTTTAACTGGCCCAAAACTTCAGTCAAAATTGTAGAAGAGAATGGCAAGCACAAATACTTAAAGAGGGGGCTCCAGTAGCCCTTACGTTGCCATGTGAATGCACCAATTTGGTTGGCTTTAAGCCGTCAGCATCCAAAGCAAAAACGGTGTCCCTAGCGTTTTACGACTCCTCAAAAATAGATTGATGAAGTTGACAGTAAACTGTAATTGAAAATGAATTCTTTTGGGGTTTTAAGATTTTTGAAGTAGTCGAACCTAAATAAATTGTATCGCATCTACCGAATCCAATCAGTACAAAAAAGCATGCCTCTATCCAACAAAACGTAATCATATGACAGGCTATGTTCTTCTGGCGGGAAACCAGAAAACAAAAGCCAAATAAAGAAAAGAACGGGAAGCAAAAGAATGATAACATGAATGAGGATGAGATTCAGAAAAAGTATATCAACAAAAACCAAGGAAAAAAAATCAAAAACGTATGAGGATTATATTTCTACGCGCCAAAGAGGCCCTCAGCAAATCAACGTAGGGACATTACGATGGCTGTAGAAGGTTAATGGTGGCATTAGAAAATCAAGATGTAAGTTCAAATGACAAAATTCGGAGGATGTGCTTTGACAAAGATCATTCCCTGATAGGGATAAATAAATAAAATATGACAACACCAACGCAAGAGAATGGGTTAATAAGTCTCAAATGCAGAAGCATCGTAGATCCATAATTCCTCAGATTGTTATCATCAGAAAGTAAGAAGGCTTGGCCACAAAACTAACGAACATAGCCTCTTAAGCTAAACTCTGTATCATTCTGATAATTCGGGGTCATCTCCTGCCCATCGTTGCTATGAGCGCAGATAGTTGTCACATTAAATAGTAAACAAAGAACCTGATACCACAAACTCACTCAGCTATATATAAAGCAGAAACAGGAGGACAGAGTTGTAGTAGTAACCTACATTCACGTTATTATTGTGCATGCATCATACGGCAAGCCATTATTACATACCAGCATATGTCATCACATCCATAGCTTATAAGTAGCTGAAGGTGTCACCCATATCAACATATCAATTCCAAGGACATTCTTTATGATGATCATGGCTCCAGCTCCTTGAGGAAATCTGAGTGGTCGACAAAAACCTGTGAAGCAGCAGGATAAAATTAGCTATATATTGCTCATCTCTTATTATTAAATAACTTTCATCATAATTTAAGAAGTTAGCAACCCAAGACAATTTATGCTATTCTCATGATATCAATCGATAGGCATTAGTGATACTAATCTTTAATGCTCTTACATTCTCAATCAGGTTAGAAAGAAGCATTACATTTCTTTGTACATCAACTCACAAACTGAACGTGCCCTCATTTGTACCATGCTTCTTGATTGGAGCACAACTGAGAAGAGATGGTCCAGCTGGGCACATAAATTAAGCCATAATAGAGTTGAGCCTGAGTTGTTAGTGGACAGTTCGTATGTCTGATTGGCCAAGGGTCTGTATACATGCTTTGAGCTAATCTCAATTGTTAAATCTCAAAAATGATTGCAGAAATATGTATCCATTATTAAGCACTTGATCCACTAGATTGACAATAGATGCTAAATAGATTTTATTATTAAAGTGGTAATTGAATTATGTGCGCATGTAGAATAGGCTATGATAAGGTCAGTGAGTTTTTGCTCATCTACTAGCTGTGAATTCTTAACTTCTTATCAAGCTAGATATTAAACGTAACATGTTCGATTTGCCATCAGTTTGCACATCTGACAACCCTATTACTTAGTACCATCTTGTCTGCATTGTTTAGACTGACTTGACAAAAATATCAGCTCTAACATGCATGACATATCACATGAACCAAAGGGGAATGCAATGTTGCACCAGAATTTAAAGAAGCTGACAGCCCTAGTTTCAGCACTGTCTTGCCTGCATTGTTTAGACCAACTTGATTGGAACATCAGATTTAACATGGATGACATGTCAAATGGACCAAAGGGTAATGTTGTAGCACCTCACTTAAAGTAGCTCAGCGACATCTAAACATTGGATGTTCTAAAGTTGATAACATTCATTTAGATTTATATCGAAGTGCTATATCTAGGAAGTTCAGAAACATGCGACAAGCTAATACTGTGCAGAATAAGGATTTGACTGCTTCTGCTTAAGCATAGTTATAGTGAAGTCCATACAGTTGGAATCTTCTATCTAGGGTAATGCAACCACTTGGGAACCTTTCCATAATCTCGAACGCATGCTAGATTCCTAAGCTTGTCCTTACCATAACTGTTTCTAAAGCATCCCTTCGCACCTGCACCTGCACCTGATTCTTGGAATACTCAAGGTTTGAAGTGTGAGCTGAAATTGTGCACTGAAACTCGATTCTGGTCAATCTTGATGGTCATGGCCAGTTTCGCTGCAATGCCAATGGTAAACTGACTGATGCCAGCCTAGCATCGGTGATTTCAGCCAAATTCAGCTGAAATTGACTTATTTTGGTCCCTCCTATTATATGAAGGTCGTCTACTTGTTCATTTAAGTACATTGGCTATATTGCCAATTTTGGGTACTTTGTTTAATTTTCTTGAGTTAAAAGAGGATATATGATAAACATATCCCTTGACAGGCCAAAGACTAAAAAAAGGCCCCTATTGCACTAACTTAAAGGCTTACAAGAGAAAAGGATCGATTGATATGAACAGCTAAATACCAAACACCATCATTTACAGCAATTACTATTTTTTATGTATCTTATAAATCTATAACTCTCTCTCTCTCTCTCTCTCTCTCTCTCTCTCTCTCTCTCTCTCTTTCAACATACTATCCTCTCTTCATCCTTGAATCCTCTATTCTTTACTTTGTCCCCTTATTTTCTTGTTCTATTCTTTACTCTGTCCATTTTCCTTTTACAATTATTATTCATCATCATCATTATTCTCCCTTCCTCTCCAATCATTCATTGTCATCTTTCTCTTTCATATTTTCAGCAGCAACAATATCAAACTGAAACAGAGTGGCAAAATCTTTTCCCTTCTTCTCTTCTTTCATATTTCTGTCCTTGCTCCAGCCTGAAATTAGATGGCAGTTATATGACTCGGATTTGACTCAATCTTGTACTGCCTTTATTACCTTTTCCTAAGGCCCACCAATTACACATCAAGAACCCTGAGATATTTAAGTTTCTATTACAAGCTGCCTTCAAGGACCCCATTAATTTGGTATGATTGCCTCCCTGTTCTACAGCAGCTATGTTGAAATGTCAAGAGAAAGATAACAGGGTTAACTAAGTATAATATATCATAAACCATCCAATCTTATGGTATATATTGTATGGCCAACATTGAGGGTTTAGACAAGAGGATTCCATTTTTCTTTCCATTGACGATAATAAGATCCCTTTCCTTCAAAATAAAAAAAAGGAAAAAGAAAAAGAAGAAAACAGTCATTCCCACATGAAGGTGATATTTACTGTAAGTTATACAGACTCCAGTACATCACCCATTGAAAGGTCTTCTGATTTCTAGTGACTCTGTAGTCTGTATCATGTAACTAATCAAGAACACCTCAAAGTCTATAATGCTGTTACCATGGAATTTAAAAGCTCTTTGAGAAAGATATTGTTCTTTGTGGTAAAGTGGCAAAGGGAAGTTTTCACAAAAGGAAAAGGTGAAAATGATGAGCATTATAAATTATTGATAGAATCTGAAAAGTGATAATAGAACTCAAAACATCATTGCCTACATAGCAGCTAGATATTGCAGATACACTGTTGAAAGTTGTCAAATCAAGGTCACCAGAATAGAAGCAATTATATTCTTTTCTTCCAATCATGAGGCATTCCTTTAAATCTTCATCTTAGATAAGCAATCCAAGCAGGATGCTTTCTTCCCCATGAGTTTTCCAGTTCTCTGTCTTTAGTCAGTCTCACATACTAAAAGTGTAGAATGATCAGCAACAGATTAAAATAAGCTCATCGATGGCCTGAAACTTCTGCAAGGCACCAAGGTTTGGATGCTTCTTATACTCAAGGTGAAGCGTTTTCATCTAGGTGTATTTGAGGTAAAGAAGGCATATGTTTTTGATCTGATTTGATGCATAAGAAAAGCTTATCTTTCTTAATAAACTATATTTGTAATATTTCTTTCTCAAAGTCTATCATATTTATTAGATTGTGTCTACTATATGATATACTTTATCCCATATATAATTATTTCCTTTATCCTTTTAAAAAGTTAAAAATTGAAAGACAAATAGATGTAATAACAAAAATTATGCTATCATCTAAGAAAGGGGAGGAAATACATCGAGGAACCATAGATTTCAGCCGAGAAAGAGGAGTTTTTAACACTAGCACAATGTTTTACTACTGAGTTAATAGGCTAAATATATTACTATCATGATTTTTTTAGCTTTTTTTCTATTATGTGTTAAAAATCTTTTTTTACAAAATTATTCTATTTTTTTTCAAAACTGTGCACGTCATCACTTAGGCGCGCATGTATGCTTTGGGCTTGTGTTCCAAGAGCTCTTTGCACTTAATGTGCACCTAGAGCTTTTAACAATGCTGGATTTGCATACTTGCTAAAAGATTTGTGCATAATTATTTTCAGACATTATGAGAAATGATGTGCTGAATTCAACTCTTCAAAACACTGAGCATAAAATAAGACATATACACTAATACAATAACAATGCAAGCAACTCTGAAAACACATCAACTCCGTGCATTGGGTATAGAACCACTGAAAGCATTCAGAATAACATACCACTTTCCAGCCATCTGGATCAAGAAAAGAGGTAACTTTGGTGTTTATTCCTGGAATTGGTCCTGGTTGTCGTGTGATTTTTCCTCCTAGCTCTTTGGTGACCAGATCAATGACCTCAGCACTTTTATAAACGTCTTCAGTGCTAAGAGCGAGCTAGTGATGGATGTCACAAACATTGGAAAAAGTAATAGGAAATATAAAAATTCACTAGTCAAAATAATGAGATAGAACCTGTGCATATGCATTGCCTTTGGTATACTCTGTCACTCCATAATTGTATGTCAACTCCAGAACTGTTGTCTCACACTCATCAGCATAACCCATCATAGCAATAGTATACTGCACAACTCATGATATGCAAAGTAAATTGTAAGTGCTATTTAAAACTATGATAGACAATAAGAAGGTAGATCTAAACTAACGTGGACATAGTTATTTGTAATTTGAGTGTCGACTTAGTCCTGAATAGAGCAGAGTGGAGGAAGAGATTCATGTAGCCGACCCCATGTAGTTGAAAAAAGGCTTAGATGAGTTGAGTTGAGTATAGACAATAAGAAAAATGAATTCACATAATTTCATGATATACAGGTTTCTCATCAAATTTATAACCACTAAAACTGATTGCGGATAGAAAACTACCTTATACTGAGGAACATCTTTTTTCTTCACTAACTTCATCCCACATGCCTGCAAGAATGTAAGGGTACACAACATTAAGAACAGATGATTATCTGAAACAAACAGCCGATCAAGGAAGCATCTGAAACAAAAAGATAATGGATGCGCACTGGTTCTCTATGGTAAAGAATTAATATGCTACAGCACAGCCCATCCCTATCTGCGAATTGCAACCAGGAAGATGAAAATATAGATTCGAATTTCAAAAAATGACTGACATCATTCATTAAGTTGTCTTTTCTGAACCTCCTCCCTATGATCACAGCAAGTTCTTCGTTAGCAATATGTAGCATTCACTGTTAGCACTTCAAAGGTCTGTTGTTGACTGGTCAGAGATGGCAGCGTGCCCCCCTTGAGTTATTCACTCTCGAGTAGATGCATTTGTTAATTGATCTCATATTCTACCAGAAGCTGATAAGGAACCATTATTTATAGCCCAGAACACACAAGCGTGTCCCTGCCAATAGGCAGGATGTTTCCATGGGGTTAAAGAAAAGAAAACACTTGCTGGAAGTTTATGATCAGAATCACAATGAAGCTTCAAATAGAAAGGCAGTTAAATTGCATGGGCCAGCACATTTCCATAAAAGATCAGCTAATTTTCAACATAAATAATCTTAGAAAATTTCATGCACTTGAGAAGAAGTCAACATTCATTCTTCATATATAAAGATCCACTCTTTCTATCATCATGCAGTACCAATGATTATCGACTCATTGGTAAAATACCCTATTTACAACTCAACAAACAGGGGTTCTTAGAGAAAATAAACTAAGACAGCTATCATATTCTTGAGGTAGTGACAAGCTAGGCCAGAGTATGATTCAATACATCAACTTATGTCATATAGTCTGCGCATGAACCAGTACGTACACACACATACACACACGAGAGAGAGAGAGAGAGAGAGAGAGAGAGAGAGAGAGAGAGAGACCCATTCACTTTAAACTTGCTCTTGGTTATTACAAGTCTCACTTTATTGTGTAGTGGAACCCCTGAGCTCTATTTATGTACTTATCTCTGACAATCTTGCCTCATATACACCTTAATAAACTTAGCTCTATGGATTTTATCTAATTATCTTGCACATTTAGTTGCAACAATTGCAATCAGTTGAACATTCTTGATCCAATCAGTGCAAACTAGAACACTGCACAAAAGGAACTTCATTTATCCTTACTTAAGCTTCAGTTATATTATATATAACTTTTGTTGTCCAGTTACATTTAGCATGTCACCACAAAGATAAGATGATGAGAGAAATAGTACATAAGTGCAAATAGGGAAACGCTGGTTGAGAAAAACTACAAAGCAGGAAACATAAAAGTGTGATAAAATAATACCAAAAAAGAGAAAAAAAGAAAACTGTTAGAAAAACCAAGGGGAAAAAAAATCATCACAGCAATATTTTACGTTAGGTAGTTACAGAATTGGCTTCCAGAGATAATGTGCTTCTTTCCCATTGCTCTCATCACATGCATGAATTTTTTGTATGAGATTCCTGTATTTGTATTAGCAGTACTCCTAATAGAAAAGTTTTACCATGAAATGGTGAAACTAATAGGAAGTGTATATTTAACATTATGATAATTAAAAACTTTTTAAGAGAGATAATTGTATCAGCATTTATATGTGCTTTCCCTTCATGTTCTAGAGTCCAAAAGTAGAAATTTTTGAGGAAATAATTGGTGATGGCCATAAACAGGAGTAGCAGTGGGTGTCACCGGATGGTGTTCACTGGTAGGAAAAGAGAAGCAGCAGATGGGATGCGCATCTCTCCACACACACAGACACACACACACACACACACACACACACACACACACATTTATATATTCTTACATATATACATGCATGCATACATACATACATACATACACCTGCATATACATCATATAAACAAGTTATATATACACATATGTGTGTGTGTTATCTGCATATACATTTGTGAGTCCATGATGGAGATGTGCCTCTAGATTCCCTAGACATCCCAAGCTCGATTCACATGTTTTGGGAAGCCAAACACACTTCGTCCCTGAAATCTGTTTCATGGAAAACTTCAAGTTGACTAGTAAGTGTGTTCCTTGGTATCTAACATTTAGTGCCAATTTTAAGATGAAATTTGGATTTCTGAAAGAAACTATATCAATCTTGGACCTCTTTTTGAGAAATAAAACCCTGGTTAGACATTCTTAGGTTTCTCTCAACATGGACAAGTGATTTGCAATGCATGCCACACAGCATTATGGATAAGGATACTCACTCCAACCCCACAGAAACAGAGCCCCAGCCCTCCTAGGTATTTCTAGTCTAATATCAGACTAACTTTCAAATTCCTGTTTGATGATAGACAGAAAATGAATAATTGCTCAACAGAACTACTATTGTTGTCATCATTTACTTTTTTCCTTTTCTGATATATCACAGGAATATGAAATGATCTTGCTACTTAAACTTAATTGAGTGTGTTCTGTAATTGTCTAGGTTAAATCCACATTTTGAGGACAGCTTTCGCCGTGAAAATATTTATAAAGTAATGCTCATTTTATGCGTCAACCATAGAAGTGGATAGCCTATTGAAAAAACCTGGCAATCAAAAACTGGAAAGGTAACACACAGTTGCTAGGTTCAACCACCCCTTTTTTTGTCAGGAAAACACTTAGACAATTGAATATGTTCATTATCAAATGAACACATCATGGGGAGAAGAAGAAGAAGTAGATGAAGAAGAAACAGCATTCATGAACACAAAGCATGCTATCCTTACATTTCTTAGTACTAATATCCATCTTCCATCTTCTAATTCAGTAATGGCGATAGAAAGTGCTCCAAAATATTTTCAAATAATGAGTTTGCAAGGATCTTACATTTTAACAAGTTAGTATTACATTGTGCAAATATTGTTATAGCTGGTAATAGATAATTTTGTTTTCAGGGAGAGAGAATTAACAGTGCTTGTAGCCTACTAGTATCACAATTATCTGCAAATGCGAACAATATATATCTACTGTATGGTGTTAACAGTAGAATACCTTTTCATAAAACCTGATAGAGCGTTCCAGATCACCCACACGAAGCATAACTTGGCAAAGTGGCTCGGGTGTGGGGCCCCTTTGAATAAGCTCAAAAAGGTAACCATCAGGGTCTTGTGCAAAAGCAATTACAGTTGCTCCTCCTTTAACAGGACCAGGTTCACGTGTGATCTTGCCACCCTTTTCCTTGATATTTTCAGCCAACTTATAGACCTACAATCCCATCAAGTTTTGTTTTCTTTTAGGAGTGAGCCAGAATCATATAAATGTAATCATGAGAATTAATTTTAAGCAAGTTGAAGATACCCACATCTTCTGTTGCAATAGCAAAATGCCCAAAGCCAGTGCCAATGTCATACTTATCCACTCCATAATCTGTCCATAATACCAGAAAGGAATCATAATAAGCATACAGTTTGCAGGAAAAACTCAAGATCACGTACAAACATATGCATATTCCATGACTACCATGCATCACTTGCAAAAAAATTGTAGTTCAGCTTAATTTGGCAGCAGACTACAAACTAGAAGTAGCAAAAAGTTCAAAGGAAAATAAAATATTAATGTGATGATAAAAAGGAAGCTTTTCATTACGCAGAGACATACTATATGTCAATTCTACCACAAAATGAGAGTCTTCTGGCCCAAAACCAAGGAAAGCATTTGAATATTTCTCTTCTGGAACATCTCTTTTCCTCAGTAGTTGCATCCCAAAGCATTCTGTGTAAAATCTAGTGACATTGAAAAAATATTAAATCAGAATGACAAGAATGGTTCCATAAAATTACAGAAAATCAATAAATTATTTTGGCAAATGAAGTCTTAGACAGCACACTTTATGGTACGGTCCAGATCCCCAACACGATAAACAGCATGTAAGAATCGCCGCTTGTCTTTCTGTGCCCATTCAAGTAGATGCTCACTTGCAACTGACTCAGTTTCCGTTCCAGATGCCATATCTAGATGTATCCAATATTTACTTCTGTGAGTGCGATGCAATAAAATCAATCATGGCTAAGCTATTAAATGAGATTAATATTAAGTGAATTGATGTGGATCACAAGGATAATTTTCATTAGTACATAAGCATGCAATCTTGAGGCATAGTTACTAAAATTCATACTGCCTTGGAAAATTACAGTTAAATTTGTAGCAGAAGGAACGATGGTAGGAAATCAGTTGAGATAGCTATTGCAACTGATGGCAAGTCATATTAGTATTTCATTAGTGCTGATGCAATTCTCACATATGGATGAAGGACATTCATACAACATGCTAACCCCTCCCTCTGATCCCCTAAACTCAACACAGACCCATCAAGAGTTCTCCATAACCATGGATTGACCATATGGCATATAATTAAACCCCCTTACATGTAAGACAAGCATATGAGATATAGTGTACAATAAGAGGCACAAGAACAGCAAAGAAAAATGATACCATGAGACACCATTTAGCAAATTCCTGTAGTAGAATATCAAGCATCTATATTAGCACCTGCTTAGTCCAAACTATGGGAAAAAGGCCAGGTGCTTAGGCGACAAGCCCTGCTTATGGGCAAAAATGTCATTGGTGACATAGAGAATACCAACAGGAATTATTGAATTTACACAGTGTCGTAGCTTTGCTTGATTTATCAAGATTTCCTCAAGGATGCATGAGGATAAAGACAGGCAATAAGATAAGAAGCAACAAGGCAATAATGTTGTAGAACCGCCACTCCTGGGAGAAGAAACTACAGAATTACTGTCTCAAAACCTTCTTTTAAACTACAATACTGCTCCTGCTCCATGGGACACTTTGAATTATAAGCAGCACAAAACCTATGATTCCCTCTTTTTTTAACAACAAAAAAAAATCATGGCGTTTTTCACTCCCATTCTCACTCCTAACTTCAAAAACCCCTAGGATGTCCCATGAATGTCAAGGAAAATTAACAGCATAAATTGATGAATTTACCTAAAACAAATTTATAATATAAAGCAATATTATAGTAAATTCGACAAAATCATTTCCAGTTGTTTCAAAGCAATGCAACAAATGATAAGCATTTTACAAAATGACTTCAAATAATTTCCCCCTTTTAACTGAAAAAAAAAAAATCTAGAGCAATGCCTAGAATGTTGGGCTTGTATGTCGGTTTAAAAGCTTTGAAGTGAACAGAAACTTGATCTCTGTCTCCATAGAGGGAGAGGAAAGGGAAAAAGTCATTTCCTGATCACCGAATATTGAATGGAATTGATTTAATGCCTCTAAGGCAAGATCTATGAAATAGATTCAGAGAAAAGAAGGCATTAACATGACAAATTTAAAAGGAAATATCTCCAACATTCGAGAATTAACCTTGTTGGGCATCAATTCCCGGAGCACAAACGCAACAGCGCACAACATCATGCTGCAAAGAATTCCATCCAAAACCTTCACATCCATGAAAACACGTATTTCTAATCTAACATCGATGCCGCTACACCAAATATGAAAAAAAAAAAAAAAATTCATTCAGCATCTCACTATGTTGTTGATCACGTCATTGCGATCACCCCAAAAAATTGGACAACGCTCGCCTCACCCTAAAATTATGCGGTTCAATCGTGCATCAGACAAGCCGAACCAAGTGAGGGTTTTCTCCACCAAAGACCTTATCCAAACCCCCACCCCAACCAAAAAAAAAAAAAAAATCTGAAACTTTCTAGAAAATTCTAAAACGTAATCAAGCAACAGCTAGACTTAAATTTTGATCATCGCGATGAAAATAACAAGAAAACAAGGAGAAGAAGCGAGCAAAGATGTAGAGCCCTACTAGCGGAAGAAGAGCGCTTAGGATAGAGGGTCGGCGTTCGGCGGCCTGCTCCCACTGCAGGTAGGGCGAATGGATACAAAGGCTGTTGCGCGTCCGAGAAGGAAAGGGCACGGGCGGAAATGGCCTTCGATAGCCGCGGGTTAAAACGAGCCACGTATAATTTTAATTTTTAATAATAGAAATTAAATAGATAGATAATACTATAATAAAAATTAAAAATCCTCTCTAATTAATTAATATTGGATGAGGAGTAAGGACGGTAGAAATGCGGGTCGTTCTATTTGGCCCGCGTTTTTTTTACTGTAAAGCCCCTGCGCAACTTAAAAAAAATATTATAATTATCCGTAAAACTTTTGAACCAAAATAATTCTTCTTATTCAACAGCTCCTCTCCCTTCTTTTCATCGTTTTTTTTTTTTTCGTTCCTGCGTCTCCACTCCTTTCGCCAGCCCCTTCTCCTTTCCAATTGTTTTTTTTTTTGATTCATCCATTGTTGCCAGCCCCTTTCCTTTTCCATCATTTTTTTTTTTCGATTCATGCGTTGTTCGACCATATGTAGCCGAACATATAAATTCTATTCGGTCACACAGGGTCGAACAATCTCAGCCGAACAGAATTTTCGCTGTTCGATCCTGATTGGCCGAACAGAGACTCTCTGTTCGGCCAACAAGGGTCGAACAGAGAACAGAGGCTAAAAAAAAAAAAAAATGAGGGAACGAAGAGAGAGATGTGACGGATAGAGGGCAGAGCCGTCGAACACATATAGACGTCGGAGAGGAAGGGATCTTGGGATCTTGGCAAAAAAAAAAAAAATCTTGGGACAGATCGAGAAAAGGAGGAAGAAGGGAGGGAGGGAGAGGAAGGAAGGAAGAAGAGAGGAGGAAGACTTACCTTACCTACTGGAGAGCAATCCGCTGCCGGAGAAATCGCTGCCGAAGAGCCATGAGCAAGAGAGGTGAGCACGAGCAATATGAAACGCAGGGGAAGGAAGGCCAAATAGTAATCTTAGAAAGTTGCTAGGAGGAGAGTTAATTTAAAATTTTTATAAAAATAAAAGGGCTCTTCAACAATATTGAAGCGCTATAGAGGAAAAAAAAAAAAAAAATTGAAGGGCTCATCGGTAGAAAACACGGGCCAAAATAGCCGCTACCTATAAATGATGGCAGTTAAGAGATATAATAATTTGTATTATATTCTATTCTTTATCCAATCCTCTTCAATCACATCTTGTGCAGCAAATGCAGCGCTCAAGCGAGTCAGGGCTGCTACGTTTCACAGTGACCGTTTTAAATTTTAAATTTATTGTTTCAGATTACAGACTTTTGATTGGGTTGAGGTAGGAATTGGCTAGAGCAGTTGGGTTATTGTGCCATCGTTTTTACTCTTTTTTTTTTATAAAAAAAATCATTCTCCTCCCATATGTTAAAATATTATATTATTAATATTTTATTATATAAAATTAATTAAAATTAATAAAATAACTATGCACTTTGTTAACCAATGTATATTCCCTATCAGAACGACGGTCAGCTATTCATCAATTTTAACTAATTTTATATAATAAAATATTATAATTATAATATTCTTAAAATTTGAAAGAATAAATTAGAATCATTAAAAATTTGAGGATTAAATAAATTTTAAATAAAAATTTAAGGATCAAAAATACATATTTACCGTTCATTTATTTTTAAAATATGCAACGTTATCCCACCATTTATAATAAAATAAAATAGATGAGCTCGAATAATTTCAAAAAATAGCTATATATCTACTTCTAGATCTTCCTTTCATCATTATTTCTAAGCGATTGCATGCATGAAAGCAAGTATACATTACTCCAATGGCCGCCATCTTTCTTGCCTACTGCTCTCAAAGCTTAAAAAGCCATCCCTCTAAATTAGTTCTCTTCCTGACGTACAGTAATTTGTTATTTAAGTCGACCACTACAAACGCTCCCAGCCTCTCACGCAGGGCAAGTTAACACAGATGACGTATAACTCCATTACTTCTTCTTAGCTTGACGGTGGCCGAGGTTGTCGATTGATGGAGTCATACATCGGCCGTACAGATGGAGCTGTTGATGGGTGTTTGATAGATGATAGCTATTTAATCTATCAGACTAGGCTAAAGTTATACTTTATATTTTTAAAATAATTTTATTTTGTAATAATGCTCATGGTCAGTATAACGATTGTCTTCTAGAATATAACAGTCTTCTTTGATGAAAGCAGCACTACAATTCATCAAAAATATCGAACCAAAAATACTACTCTCTTTTTAATGCACTATTGCTATACTACCCTTAGGAAAGTATTCAAATGCCTAAGAGAGGAGAAGACTAGAATTGATTCAGATTGAACTCAATTCGGAATGGTTTTGGGATGATTGAAATGGAAGGGTCTAAGGTCATATTTATAGGTTTTTAGGTGCCCCTTGGAAGCAACCCTACGAATTTAATTTAATTTAAATTCTTTGATCAAAGGATGTGAGGGTTAAGGGCTTATCACCCTTGATATGCCCTTTAGACATCGTGATCTTCAGATCAGGCGATCGAATAAGCCTTTTCATGGCTATGATCTAAAGATCAGCCGATCAGACAAGCCTATCCTCATTCTGATAAGTCTTTTCATCATCATGATCTGATTATCACGTTATCAGATAGGCGATTGCACGTCTTTGATATGCCTTTTCATGATCAGACCGTTGACTTATCTCCAACCGTACGATCAGACGGGTGCCTTATCACCAACCGACGATCGGACGGACGCCTTATCACCAACTGACGATCAGATGGGTGCCTTATCACCAACCGTCCTATTGATTGGTCAACCAACCGTCCTGTTGACTGGTCAACCGACGAGTGTCAGCCGTTGAATCGCGATCGGGATTGTGATTTGATCACCACATCTCGACCCTTCATCCGATCGATCAACGATCAATTGATCTCAGCCCTTTATCTTGATCCGATCAGTCTTCACCGTCGGATCCTCATGATCTATAAAAAATTTAAAGCCCCTCAAGCTCCTCGCGATGATGCGCATGTGCAAAGTGCAAAGTGCAAAGTGCGCCTATAAAGCGCCCATTGTGCCCTTCGCACATGCGCGTGCACGAGGGTGATGCGCATCACCCTCAAGCTCTCCACTTGTGGTGAGCCTAAGGAACTAAGCTTCAAGGAAGTCGTTTCTATATAAGTGAACATTCCTTTCTTGATTTTTTCGATGTGGGACTAAATGTCCCGCAATTTCTCATTCACACCCTAAAGAAAGGTGATGGGCTTTCAAGACCCATTAGGGTATTTAGGCCTATTTTGGCCCGTTACCTAACATGAGCTAATGGCAATGGGGAGTTTTTCTCAACAAGGATCAGGAAAGATAATGGCTTGTGGGGATTGATGGTGATGGCGAGAAAAGGATTACCGATTGTGATGTTAACATTGAGGTGGGTTACAGAGGCTGGAGTGGTGGTGGCTGTCAAGAAAGTCTCAGATGGATTGTGCTGATTGTTGGGTAAATGGGCTAATAGGCCTGAATACTTAATGGATCTTGAAAGTCCATTATCTTCTCCTTGTGTATATAAAAATTGTGAGGACATTTAGTTCCACATCAAAAAAATTAAGAAAGAAAGGTTCACTTATATGAAAACCTCTTCCTTGATGCTTAAGTTCCTTAGGCTCACCATAAGTGGAGACCTTGAGGGTGATGTGTAGCATTATGCATCACCTCCGCACGCGCGAAGGGCGCAATGGGTGTGCGTACTTTGCACTTGCGCATCGAGGGGATTTAAATTTTTCTTAGATCATGAGGATCCGATGGTGGAAACTGATCGGATTAAGATAAGGGGCTGAGATCAATTGACCGTTGATCATCGGATCAGGATCAGAACTGATTGTTGATCGAACAGATGAAGGATCAAGATACGGTGATCAAATCACGAACGCGATCCGATCGCGATCGCGAATCAATGGCTCACATCCGTCGGCTGACCGATCAACAGGACCGTTGGTGATAGGCGCCCATCCGAGATAAGGCAAACGCTCACATGGCTGTGTGATAACGTAAAACAACGTTCAGAAATGCCATTTTCAACGTGATTTGGGGCTAACGGCTATCAGGCCTTTAAGGCCATTATGTGCCGAGCCGTTGGAGCTTTTATGGGCTAAGCCTATAAATAGGCTCAAGGATTTAGATTGAGGGATGAATTAATCAAATAATTCTTTTTTTTATTATTACAGTTGATCTTTTCTTGGTCATTTGAAGGAATCATTGGGTTTGCACCTCCACGCGATCGTGCTCGTGGTAGGAGGATCGGGTCGAGTCGGGTCGTTGTACCTTGGGGATAGATCGCCAATAACCTGCATGAAGGAGCGAAAATCCGATCTTTAGGGCAGTGTCTAACACACCTCGGTCCTGGCTTGATTCATATCATCTTTTATTTTTTACTTTATTTATGCATTTATATTTCTATATTATATTTCTAGCAATTTTTAGGAGAGGATTTTTTGCAATAACAAAAATTATTTTCTAACAGCTACGATTAGGCCATTGTGATAAGTGATCTTAAAACGATGTATCGGGACGAGGATAGGCTTATCTGATCGTCTGATCATCAGATCAAAGGATGAATCGGTGTATCAAAGGCATCCTTTGATCAAATTCGATCAATTAAATCAAAATCAAATTAAAACGTAGGGTTGCTTCCAAAGAGCACCTACAACCTATAAATAGGACCCTAGACCCTTGCATTTCATTGATTCTGAATTGAGTCCAATCAAATTCAATTCAATTCTTTCCTCTCTTAGGCATTTGTATACTTTCCTAAGGGTAGTATAGCAATAGTGCATTAAAAAAAGAGTAGCATTCTTGGTTCGATATTTTTGGTGAATTGTAGTATTGCTTTCATCAGAAGAAGACGGTTGTATCCTCGGAGACAATCATCATACTGACCATAAGCATCGTTGCGGAACGAAATTATCTTAAGAATATAGAGTATAATTCTAGACTCAGTCTTATCAATTAGGTAGTGTTGACCCAATTGATGATTTTGATGATTAACAAAACAATTTGAGTATAACTATTGGAGGCTCTAATGATTTTGATTAAGTGTTTCAGATTATAAGTCTATTGAATGATCAAAATCAGGAGTTACATCGTGTTCTGGATCGAATCTAATGTCTAGGTAAGATTGCAGACATTAGAGTCGACTTCGAGAATCACAGAGCCGACTCCGGATCTGGCACGGAAGTTAGAGTCGACTCTGAGACGGTTAGAGTCGACTCTCACAGAAGAAACAGAACGTCGATTTTTCTGGCCCCGACCTAGAGTCGACTCCGGGTAAGTTAGAGTCGACTCTAGAAAAGTTTCTTGTCGATCCCAGAAAAGTCAGAGACGACTCCGGAAATAACGTTTTAAAATGCTTCGAGTTAGAGCCGACTCCAGAAAAGTTAGAGTCGACTCCAACCCACCTGGAACGAAAAATCAAATTGCCAGATCAGCTCTAACGGTAATATTTCTATTTTACCTTATTTCTAACGGATATATTTTGTTACAAGGTACACTCCAACGGATAGTTTTCTTCCAAAAATGGCTTGAAAGAAATCTATAAAAAGGGAAGACTATTATTCAAAAACAAGAATGGGAGAAAAGAAAGGAAGAAGAGAAAAACGGAAAAACAAAGAGGAAATTCGGAAATAGAGAAATCCCATTTCAAAAATCTGAAAAAGAGAGAGCCTGAATCTCAAGAGGAAAACCTTCTAGCTCAAATCCACTCCACTCCAAAAAGCTCAAGAGGAATCCAAGGCATTCAAATCAAAGTTTTGGTGGATTTCCCAACTTGGAGAAAGAGGATTCGTTTCTTGCTTTTCAACTCTTCTCAACTGCTTCAACTGTGAAGAATCGGAGCTGAGGCTTGATTCAACCCAGCAAGGAGAAGAAGAAAAGAAGAAAAGAAGAAAAGCTCAAAAGCCAACCATCTACAAATCAGGCTTTTCTAAACCTTGTTATTCTTATATTTGATTATCTGCTCATTAAGGAGCTTTGTAATTAAAAAAATTATTTCATTTGTTTGTATCTAGTTCAATCTGGGGGATTGAACTAGTGGAGGTAGTCTTACCTCGGTTCAAGCTTGGTTAAGCTTGTGTTAGGGTTTTTGTGCTGGTGAGCCCTTGAAAACCAGCTGGGTTCGTTGTGCGCCCGGAAAAACAACAAGTTTGAGTTGTGAGCTTGTAAAACAACTCGGCTGTAATCAAGGAAGATTATAGTGTGGACCCAAGTGAATCTTGGGAGTGGACGTAGGTGTTGGATACACCGAACCACTATAAATCTTTGTGTTTGCCGTGCTTACATTGACTCTATCTCTATCTCTGTCTTATTCACTGCACTTTGTATTTACATTGCTATTGCCTTCATTCTTCTTAAGCAAACTTTTTAAAAGGCTAATTTTTTAAAGAACCCAATTCACCCCCCCTCTTGGGTTGTCATCTGGGCCAACAATTGGTATCAGAGCTAGTGCTCATTAGATTTTGATCACACGATCAAGAGCTAAAGATCCAAATGGCAACACAAGTTGGATCATTTGCTGAAGGTCATTCTACGAATAGACCTCCATTGTTTAATGGTTCAAATTATTCATATTGGAAAGCTAGAATGAGGATATTCATTCAAGCTTCTGATTATGAGCTATGGGGTGTTATAATTAATGGACCTAGTACACCCACACATGTTATTGATGGCACTATTGTTCCTAAGCCCGAAAGGGACTGGAATGATAATGATAGGAAATGGCACAGCTTAATGCTAAAGCCATGAATGTATTATATTGCTCCTTAGACGCTAATGAATTTAATAGAATCTCCACTTGTAATTCCGCAAAGGAGATTTGGGATAGATTAGAGGTTACCCATGAGGGTACCAATCAAGTAAAAGAATCTAAAATTAATATTCTTGTTCATAAATATGAATTATTTAGCATGGAACTGAAACCATTGCATGCATGTACACTAGATTTACAGATATTGTAAATGGTTTAAAAAGTCTTGGTAAGACATATACTAACTCTGAACTTGTTCGAAAAATTCTTAGGTCATTACCAAGATCATGGGAAGCAAAATGACAGCAATCCAAGAAGCAAAGGACCTCAACACTTTACCCTTAGAGGAGCTTCTAGGATCTCTTATGACCCATGAGCTGACTATGAAGCAGCATGTAGAGGAGGACACAAAGAAGAAGAAAATGATTGCCCTCAAAGCTGCAAAAGAAGAAGAGAGCAGCAGCGATGATGATGATGATGATGAAGAGACTGCTCTCTTAGCCAAAAAGTTTAAAAGATTCATGAGGAGAAAGAAACCCTTCCACAAGAAGAAATTTGGAGCAAAGTGGGAAGGAGAAAAGGATAAAAACAAGGACAAGGACAAAAAGAGAAAGACCCCTTGACTTGTTATGAGTGTAAAACCGGGGCACTTTAGGAATGAATGTCCAAAATTGAAGAAAGCCTACAAAAAGAAAAAGAAGGCTTATGTGGCGACATGGAGTGACAGCGAGGAATCTTCTTCCGAAGAAGAAGAACAAAAGGAAGTCGCAAACGTATGTTTCATGGCGGACGACAATGATGAGGTAAGTTCCGAAACCCTTGCGATGATTTGCTTTTGATGAACTTTTGATGCTTTTAATGAACTTGTTGGGGATTTCAAAGTTTTGAAAAAGAAATAAGATTTTGAAAAATAAAAATTTAACTTTCATTAAAGAAAAGAAAATCTTAATAATGAAGTTGAGAAATTTAAATCTGAAAATGATTTTAGTAAAAGAAAAGAACTAATTTCAAATGAAAATGATAAACTAAGGAAAGAGGTTGAAAAACATAAGAACATAGTTGATAAGTTTACTTAAGCTCAACTAAACTAGACATGTTATTAAATAGTCAAAAAAATAGTTTTTGACAAAGCCGGATTAGGATATAACACTTTAAGAAAACAAAAATTACTTAAAAATATTTTTGTGCGTGCTGGCCAAAGTAATTTTACATGTTTTAAATGTAATCAAAAGGACATAAATCTTATGAATGTAAAATTCTGAAACCTAATAAAAACTTAAATGTTAAAGGGAAGAAAATATGGGTTCCGAAAGGAACAATATTTGTTGCTACTAACCATGAAGGACCCAAGAAAGCTTGGGTACCTAAACATAAAGTCTGATTTCATTGCAGGAATGTCTTGTGGCCAAAGATCAAAGAGAAAGTGGTATCTTGATAGTGGCTGCTCAAGACATATGACGGGTGACAAAGAAGAATTCATCACCCTTGAAAAAAAGAGAGGAGGAGTTGTTACATTTGGCGACAATGGCAAAGGCCAAATCTTGGGGTTTGGTAACATTCAAATAACTCCCTCCACATATATTGAAATGTACTTTATGTTGATGGTTTAAAGCATAACTTAATTAGTATAAGTCAATTATGTGACAAAGGTTTTAAAGTATCTTTTGAATCTTCTATATGCATTGTAGCTAATCCCATTGATAATAGCATTGTTTTTATTGGAAATAGAAATGGCAATGTATACTTGATTGATTTAGACAAATTGTCTACTAATAATCATTGCTTAGTTGCTAATAATGCTAATATGAATGAGATTGGTTGGTTGTGGCATCGAAGATTAGGTCACGCAAGCACACACCTGATTTCAAAACTAATTAGAATGGATTTAGTAAAAGGTCTACCTAAATTAGATTTTGAAAATAACAAAATATGTGATGCATGTCAGTTTGGAAAACAAACAAGAAGTTCTTTTAAATCTAAAAATATTGTTTCAACTTCTAGGCCATTAGAGCTACTTCACATGGACCTTTTTGGACCAACTAGAACCACAAGTCTAGGAGGAAAGAAATATGGTCTTGTGATAGTAGATGATTACTCTAGATTCACTTGGGTAATGTTTTTAGCTCACAAAGATGAGACTTTCTCGATATTCATGAAATTCTTCAAGAAAGTAACAAATGAGAAAAACACTACCATAGTGTCTCTAAGAAGTGATCATGGAACTGAATTTGAAAATCACTTATTTGAAAGTTTTTGCAATGAAAATGGTATTAATCATAATTTTTCTGCACCTAGGACCCCACAACAAAATGGAGTAGTTGAAAGGAAAAATAGGACTCTAGAAGACATGGCCCGTACCATGCTATGTGAAAGTAAACTCCCGAAATACTTTTGGGCGGAAGCTATTAACACAGCATGTTACATCCTAAATAGAGCCTTAATAAGACCTATTTTAAAGAAAACACCTTACGAATTATGGCATAATAGAAAACCCAACATTAAATATTTTCATGCATTTGGTTGTAAATGTTTTATTCATAATAATGGTAAAAGCAACTTAGGTAAATTTGATGCAAAATCTGATGAAGGAATATTCTTAGGTTATTCAACAACTAGTAAAGCATATAGAGTGTTCAATAAAGGAAGCCTAATTGTTGAAGAATCTATTCATGTAATTTTTGATGAATCTTTAGCATCAAGTTCCAAAAGGATTGATGATGAGGAAGATACAAACATTCTCGAAAACAATCTTGAAAAACTTAATATTGATGTATCTTCAGATCATGAACAAGAAGCTAAAGATAATGATTCGCCTAATGCTGATGATATTAATACTAATCATAATGATATAGATCTACCAAGAGATTGGAGATACGCTTATAGTCATCCCAAGGAATTGATTATAGGTGATCCATCTCAAGGAATAAGAACTAGATCATCTATGAGAAATATTAGTAATCACCTTGCATTTGTTTCTCAAATTGAACCTAAAACCATTGAAGAAGCTGAAAAAGATAATAATTGGATGCTAGCTATGCAAGAAGAATTAAACCAATTCACTAGAAATAATGTATGGACATTAGTAGAAAGACCTAAAGATCATTCTGTTATAGGATCAAAATGGGTTTTTAGAAATAAACTAGATGAAAATGGCATAGTAATTAGAAACAAAGCTAGATTAGTTGCAAAAGGATATAATCAAGAAGAAGGTATTGATTTTGATGAAACCTTTGCACCTGTAGCTAGATTAGAAGCCATTAGGCTATTACTAGCATTTGCATGTCACATGAACATTAATTTATTTCAAATGGATGTCAAAAGTGCATTTTTAAATGGATTAATAAATGAAGAAGTATTTGTGAACAACCACCGGGATTTGAAGATCATGAATTTCAAATCACGTTTTTAAATTGCACAAAGCATTATATGGTTTGAAACAAGCACCTAGAGCTTGGTATGATAAGCTAAGTAAATTTTTGATTGAAAATGATTTTACAAGAGGAAATGTTGATAAAACTTTATTTTTGAAAAGAAAAGATAAAGATTTACTTGTAGTTCAAATTTATGTTGATGACATTGTATTTGGTGCTACTAACAATCTTCTATGTCAAGAGTTTGCTAAGTTAATGCAGGGAGAATTTGAAATGAGCATGATGGGAGAACTCAATTTCTTCCTTGGACTCCAAATCAAACAAAGCAAAGAGGGAATCTTTATCAACCAAACAAAGTACACAAGAGAAATTCTAAAGAAGTTTGGTATGGAATCAATCAAACCCCTCGGAACACCAATGAGTCCTTCATGCAAGCTGGACAAAGATGAAGAAGGTAAAAGGTTGATCAAAAATATTATCGAGGTATAATCGGATCCCTACTTTACTTAACTGCAAGTAGACCAGACATAATGTTTGCTGTTTGCTTATGTGCTAGATTTCAGTCTGAACCTAAAGAATCACATTTAATTGCTGTTAAAAGAATACTAAGATACTTAAGTGGAACAAAAAATGTAGGTTTATGGTATTCTAGAGACTCAACATTAAATCTGATTGCTTATTCTGATTCTGATTATGCTGGATGTAAGTTAGATAGAAAAAGCACAAGTGGTGCATGCCAATTTTTAGGAAGTAACTTAATCTCATGGTTTAGCAAAAAGCAAAATTCGGTTGCATTATCTACTGCTGAAGCAGAATATGTTGCAGCTGGAAGTTGCTGTGCTCAAATCCTATGGATTAAGAGACAACTTGAAGACTATGGTATCACACTTGATAAGACACCTATAAGATGTGATAATACAAGTGCAATAAATCTAACTAAAAATCCAATTCAACACTCAAGAACAAAGCATATTGAAATAAGATATCACTTTATAAGAGAACATGTTGCCAATAATGAAATTTGTCTTGATTATGTGAATACTGAAGAACAACTGGCAGATATATTAACAAAACCCTTAAGTGAAGAGAGATTTTGTTATCTTAGAGGAGAATTAGGAGTTTGTGATCCTTTGGAATAGTTTTCTGAAATCTCTTAAGGAAATCTATCTAGATCTTGATTCATTGTTTCCCCAATTGCTAAGGAACATTTATCTAGAATTTGATGATTAATTTGAATAGTTTCAGATCCTTGAAACTTGATTTTTTATCTCTGAAACTGTTAGAGTCGACTCTGACAGTTTGTGGAGTCGACACCTTAGTTTTTGATGTTCTGTCTAAGCAATTAGAGCCGACTCTGGCTTTTGTAGAGCCGACTCTAATTCGAGCGCTGACAGATTTTCTGGTTCGGAGCCGACACCCAGTTTTCGGGAGTCGACTCTAAGTCGAGCTAGGTCAAAAATAAAAAGGCGGAGTCGACCCCAAATCATTCCATCCGTCTCCCAAAACCTCTCCAAAAAGCTCCAAAGCCTTTCCAACTTCCCCAATCTTCTCAAAGCCTTTGATTAAACTTTCCAATCTTCTCAATGGCACCTAAGAGGCGCGGTTTCGTCGGTGGAGCGTCCGTTCCCACAAGGCGACGCACTATTCGGAGGCAACCCTCGCCATCCTCCTCTTCGGCCACTCAAGAAGATTCCCCTCCTTCACCCTCTTCACCCAAAGTTGATCATTTAGCCGGTAAGACTATTACAACTGGAAGAAAGGTGAATTTTGATTTCTTTGAGTCGGAAGGCTTCACTATAGGAAGATGTTTGAAAGAAATGGGGTGGGAAAGATTTGCTCATTAGATATCCCCACATATCCAGCCTTAGTGAGAGAGTTTTACAATGGTTTAAGTAGAGGAGAAGGCGGTTTAATCAGTATAGTAAGAGGAACAAGAGTTACAATAACCACTGAATACTTGGAAATTTATTGGAAATGCCCACAATCGGTTTATGGAATATCAACATGATGATAGAAGTGGAGCATTGACAAGAATGTTAGGGAGAGATGTAACCGAGTTTGAAGAAATCTTGCAAATCAATTAAATCTGGAACTCAGGTTACTACATAACATTTGTGGAAGAATTTTGTTTCCGAAAATTGGTAGATTTGAGTATGTCTCGGAGCGAGACGTTCTTTGATGGATTGCATAATTACTGGAAGGCCAGTCAACTTAGCTGGCATGATGATTGGATATATGGCAGAGGCGGCTACAAAGAAAAGATCTACACTGCCATATGGTATGATTTTGACATTAATCTTTAGAAGCCAAGGTGTGCTTATTATGGAGAATGAACCCCTAAGAAAATTGAGACACACTGACTATTATAGTATCTCTACTATTCATCGGATGGGCTTCAAGAAGTTGAATGGTGTATGGATGAAAGGAGGAAGAGAGGAAAGAGCAGAAAGAGATAGAGCAGAAGAGACCAGAGTAGAAGATATCCCTGGACCATCCACTGTGGGACCATCAGTCCCTGATCCATCTATTGCGGGACCATCTTTAGCTGGACCTTCAGAGGCCGGACCTAGTACCATTCCCTCTCCTCCACATCAGTCTATAGCTGCTTCTGGGAGATTCTCTGATGAACAGATTGGTCAGTTGAGAGTTTGCTTGCTGAGTATGATAGTCAGAGATCTCATGAGATTATCAATTAAAAGAAGACTTTAATCAGTTGAAAGAAGAACTTAATTCGAGACTGGACATGATCTCCTTTTCCATAAGCAATTCTGTTGAATCCTTTGGTGCTGAACTTCACAAAATCTTTGAAAGGATGGAAGGCATTGCTGATGGGTCGGGATCTTATGTTCATGCAACTGGTCAACTGAAGAAGGACATTGACCTTGCAGTCTCACAAATTGAAGCTTGCCTTGAAAACTTTAAGAAATCTCAAAAAGATGATGTAATGGAAATCATAGGTCATTTGAAGAAAATTGTATTCAAACATATCTGACCTTGATTTTGATTTTGATAGTTGTGTTTAGGAATTTTTGAGTATCTAATGTATTTCATTTTGGAATGTACATGAATCAACTAATGTAATGTTTCTTACTTATGAAATACAATTTCACATTTTCAAATATTGACTGCTTGAATCCCTATGTCTTATTGAGCCTACAATTTTTTTTATATAACTTTCTTTATCTAATACTCTCCTTATTGCTGATAACAAAAAAGGGGGAGAGATGGTTGAATATGCAAAGAAAGAAAGATTGATTGAATATGAATATGCAAAGAAAGAAAGACTTAAAAATTTTAATGAGAGATGGTTGAATATGCATAGAGAAAGGGGGAGAAATAATTGTTTATGCAAAATGACTTGAACTTTCAGTTAAAATTCGATGCTTATATATAGGGGGAGCTATTCAATGCAGGGGGAGCTTAACAACAAGCTCAATTGCAATTTTCTGCACATTTAGATTAAATGTTCATAATTGATGGATTATATTGAACTCATGCACAATTTTAAAAGTTTACTTTGAATATTGGCATCAAATCCTTCATTAAAAATGTTTTAAGTTTTAAAATGACTATAATCTTTAGTTCGAATGAATTTTTGAATGCATATACTCAAAGTTTTTGTTATCATCAAAAAGGGGGAGATTGTTGACCCAATTGATGATTTTGATGATTAACAAAACTATTTGAGTATAACTATTGGAGGCTCTAATGATTTTGATTAAGTGTTTCAGATTATAAGTCTATTGAATGATCAAAATCAGGAGTTACATTGTGTTCTGGATCGAATCTAATGTCTAGGTAAGATTGCAGACATTAGAGTCGACTCCGAGAATCACAGAGCCGACTCCGGATCTGGCACGGAAGTTAGAGTCGACTCCGAGACTGTTAGAATCGACTCTCACAGAAGAAACAGAACGTCGATTTTTCTGGCCCCGACCTAGAGTCGACTCCGGGTAAGTTAGAGTCGACTCCAAAAAAGTTTCTTGTCGACCCCAGAAAAGTCAGAGACGACTCCGGAAATAACATTTTAAAATGCTTCGAGTTAGAGCCGACTCCAGAAAAGTTAGAGTCGACTCCAACCCACCTGGAACGAAAAATCAAATTGCCAGATCAGCTCTAACGGTAATATTTCTATTTTACCTTATTTCTAACGGATATATTTTGTTACAAGGTACACTCCAACGGATAGTTTTCTTCCAAAAATGGCTTGAAAGAAATCTATAAAAGGGAAGACTATTATTCAAAAGCAAGAACGGGAGAAAAGAAAGGAAGAAGAGAAAAACAGAAAACAAAGAGGAAATTCGGAAATAGAGAAATCCATTTCAAAAATCCGAAAAAGAGAGAGCCTGAATCTCAAGAGGAAAACCTTCTAGCTCAAATCCACTCCACTCCAAAAAGCTCAAGAGGAATCCAAGGCATTCAAAACAAAGTTTTGGTGGATTTCCCAACTTGGAGAAAGAGGATTCGTTTCTTGCTTTTCAACTCTTCTCAACTGCTTCAACTGTGAAGAATCGGAGCTGAGGCTTGATTCAACCCAGCAAGGAGAAGAAGAAAAGAAGAAAAGAAGAAAAGCTCAAAAGCCAACCATCTACAAATCAGGCTTTTCTAAACCTTGTTATTCTTATATTTGATTATCTGCTCATTAAGGAGCTTTGTAATTGAAAAACATATTTCATTTGTTTGTATCTAGTTCAATCTGGGGGATTGAACTAGTGGAGGTAGTCTTACCTCGGTTCAAGCTTGGTTAAGCTTGTGTTAGGGTTTTTGTGCTGGTGAGCCCTTGAAAACCAGCTGGGTTCGTTGTGCGCCCGGGAAAACAACAAGTTTGAGTTGTGAGCTTGTAAAACAACTCGGTTGTAATCAAGGAAGATTATAGTGTGGACCCAAGTGAATCTTGGGAGTGGACGTAGGTGTTGGATACACCGAACCACTATAAACGCTTTGTGTTTGCCGTGCTTATATTGACTCTATCTCTATCACTGTCTTATTCACTGCACTTTGTATTTACATTGCTATTGCCTTCACTCTTCTTAAGCAAACTTTTTAAAGGCTAATTTTTTAAAGAACCCAATTCACCCCCCCCCCTCTTGGGTTGTCATCTGGGCCAACAGGTAGCCATAATCTACCATCAACACTGATTTCATATCTAACAGCTTCTTTTTTATTTTTTGAGATAAGAACCTTCATTCTTTTCTTATTTAAATGATCAAGCCTCCGATGGTGCCAGACTTTTGACTTCTCTTTTGATTCAACAACTACAATGACATTCTTTGAGACAAAGAAAGTATCATTTTTTTTTCATGAGCTACACCATAGCTCCCTTGGTAATCTTCCATTTGTTCTCTACGAAGATTATCTGGTAACCTTCTTGATCGAGTTGATCCACTGAGATTAAATTTTTTTTTAGACCAGAAATAAATCTCACATCCTTAAATTTCCACATAGTCCGATTTGGCAACTTTACTTGAATATCTCTTTTCCCCACAACCTTCAAGATCTTATCATCAGCTAGATGGACCTTATCGAAATCATCATCAACGTAATTTTTCATTATTTCATGATGCGATGATAGACAAAAATTTATATTAATCTCTTGCATGTTTGTCAAACTAAATAATATGCATAGCAGAAATATAGAACCAATATATATTTATCATGATAATAAAAAATATAAATAAATACATAAATACATTCATCCATTGATCCACGCAAATGGGTTGATATTTCTTCATATCAGGATAAGGCTCTTTCACACCTTATGGTCTCTCTCAGCGATGGTGTAAACTTTCGTAGAGACCAGACGCAGGGACCTTTCCGTTTTATAAACCTTTATGCCTTATCTGTCCATCACAGAGGGCGCTTTAAACGGATATGGTTGAGGGATTCTTATCTTAATCGTGAATTCAAATTTTGAATTCACGCAATCCCTCGATATCAGAATATAGGACCATCTTAATCGTATCTAATCGATACGCTTAATGGAAAAAAAACCAACATTCTCCCACTTGGTCCATATATTCTATTACTATAGTAAGAAACAGAATACATGAATCATGGCAATAGGTCCTCTTAAAATCGAGTATTATTTACCATGTATCACAATGTATTATATTTCCCAAACATAAACCCATATAACTTAATGAATAAACCCCATGTTTATTCTAGGTCCAACTTAATGATGCTCATCACAAATAAATGTGTACACTAAATAACTGAATGTGAAAAACATCACAACCATAAAAGAGTTTCATTAATTATAAAATTCATCATACAATGAATTAAATAAAATAACCAAGACCCATACGGTCTACATGATCCCTAAACTTCTGTAGTGGCATGCCTTTAGTCAAGGGATCAGCTATCATCAACTCAGTGCTCACGTGCTCTATAACCACTGTCTTTTCTTTAACACGTTCTCTTATGGCTAAATATTTGATGTCGATGTGCTTGCTTCGACTACCACTCTTGTTATTTTTAGCCATAAATACTGCAGCTGAATTGTCATAATAAATCTTCAATGGCTTAGATATAGAATCCATAATTCTAAGCCCAGAAATGAAACTCTTCAACCATACACCATGCGAAGTAGCCTCAAAACATGATACGAACTCGGCTTCCATGGTGGAAGTAGCAGTCAAAGTCTGCTTGCGCTCCTCCAAGATACAGCTCCACCAGCAAACATAAATATGTATCCAGATGTTGACTTCCGAGAATCAACACAGCCAGCAAAGTCAGCATCAGAGTAGCCAATTACTTCCAAATTTTCAGTCCGTCTGAACATAAGCATGTAGTCCTTGGTACCCTGAAGATACCTCATCACCTTCTTAGCAGCTCTCCAGTGGTCTAAACCTGGATTACTCTGATATCTCCCCAACATCCCAACTGCAAATGCTATGTCAGGCCTTGTACAGACCTGAGCATACATCAAGCTACCAACAGCTGAGGCATATGGAGTGTTTTTCATTTCCTCCCTCTCAAAGTCATTCCTTGGGCACTGACTCAAATTGAATCTGTCACCCTTGACTATGGGAGCTATACTCGGTGAACAATTTTTCATCCGAAATCTCTCTAAAATTTTATTGATATAGGTTTCTTGAGATAGACCTAAAACACCTCGAAGTCTGTCTCTGAATTTTAATGCCAATGACATAAGAGGCATCACCCATATCTTTCATGTCAAAATTCTCAGAGAGAAATTGTTTCACCTCATGTAACATACCTTTATTATTGGTTGCAAGTAAAATATCATCTACATATAGGATTAGAAAATAAATTTTGCTCCCACTGACCTTCTGGTATATACATTGATCCATGATGTTCTCTACAAATCCAAATGAAGAAATCACATCATGAAATTTTAAGTACCATTGTCGAGAGGCTTGTTTCAATCCATATATAGATCTCTTGAGCTTGCATACTAATTGCTCATTATCACTAGAGGAAAAACCTTCAGGTTGTTTCATATAAACCTCTTCCTCTAGATCTCCATTGAGAAATGCAGTTTTCACATCCATTTGTTGCAACTCTAAATCAAAATGTGCAACAAGTGCCATGATAATGCGGAAGGAATCTTTCTTAGATACAGGAGAAAATGTCTCCTTGTAATCAATTCCCTCCCTTTGAGTGAATCCCTTAGCAACGAGTCTTGCCTTATATCGCTCAATGTTGCCTAACGAGTCTTTCTTGGTCTTAAAGACCCATTTAAAGCCAATGGCTTTTGCTCCATCAGGCAACTCAACAAGATCCCAGACTCCATTAAATGCCATAGAATTCATCTCATCTTTCATAGCATCATACCATAAATTGGATTCCTTACAATTCATGGCTTGTGAAAACGTTTCAGGATCATTTTCAGCTCCAATATTATAGTCCGACTCTTGAAGATACACATATAGTCACTAGAAATTGCTGATTTTTTTCTCTTGTAGATCTTCTTAATGTTGTAACAACCTTCTCTCGGAAGTTGATTGTTCAACTATCTCTGGTAACTCATGAGAGACTGGATCTACTAGTTCATTATCAGCAAATTATGGAATTTCAACGACTGGTTGTATAATGCCCGTTTGATCTTGAGGGGCACTATGAACGATAATCAGTCTGTCACTTGAAGTGAAGGTTGAGCATCAGAATGTTCCCTTTCAGGAATCTATGCTCTGCAATTGATCACCCTTGGACCTCTCGGCATATCCAACAAAATACCCACTAATGGTCCTAGGGTCCAGCTTTTTCTCTTATGGATTGTACACTCTCACTTCACATGGGCATCCCCATACGCGTACATATCGCAAACTTGGTTTTCAACCTTTAAATAACTCAAATGGCATTTTAGAAATAGCCTTGGTTGGAACCCGATTCAATATGTACACGACTGTCTTGAGAGCTTCTGTTCACAAGGACTTAGTAGTTTGGAGCTGCTAATCATGCTCCTCACCATGTCCATCAATGTTCGGTTCCTTCTTTCTGCTACACCATTCTGATTGGGTGAGCCAGGTAAACTGTATTGGGCAACAATCCCATGTTCTTGAAGGAACTTCGCAAATGGACCAGGCATTTATCCATCTTCAGTGTATCTCCCATAATACTCACCTCCTCTATCAGATCTCACAATTTTGATTTGTTTTCCACATTGTGTCTCTACTTCTGCCTTGAAAACCTTAAAGGCATCTAATGCTTCATTCTTATTATGAAGCAAGTAGAGATACATAAATCATGAGTATCATCAATGAAGGAGATGAAGTATTTCAAACCATGAAAATCCATATCCGAACAACAAATGTCCATGTGTATGATCTCTAATAGGTCTGAACTCCTCTTGGCACCTTTCTTTGACTTGTTGGTCTGCTTGCCCTTAATGCAGTCCACACAAGTATCAAAGTCAGTGAAGTCCAAAGTACTGAGTACTCCTTCATTCACTAACCTCTTGATTCTATCTATGGAGATATGTTCCAATCTCCGGTGCCACAACATAGAAGAGTTATCATTTACAACACATCTTTTCATGCAGCCCTAACATGCATCACATTATGAGTGGTATCATTTTACAAATTAATATAGAAAAGACCATCAGATAAAGTATAATTTCCAACAAGTTTAGATTTATAATATAAACTGGAAGAAGTATCTGAAAAGTTGAAGAATAACCCAAAGGTACAAGTCTTGAAACTAAAATTAAATTCCTAAAGCCTAGGCACATAAAAAAATCCTTTCCAAATTTAAAATAAAACCACTACTAAGAACAAAAGTGCATGTCCCTATAGCTTCCACATTTGAGCACATCTTGTTTCCTGAAGAGATATACTGCTCACTTTCCATTGGCTTCCTTAGGTTTTGTATATCCTGCAAAGTATTGCAAATATGGATTGTAGAATCAGAATTAATCTACCATATGTTATAAATAACATCAGTCATATTAGATTCATAACAGACAAGTGAGATTGTTTTACCTTTCTTTTCAAGCCAAGTCTTGAACTTGATGCAATCCTTCTTCATGTGTCCCTTCTTCTTACAGAAGAAACACTTGGATTCCTTCTTAATGTCAGATTGGGGTGGTATTTTACTTTTACCCTTCTTCTTGACCCATGCATGATCCTTTCCATTTGTAGTCAGCATTGCACTCTCACCCAATTCCATCACTAGTCTACCTTATTCTTGAACACACGTGGCCAAAAGTTTATTGATTGATCATTTTTCCTTATGTGTGTTATAAGATATCATAAATGATCCATAATGCTATGAAAAGGTGTTTAAAATATAGTGCACTAGAAAGGACTCAGACATTTCAACCTCAACAGTCTTCAATTGGGCTACAATGTCCCTCATTTGCATAATGTGCTCACGCACACCTCTCACTTCAGTGAGCCTTAAGGATGAGAACGTTAAAATTAGGATGCTGGCAAGAGCTTTGTCTGAAGTACTGAATTGCTCATCAATGACCTTTAGTAGCTCCCTAACATTCTCATGCTTATCGACTGAACTACGTATACCAACAAAGATTTTTGTCTTTATGAACATTGCACTCAAGCAATTAGATCACTCCAATGTTCATAAATCGCAATCTCACTAGGAGTGCTGGTCTGAGTTACTAAAGGTGGTTCATCCTTCTTATAGTATAATCAATGTCTATCCATCCCAGATGAAAGAGAATTCTCTCCTTCCAAACTTATAGTTATCACTCTTCAATTTAGGTATGTCATATTGTATATCAGAGAAATTTACATGTTGCATAATTGTAATATTAAACATACATGCTTACTACCAAAAATTGAGGCTAATAAAATGCTTTACTAATATAAATTATGCATTTAGAAAATAGTATATCTACTGACATAAAATTATCTATGGGTTAAAGCTCTAATTCAATTAGATTCACTTAAGTCTGTATGATAAAACTATCAAATTATGTTCATTCTTTCTAATTTCTATAGATAGATTAGAAAAAAATAATTTAATATTTTATCCTAATTAATTATACAAATATAACAAAAATTCCTATAAAACAAATTTTATTATATCCATTTAATTAATTATAATTAATGTCTATTATTTATGTGATTCATTAACTTTATTATATAATTTTATAATTAAGGATGTTGTGGCTACTCCTTAATTATTCAAATTATATTTATCACTTTAGATATTATTTAAATTTTATGTTCAATTATGTCACTCAAAATGTATGCATAATTCATAAATTTATACATACAAATTCTAAATATAATTGAACATAATTAGGCCAGGCCAACGACCAATCATTTGATGGACGAGCCAGCAGCTCGCCATCCTCACCCAATTCTAATAGTTTAATTTAATTCAAAAAATTTTTAATTACCCCAAAAATTTTCTTAACATAGTCAGACGTGGGTGTGGCCCAGGCTGAGCGCGCGGCCCAACCTAACTGCTAGCCTAGGTGGGTTCCTGGGCTTGGCCCAGGCGCTAGTTGGCTGGCCCAGGTGCCCGGGCACTTGGGCCAGCTGTTGGTCCAGTGCCTGGGAGAGAGCCTAATCTCACAGATTCTTTGATCTCAGGTTTAAAAATCTGAGTTTTAACCATCATACCAGAATCTCAATCCCACATCTTTTATTATTTTCTTTTATTTAAACTATATCCAAAGGGTGAGCGAACCGATAGGTGCATGCTTCATGGCATAGATCTTGCCGATGCTTTTCTTAAATAAAACTAAATATTAAGAGTTTACTAGATCTAATGCCCTTTCTGATGATTCTTGATAACCTATTAACTCTTTCGGTACACAGGTAGTTAGATCAGACGCACCAAGGTACTACCAGTAGCCTCCCTTATTGGTACATCCTTAATATCCCTATCATATGCCTGTTGGATCAAATAATCCAGGGTACTACCAGTAGCCTCTCCTTTGAACTATCCCTAGATGAGAGAAATAGAGACCAAGAATGCCTTGCCCCTCTTTATCAAATAAATGAAATAATGATTGTTTCTCAGGAATTTTATTAGATCCTAAAATAATGTAGATTATATGGAAACAATCGCAATAACAAAGCAGAGGTATTTTTATAGACTCTGATACCAAATGATAGACAAAAAATTATATTGATCCCTTGCATGTTTGTCAGACTAAATGACATGCATATCAAATATGCAAAATATTGGATCAATATATATTTATCATAATAATAAAAAATATAAATAAACACATAAATACCTTCAGCCATTGATCCACGCAAATGGATTGATATTTCTTCAGATCAGGGTAAGGCTCTTTTACACCTTACGGTCTCTCTCAACGATGGTGTAAACTTTTATAGAGACTAGGCGTAAGGACCTTCTCATTTTATTTTCCTTTATGCCTTATCTGTCCATCATAGAGAGCGCTTCAAATGGAATATGATTGAGGAATGTTTATCTTAATCATGAATTCAAATTTTGAATCTACGTAATCCCTCGATATCGAATATAGGACCATCTTAATCGTGTCTAATCAATATGCTTAATGGAAAAAAAAACCAACAAGGTACAGTAAAACATGCTCCATAATTCAAAATTCAAGATTCAATCAAATTGTTCACACTCATAATTAAAGCATCTCCACTATCTTCAGCATGTTCGCGGACTCTATTGCAAAGTTATTGTTCTTCTTCGGTGCTTTATAATCCCTTTTTAAGCGACTAGTCTTGCCGTAATTCTAGCAGCTGCACTCCTTTTTTTCATATCTAGACTTGCTCCATCTTGAATTCGATCTACTTCGGTTTAAGTTTTTGTTGTTAGATCTACCTCTAGATTCGATGTTTAAGGCAGAACCTAATGTTTCTTCTAATTCTTTCTTGCGAATCTCTTCGCTTAGAATTAGATCTCAAACATTTTTAAATATTAGTTTCTTACTTCGAGAAGAATCGTATACTGCTATTACTATCGTATTTTAGCTTTTTGGTAGAAAAGACAGAAGAATTAGAACTCGATTTCTACCAACTTAGTTGTGTTGTGATTGTACTTAATTTGTTAATGTGAGCTGCTACGGATATGCCTTCTTTCATTCGCAAATTGAATAACCGCCTCATCAAGTGCACTTTATTTGAAGTGGAAGGCTTCTCGTACATGTCGAAGAGAGCCGCCATAAGACTCGCGATGGTCTTCTTCTTTGCTATGCTAAAAGCGACATTGCGAGATAACATCAACCGTATGGTTCCAAGCACCTGCCTATCCAATAAAGCCCAATCTTCAGCCTTCATCTCTATTGGCTTTTCTCTCAAAAGAGGAAAATGCATACCCTTTTGATATAGATGATCCTCAATCTGCATCTTTCGGAAGTTGAAATCTTCACCATTGAACTTCTCGATTTTGATGGTCCTTCCTTCGTCTGCTACCATTGCTTCAACTAGAATCTGGTTCCTCAAAATCTTTGCAAACCGTCAAAAAAGTTCTCATGAAAGACTGGTAGGATCATAATCGGTTCCTCTTAAAATCTAGCTTCCTTAGACATGAACTTTCTTAGATTATCACCAAGCTCTCGAACACCGCAGAAAGTGGTTACAGAACCTCCAACTCTGATACTAGTCGTTAGGAGAGAAATGGGCTTTTTTTTTTTTTTTTTTTTTGCTCTTGGCAGTCTATGGCACTTTTGAAACATAGGTAATTGGGTCAAACACACCAAAATTTTTTTAGGTGAAATCATGCCAACAGAAGGAGTGGTTAAGGACCATATTGATTTTAAGAAAGAGCATGTGAGAGTAGCTTGTGATTGCATTCCTCGGATCATAAAAGAAAGTGGCGAGTGTGCTAAATTAAAATGAGCCAAGTTCATTATTTTAATTTTCTTCCCTTATCTAATCGGTTGCGTTTATTAAACCTATTTTTCATTTCTTTTACCTTTCTCTGTAGTCCCTTGGTGATGCAGTTATTATAATAACCCGTCACTTTCAATGGTCCTAATTTTATTACTATCGTGATAACGGCCCCCCCTTAAATGTTGAACGCCTGCTTGATGGGAGCAGACGGTGAAGGGATTTGAGTATAAATAGGGAACCCTTCCTAAGGCTTTCAACAAGGTTATCGAAAGAAAAACCAAAATAAGCGGAGGCATTGAGTCTCTGATCAAGAGCACATCCTGAGGGCATACACCATCAGAGTGCGATGGCTCATTGATTGGAAGAACTCAATCAAGATCCATCGAGAGAGGAAGATCAATTAAGATCCATCGAGAGGAAGAGGAAGATCAAGATTCCTAGAGAGAAGGAAGATCAAGATCCCATGTAGCTGATTCAAGGAAGATCGAATTCCTTACCCTCATCGGAAAGAAAATTAATAATAATGGCTGGAGGTATTTATCGATCTTAACATGTATGATAAATATATTGATACAGATATCGTGATCAATATATTTAAATTAAGTCTTACATTTGGTATCAGAGCCATTTAAACCTCTGCCTTATTTTGTGAGTGTTTCCATCAAAGTTTCTCTTTTCAAACAATTTATGCTGCGTGTTTTCCATTTTTAGTTTTTCGGATATTAGGTTTCTATTTTTTGCTTAGTTCTGATTTTTGTTCACGGAATTGAGCAGAAACCATTAAACCTATCTCATATTTTGATTTTTTGCGGAAACAAAACGTGGCCTCTTTCTTTTTTATTAAAGATTTCTTTCTAGCATTAAAGGTTTCTCGGATTTCTTTCTGGTATTAAAGAGATAGCATTAAAGAAAAGAAGAGAAAAGAAATGTAGCATTAAAGAAAGGAAAAGTAAAGAAAAGAAACACAGCGTAAACGTGGCTTTCATAACCACATGCGGTGACATATTAAAAAGAGAGAAAACGTGGCCTGTTTCGGTTTTTGATTTTCTGTCTTTCCGTTCTCTCACGGGATTTAAAATCTGGATTGGTTGAATTTTAAATGCATTTATTATTTGTTTAATATTTTATTAAATCATGTGACATGATTTATTTTTATCATTTGTTTCTTAAGTTTAAATTTTTGTATTAAAATACGCCTTTTGAGTCTCTATGCCTACGGTGTTTTGCATAGACTGGCCCAAGGGAATAATGAGCTACAGCCGGACATGTTTTAATTAACAAAAATTTTTCTTAAGATGATAATTTTAAAATTCATTAAATAGATAATTGAAATGTTGTCATACTAGATTTATTCTATGCATGAATTTGGTGGTAGTGTGAAAATTACAGTGCAAATCCTTTCAAGGTCTGATTGGTCAGTTGGTGTCTAGAAAGGTAAAGAGATTGTGGTTACTTAATTGGTTCCGTTGACTGACCTAAGGAAAGCAACGGGGGACCCCCACTTCTCTTTCACTGGCCTGGCCAATTTGACTAACTCAGATCTTGATTTGAAAATGTTACGTTGATTAAGATCACTACCTAATAATCATGCTAAATTGGTTAATCTATATGCATATAATGGAATTCAATGTCATGTGATCAATATGATTTTGATTAATTAAGGAGTAGCCACAGCATCTTTGATTAATCAAAATTATATATCGAGTTGCAAAGATCACATAAAGTTTAGATGACATTAATTATGACTAATTATATTAATGTAATGAATCTTATCCCACAGGAATTTTTATTGCACTAATATAATTAATTAGGATGCGATAACAAATTATTTTCTTAATTACCCATAGGAATTAAGAAAGGAATATAATTTGTTAATCACATCATTAAGTTAATGAGTCTATTTGAGTATAATAACTTAGCCCACAGGTAGTTATTGTATGTTATTGATTCATGTTATTGCATGTTTACATCGATAAAACATGACATCAAGTTAAATGCCTCAAATTCAATTACATGAACATGATTTTATTTTTATGCAGCTATTTTGCCTGTTAATATTTCTGATATGAAATGTGACGTTCCCAATTTAAGTGGTGATAATTATAAATTATGGAAGGAGAGAATTCTTCTTCAATTAGGGTGCATGGATATTGATTATGCTATCAAGAAGGATGAACCACATTCAGTTACATCTACTAGCACTCAGGCTGAGATTGCTGCGTATGAACGATGGGAACGGTCCAATCACCTCAGTATGATGTTCATACGTACTAAAATTTCTGCTAGTATACGTGGTTTTATTTCTGAGTGCAAAAATGTCAAGGAACTTCTGAAGGCTATATTGATGCACAATTTGAGTCTTCAGATAAGGCACTGGCTAGCACCATAATGACAAAATTATCATCAATGAAGCTCACTACGGTTGGAGGTGTGCGTGAGCACATCATGAAGATGAGGGACATTGCGGCTCAATTGAAATCCCTAGAGGTTGAGATGTCAGAATCTTTCTTGGTATACTTTATTTTGAGCTCACTCCCAGCAGTATAGTCCCTTCAAAATATCTTACAACACACATAAGGACAAATGGTCAATTAATGAACTTCTGACCATGTGTGTTCAAGAGGAAGGGAGGCTGATTTTAGAAATGGGAGAAAGTGCACATTTAGTCACTCAAAGAAAGACTAAAGCTCCCAAAGCCAAACGCAAAGGAAAGGGTAAAGTATCCATCCATACAGAAGACAAGAAAGAGTTCAAGTGCTTCTTTTGCAAGAAGAAAGGGCATATAAAGAAAGATTGTCTCAAATTCAAAGCTTGGCTTGACAAGAAAGGTACTCTAACCTCATTCGTATGTCATGAATCCAATTTGGTTATATGTCATAACACATGGTGGATTGATTCTGGTTCTACAATCCATGTTTCAAATACCTTGCAGGGTTTTCTAAATCAAAGGAAACCATTGGGAAGTGAACAAAGCATATATTCAGGAAACAAGATGGGTTCACATGTGGAAGCAATTGGGACGTGCATACTTATTTTACATTCTGATTTTGTTTTGGATTTGGAAAAGACATTTTATATTTCAAGTTTCTCTAGAAATTTGATTTCAGTGTCAAGGCTTGTACCAACAGGATACTCCTTTAATTTTAATAAAAGCTCTGTTGATTAATTTTATAAATCTAAGCTTATTGGGAATGGTACATTGTCAGACAATCTTTTCCAAATTTATTTGAAAAATAATACCACCTATAATGTGATACACGCCCAAACTGGTATGAAAAGATATGTTATAAATGAGAATTTCTCTATTTTGTGCATCGAAGATTAGGTCATATATCCATTGAGAGAATTAAAAGATTAGTAAAAGATGGAGTACTTGATACTCTTGATTTTACTGATTTTGGCACTTGTGTGGACTGCATAAAGGAAAAGCAAACCAACAAGTCCAAGAAAGATGCCAAGAGAAGTTCGGAAATACTGAAGATCATACATACGGATATCTGTAGCTCAGATATGGATTCGTATGGTCAGAGATACTTCATCTCATTTATTGATGACTATTCACGATATATGTATCTCTACCTACTTCATAATAAGAACGAAGCATTAGATGCCTTTAAGGTATTTAAGGCAGAAGTAGAGAAACAATGTGGCAAGCAAATTAAAATCATGAGGTCAGATAGAGGTGGAGAATATTATGGTAGATACACTGAGAATGGACAAGCACCTGATCCGTTTGCTTGGTTTCTTGAAGAAAATGGAATTGTTGCACAATACACCATGCCAGGGTCTCCTGACCAAAACGGTGTAGCTGAAAGGAGAAACCGGATATTATTGGACATGATAAGGAGCATGATTGTCAGCTCTAACTTACCTAAATTCTTGTGGACTGAAGCTCTTAAAACTGCTATGTATATATTAAATCGGGTTCCAACCAAGGCTATTTCCAAAACGCCATTTGAGTTATTTAAAAATTAGAAACCAAGTTTGCAACATATACGTGTTTGGGGATGCCCATCTGAAGTAAGAGTCTATAATCCACAAGAAAAGAAACTAGACCCAAGGACTATTAGTGGATACTTTATTGGATATGCTGAGAAATCCAAGGGTTATAGATTTTATTGTCCATCTCACAGCACTAGGATTGTGGAATCAAGAAATGCAAAATTTCTTGAGAATGACTTGATCAGTGAGAGTGATCAATCTCAGTATTTGGCTTCTTCTGAGAAAGATCATTCAGTTATTCCAGCTTCCACTTCAAGTGAGGGATTGGTAGTTATTTATAGCACTCCTCAAACTCAATTAAGTGCCCAACAACCAGTCATTGAGATTTTACAAGCTGATGGTAATCTAGAAGATCATGTTGTTCATCAACAATCAGTTGTGCAAGATACTCCTCAAGAGGTCATTGACACAACATTAAGAAGATCAACTAGAATAAAGAAATCAGCAATTCCTAGTGATTATGTTGTGTATCTACATGAATCTGACTATAACATTGAGCCGAAAATGATCCTGAAATGTTTTCACAAGCCATGAGTTCTAAGGAATCAAACTTGTGGTTCAATGCCATGAAGGACGAGATGGAATCTATGGCATCTAATCGAGTCTGGAATCTTGTTGAGTTGCCTGATGGTGTAAAAGTCATTGGATGTAGATGGATCTTCAAAATAAAGAAAGACTCACAAGGCAACATTAAGAGATATAAAGCAAGACTCATTGCCAAAGGATTCACTCAGAAGGAATGAATCGACTACACGGAGACATTTTCTCCTGTATCCAAGAAAGATTCTCTCCGAATAATTATGGCATTGGTAGCTCATTTTGATTTTGAGTTACATCAAATGGATGTGAAGACCATTCCTTAATGGAGATCTAGAGGAAGAGGTTTACATGAAACAGCCTGAAGGATTTTTCTCTGGTGATGGTGAGCATTTGGTTTGCAAGCTTAAGAAATCCATATATGGATTGAAACAAGCCTCACGTCAGTGGTATTTAAAATTTTATGATGTGATCTCTTCCTTTGGTTTTGAAGAGAACATCATGGATCAATGTATATACCAGAAGGTTAGTGGGAGCAAAATTTGTTTCTTGGTCCTATATGTGAATGACATTCTATTTGCAACCAATGATAAAGGGTTGCTATATGAGGTGAAACAATTTCTCTCCAAAAATTTTGATATAAAAGATATGAGTAAGGCATCTTATGTCATTGGCATTAAGATCCATAGAGAAAGATCTCGAGGCATTTTGGGATTATCTCAAGAAACTTATATCAATAAAGTCTTGGAGAGATTTCAGATGAAAAATTGTTCATCAAGTGTTGCACCTATAGTGAAGGGTGACAAGTTCGCTTTGAACCAGTGCCCTAAAAATGAACTTGAACGGGAACAGATGCACAACATTCCATATGCTTCAGCTGTTGGAAGCCTAATGTATGCTCAGGTTTGCACAAGACCTGACATTGCATTTGCAGTAGGAATGTTGGGAAGATATCAGAGTAATCCAGGTTTAGACCACTGGAGAGCTGCTAAAAAGGTTATGAGGTATCTTCAAGGGACCAAGGACTACATGCTTATGTATAGACAAATTGATCATTTGGAGATAGAGGGCTACTCAGATTTGGACTTTGCTGGCTGCGTTGATTCTCGGAAATCAACATCAGGATTTATATTTATGTTAGCTGATGGAGCCATATCATGGAGGAGTGCAAAGCAGACTTTGACTGCTACCTCTACTATGGAAGCGAAGTTCGTTGCTTGTTTTGAGGCTACATCGCAAGGTGTATGGTTGAAGAGTTTCATCTCAGGGCTTAGAATCGTTGACTCTATTGCTAGGCCAATTAAACTGTACTATGACAATTCAGCTGCTGTATTTTTGGCTAAAAACCATAAGAGTGGTAGTCGAAGTAAACATATCGATATTAAGTATTTAGCCATAAGAGAACGTGTTAAAGAAAACAAAGTGGTTATAGAACACGTTAGCACTGAATTGATGATAGCTGATCCTTTGACTAAAGGCATGCCAATTAAGAATTTTAAGGATCATGTGATAAGAATGGGAGTTGGTTCCATGATATAATTGTATGGATAACAATTTGTACAAAGAAACTCTTATTTCAATTATTTGTTTATTTCTCATTCAGGTGTACACGTTATTTGACTTTTGAGAAATAACAAACTTTTCTTTTGGACTCTGAATAAACATATGGTTTATTCATTAATTTATGTTGTCACATTTGGAGTAGTGGTAAAGAAATTGAATGCATTGTAATACATAGAAGATAATACTCAATTATAGAGGACCTATCGCTATGATTCATGTATTTAGTTTCTTGTTCAGTGTTGATAAAATATACGGACCAAGTGGGAGAATGTAATAACACGTCGCTTTCAATGGTCCTAATTTTATTACTATCGTGATAACGCCCCCCCCCCCCCCCCCCTTAAATGTTGAACGCCTGCTTGATGGGAGCAGGCGATGAAGGGATTTGAGTATAAATAGGGAACCCTTCCTAAGGCTTTCAACAAGGTTATCGAAAGAAAAACCAAAATAAGCGGAGGCATTGAGTCCCTGATCAAGAGCACATCCTGAGGGCATACACCATCAGAGTGCGATGGCTCATTGATTGGAAGAACTCAATCAAGATCCATCGAGAGAAAGAAGATCAATCAAGATCCATCGAGAGGAAGAGGAAGATCAAGATCCCTAAAGAGAAGGAAGATCAAGATCCCGTGCAGCTGATTCAAGAAAGATCGAATTCCTTACCCTTATAGGAAAGAAAATTAATAATAATGGCTGGAGGTATTTATCGATCTTAACATGCATGATAAATATATTGATACCGTATTTTTGTATATTTGATATCGTGATCAAATATTTAAATTAAGTCTTACAGTTATATCAGCAGTGGCGGGTTCATCTCTGCAGTCAAAGCTTTCAGCGTGCAAGTTTACTAATGATTGAAGCCACTAGCAATGGCAGCGGTGCGCATTTGGTCTTGGGCATTCTTCCTCTTTTTATTTCTGTGGGGTTCTTGTTTTCTCAGCTGTGCTTCTTTCCCAAGACTTCTATTGGATTTCTTTTGATTGTTTGCATTTGATTTCTTAGTTCAATGTTTGTGAACTCTCTATTACGGACCTATTTTGTGTGAGAAAGATCTGAATGTTGTGTTGCATCCCACTACTTGTCAATAAAATTTGGTGGAGCAGTGTGCCTTCTATCCAGAAAATACGAGTTATTTCTTGGGACCTTGAAGATTGGATCGATTCAATGGGTGGCATATCTGAAGAACTAAAATTTGCTCTGCTTCGTAACGTTCGTTTCACATCGGATGGCAGTAGAATTTTGATATTTTGAGAAGCATTATTTTTATTTATTAGATCTTCACGGATTCTTGAGGTTGCATTCTAGCAGAATCCTTAGAAACCAAATCTGCAAGCCATTAAGGATTAGTGCAGCTTTATTCCCTAGAGTTGTTGATCTACTCTGAATAATTCTATGGGAAATGAAGGAGAACCCCAGAGTACCATGTAAAATGTTTTGGTTTTGGTACTTCATGAAGAGTGCCACAACGTTCTTGAATCATCGGTGCTCACAAATGTGAATACAAAGATGGAGGTTTATTAAGAGGGAGACATTTCTCAATGGCCTAAGAGAGAAATTACTGCCAGTGATCCTTTGATAAGGAACTTAGAGTAACAGATCACAACAGAACTCTTTATTGTTTGATTAATTTAACATGAACATAAGAATATTAGTAAAAAATATTTTAGAGCAAAAACCCTCCATCACTTGCCTTTTCAAATATGATGTCGAACTTGATGTAAGAAATATGATTGCAATTTTAAAATATATTCTAATTATATAAAAAAACAATTTAAAAAAAATATATATTATATAAATAAATGGTGCAAAAAAAATGATAGACACCAATAATATTCTTGTTTTATGATGTTGCAACTGTCATTATAATATAACAATGATCAGATAATGGTTTCCTTTTTTAACTTTCATTGTAAATGTATATAATATGATGGATCCCTCCTAAACGGTCATCAACATTATAATTGTTGTAAACCCTGGTTGGATAGTAAATAACATGACATCTAAAACCCTACGATAACAATTTTATTAAAGTATCAACTCAGAATCAAAATGGCTTTTCTTTTTCCCAACACCAGCATGCAAACTGATTCATATGGATGCAATTTGTGTTGACATAGCCATTGTTTGTTTGTGCCTATCTTGAAAACAAATTTGAGTTCAAAAGTAGAATTTCTCATTGAATCTCTCAGCTGTCACTCTTTGGTCTCAAGAACTCTCCCACCAATTTCTTTTAGTTTGGAGTAGTTATTTCTGAATGGATCTGGCTTTTTGTCTTCAAAATTTTGGAACCACTTGAGTTAGGCTTAGTTATTGAACTATCTATTTCAATATTGCCGATTCAACTGCTCAGTCTCTTGCCGAAAATTCCTAACAGTTCACAAATTTCTTCCAAAAGAGGGACCATTCTTCTTGAGAGAGAGGGAGGGAGACCCAACTGGTAGCCTAACCAAGTCCAAAGACTTGGGGGGATGCCTCACCATTCCGAAGGACACCTAGTTCACACAAAAGGACCAATCATTTAGACCAACTACAACATCCCTTTAGGAGATGGTCATAAAGCATAAAAGCTTAACTAAGACCTCTTGACTCATCCAGTGCATCTCTTTGTTACCAAAAGTTTTGATGCAGTAATCATTATAAGCGATCAGTACGGTGATATAAAATTTTGATTCAACATAAATTAAACCAATCCAAATATATACACATATATCGATTTGTAGTGTCAAAATCCAAAATGATCAAATATGAGAAAAAATATTATTCCTTGATTTAGATATATATTGTACCATGCTGATTCATATCGTATCAAACTGATAATATAATGATGCCAAACTAATAGTCTTACGGTAGGGACCTTGATTTTTCTAACATTAACATCATCTAAACTTGGTGATTAATATTAGCCAAAGTCAATCCCACCGTAGCTTTCCCATTTCATCTTGGGAGACACCACAGCTGAACAGTAGTCTAAGATTTAATAATCAAGAAAAGAAATAAAACTCCAACCAGATTTCCATCTAAATCGAAGAGCATATATATTAATCGATGGCACTCTGAAAATAAGTCGAAACAGTGAAACAGCACCACTTTCCATTTTTCCTTTGAAGACGAACAATGATTACAGGAATGGCATATATTACAAAGAAATTGAAATTCATGGGACTTATCCGTGTCCCAAACCATCAACCCTGAAATTACAACAGCTTATTTTTCTTCCTTGCGCCTAACATTCCTAATGGACAAAAACAATCAACAGATAAAAAACTTTGAAAAAGAAAAAGAAAAAAAGAAAACAAACAAATAGAGAAGTCTATCATACATCAGGCAAATCAGACAAGCTGTCAAGTGACTCTCCTCTCTGATGTTCAGAAACGGTCTGAAGATCTGATAATTCTTGATCCGTGGATTCTTCCTCTACCGTTACAGGCAACGGTCGCTTGCTGTGATGCCTACGTCTTGATTTTACAACGCGTGTCAGTGCTTGAACCACATCTCGCATGGAAGGTCGCTTTCTGGAGACTCGGCTCATGCACTTGTATGCAAGGGCTGCCACTTCGTTGAGTTCTTGAACATCAAATATACCATCTAATCGGGAGTCCGTTATTTCCTCCCACCCAACACTTCCCTCAGTATTTATCGCAGCCTAATGCAAAATTATGCTTCAAACATCAGATCAATATGTTTGTAGGGAATAACTTGTAACGGAAAAGGGCAGAGGAGATAAGAGGAGAGACACAGTGCTTGTATTCAAGTGTTAAATAATATCAAATAGGAATAGAGTGAGGCTATCATTTGATGTTGTACGACAAAGATAGGAAAAAGATATATTGTGATGTCAGTTTTCTCCCCTCTTTAATATTGATAAAGTGACCGATACAACTAAAGACCCATCAATTAGCTAACAACACTCTTATAAGGCATTTGGTTGATGGTAATCCACTTTAAAAATACGGGACTATCATGCAGATTATCATGTTTGGCAAGTAGACATGATAATCAGAACCGCAAGGTAGTCTAATATTACCATATTTAATTCCAACTAATCTAAGATTATTATAAATATGGTAATCTGATTCCCAATAAAGATGAGTATTTTAGATTACCAATGTTTGATAATTTCATATTATGCTCTTAACTTTTATGTGAATATTTAATAATATTTATCTGATTATATTTTATATGTACTAAGTAATATTTAAATATTTAATACTTTAAATGCTATTATATATTTATATAATATATAAATATTAAATTAAATTACTAATATTTACAACCTTCTTTCATATTAATTTTTATATTTAAATAATTTATAATATATTTAAATGTTATTTATATTATAAATATTATTTAATTGTTAAATAATATAATATACATGTTTTATATTATATAATGATATATTTAAATATTATAATATATACTAATATAATATATGATATTTAAATAATAATATATAATATAGAATTCAAGAATATAATAATGAGATTATTATATTTCTTTTATAATAACCAAATGTGGCTTTTGCATTCCTAAGAATCTAAGCTAATATTATTAAGGTAAACCTAATAGTTATATTACGAAATGTAATATTACTATGAATATAAAATTTTCAATGATAGAAAGTCAAAAGATACTCTATTTGTATACAAATCATTTTTGTCAAAACAAAATAAAAGTCAAAACATTAAATGCCTCTTACAAAACAAGAATAGTCCTCACACTTGGAAAGATTGTCCAAAAACAAAATGATATTTAGTCAATATTACTCAATTACCAAGTGACTTAAGGATGAAGATTATCATTTTTGTAGTTTTTAATGCATCAGATGTAAACTAGTTAACATGATTCCAACAAAAAATTATACAAAAATAAATACATTTTGCATAAAGAGATGGACACTATATATGTAGAATTTTATATATAGCAAATAAATGGTGAGAAAGATATCTTACAAGCTCAATGTATTCCATGAGTCCCTGTTGGGGGTTCCTGCCTGTGACCAACTCAAAAAGCAAAACACCAAAGCTATATACATCACTTTTCTTTGTAAATGACCTTGAAGATACATACTCAGGATCAAGGTAACCAAAAGTTCCCCTGATATTAGATGCATGACGGCTAACCATTTCTTCTCTTGAAAGCCCAAAGTCAGCAACCTGATCAACAAAGCTCATCTTTTCATTAATTAAAAAATAATTTGGTCAACCAAGAAGGAGAACAATGCAAGTAGATAGATTTCTAAGGTAGGTTCTTCCACACGTGCAAAATTCTCTCCCCATCCCATCATCTGTAGATGGTCAACATATTCAATGCAATTTCATAAAAATAAAAGTAGAATCTACTCTTCTCGTTGAACTTTTGAATTCCTAAGCATCCGTAACCTCTGTTTTCCATTAGAAGAAATACTTCTAACCATAAGATTTTTCGGAACCAACCTTCCTATCAGAAGACTATACTGTACAATAAACTCAACATGTCAACAGAAGACACAACAATATATGCTCACATCACACTTGATACAAACCATACAAGTACATGATCATTTGCATCAAGCTTTAAGGGATACAGTCTGCTGTACAATTTTATTAAAGATTACAGAAAAGTAGAAAACTACATGATATACTTGACAATCTTGAAGGAAGAAAATGATATTTAAAAAATCAGAAGGAAAAAAAAAAACTCGAAAGAAAGGATCATATGTTGAAGCTCAAAACTTTAATAATATGCTCCAGCATGACAAACAAGCACTCTCCAATTAATACATCCACTCAAGATTTTCTTATACGTGTATTATAAAACAAAAAATCATGAAGGATTGACATACCCTAGCTCTCATGGAGTGGTCCAACAATATGTTTGAAGACTTGACGTCACGATGCACTACAGGTGGAACAGCCTGCAAAAAAAGGAGCAAAAGAGCCAAAGATAATTTGTATTTCTCACTCTTTTACTTTCTGCCAGTGATATCATATGAAACCTTACCCCATCATGAAGATACTCTAAGCCTCTAGCAACATCTAGAGCTATATTAATCCTGCAGTCCCAGCTCAATGCTTCATGCTTTTCACCTGCAATCATTGAGAGCTTTGTGTTACCAAAAAATCATTGAGAGGATTAGGATATGAATCAGAGAATTCTAATATACACAACTTTTCTGTGGTATATCCATCAGTCCTACATAGGGGAAAAAAGAAAAATATACATATATAGATATCAAAATTTTGAAAAATACTTATGGAAGTATTATGATGGCTGGACTCAACGATTGTTTCAATAATTCATCTTTTTATCATTAGAGATTTTCACCTGTCTCTAGGCAATTCTGAATAAGTCTTTAGCAACCGTAAATGTTGCATGTAAATGTGATCAATGCAGTTAATAAAATTCATATAAGCTAACTGATCAGATGCATTATTGGATGCCAAAAAATTTCTGAATTTATAAATCTAGAGCGCATGAATTCTTGCAATAGTTTATAGTCGTTTATTGAATAAAATAATACCTAAATTCAAAACAAGTTTCTTTATTTTACATATTTGAAGTGGATGTTTCACCTGACATGTAAAAGAAATAAATCTTCGATTTTCTAGAATGACGACAATGGATAGATGATACAAGGCATATAGGGAGAATATTATTTGTTTTCTGCTATCGAAATAACATGCAGTATTTGTTGCAAATTGTTAGCAGGACAATAACTAACATAAAGCTCATAAAACTATTCTTTCTTTTTCTTTTTACTGTATAAAACTATTCCTTCTCAATCTAGCCTGCATTCTATTACGAAACTTGCTCAGAATAAGCTGGTTGAGTTTCAGTTAATTCATTTGAAAAGTTTGTTCTTTAAATTTTACAGTAAATGCTCACTAGTTGCATTCAAGTGGATAAAGCTACACAAAAGAAGTCCCACTATGTCACGTCACGCATGTTACCCACACCATAAAGTGAGCTCATTGTACTTTGAAAGTGCTATTTTAATATGTAAATTAATATTGTTGCAAGGGAAAACAATAAATTAACATGATATCCACATGGGAGCCAAGAAGGAATAAATACAAATAAATGGAGAAACAACAAAATACAAGGAAAGAACATATAGAATACAGTATTATAGATCATGAAAATGGCTTAGAGCATGATTATCCAAACAAGAAAGGATTTTTGGAGAAAATGGAGAGCAGGAGGTAACATTTCAGTTGATCAGTTGATCGAATTATTAGTGGTAATTCATCTAGAAGGGATGTATGAACTGGGAGGAAAGATTGCAAAATAATTTGGGAACTTCAGAGATTTCTGATATGTCACACATACAACAAACAAACCAAAGAGACATAGCTCTATTAATGGATACAAGAGGCTACATAACATTCATGGACGTATTTTAAGTCTCCTCATGTTGTGCCTAGATGGAGATGAATCACCAATACACGATGGAGTTTGCACCAGTATTTCCAATAGATTTCAAAAGATAAAATACCTGAAGTCACACTAAAGGGCTTTAAAATTTCTTGAAAATAAATCATCTACTTACTAAAATATACATCTTGCATGTAAGGGGTTGAAATGACTTCCAAGCAATAGGGACCATGGCCAATATTAAAATAAAAAAAAATCATTGAGAACAAACAAATAAATAACACCACTAACCTTATGAAAGACAATCAATCCTCAATGAACTAATTGATTATAAGCAGGGGTTATGCATATATCTCCTTGAAATATTCCACACTGAATATTAAACCTCTGAATCTATCAATTACCTTTACCTCCTTTATGAAATAGGCTCGTGCACATCACTCCTTCCAGTTTACACAACTACAGCTAGTATAAATATTGCTGGAATATTTGTTAATCAAGTTGTTACTGACAAATAATTCTATGCCAGTACCTTCACCAATAGGTCGTGAGCGTGAGCAGACACAAATCCCAAACAAGCTTTGCTCCCTTGAAATCCAAGTTCTGCTTCCTCCAACAGATGAAGGGAATATTGCAAATATAGGACCCTAGTTCCATAATCTCCATAAAACGGAAGGATTTAGGTGAAGGATTGTGGATACACAGTCTCCACTCAAATGGATTTTGTGTAAATTGGAATCTTAGCTTTGCTTTATCAATAGATGAAAGAGTTCTAGCAAACTTAGACTCTAACTATGCTCCATTCTAGAAATGGAAAGATTGAGAAAACCCTAGGTCTCCTCTACCTTCAAGAAGAGGTAAAAGTGAAAAGTGTTTGAGGGCAAATGAAAATGGCAAAATAGATGCCCATACAAAATTTGTACTAACACATTCAAAGGATTTGAGTTTGGAGGTTGGATTTTCAACATGAGGTGTATGGATAGATATACCTGTCGAACAAAAGGCCCATTTTGTAGTCTTGACCTGAATGACAGAGGGGAGACAGATTATACTTTTCAGAATTCAGAGAGATATTCAGACCTGACAAACTTTAGAGTGTTAATATGCAAATGCAGAACTCATTTGAAAGGTAGATGCAAAACCCCCATTTACACATAGGTAGAGATAAGCTATAAGATAATTCTTTTATAATAACACATGAATATCTGATGGTGCCAAGAAACAATATACTCCTCAATCATATATTTCTAGGTAGAGAAAAAAAATGAAACACAAATTTAGTTGACATATGACTAATAACACATACTGTATAAGTGAGAAGCAAGGCTTCCATTTGTCATGTACTCATATATTAGCATATGCTGCCCTTTCTCAGAACAATACCCCACCAAATTGACAAGGTTCCGATGATGCAATCTCCCAAGAAGTAGAACCTGGACAGAAGAAAAAAGATTGTCAGAACCTCCTGTTTGACAATCCTCAAAGTTGTTGGCAGAGACATAATAACTGGCAGACAATTGAACCAGGTAATTGTCTCAAAAATTATGGAAAGCAAATATAAACAAAGCATCTTATTGTTTCTTCCAAGAAAAATGCCATGATGCAATCAAGGAAATGCATAAGAAAGTAAACTTGATAGATTAAGTTCAACATAGATAAGGCACTACCATCTCAACCAATAACCTTAATCTTTCAATATTAGACTAAAGTGTGCATTTGGTACGAGGTTAAAGGAGGTAAAAAGTTACTCCTATAATTTTTGACCCCCGTTTCAGGGTGTTTAGTATAGGGTTAATTTTTTCAGGGAGATATTTTTTCTCCTCCTTTATCTCCCAAATTATTAACCTACCAGGGATAGGTTAACAGAGCTAAAGGCAAAACCTATTCAATGATCAAAAGAGACTGAAAACTTAGGATTAACAAAATATTAAATAATTTCACCACTCTCCCATCTCACCTCTTTTACGTTAATGATATTAGCAAAATTTAATGACATTTTTACCTCTTTTACATTAGTCTTGTTCCGAACACAGTTAAGGGTTATACTTGTAATATTTCACCCTTTCTTTACAGACACAACCAAACATCATTAATAGAAAAACTTTTACACATTTAAAACTTACACCAAGAAATATTGCACCTATAAATTTTCATCCCCTATTTTTAACCCCATGCTAAATGCACCCTAATGGTCTAATTGCATGCTATTAAATACTCAATAGAAAAAACCAATAAAGGAGAAGTGAAAAAGAAACACACACATCAATATAAAAAATGCCTTGGACGTAGAAATATATTTCATGAAAGGATTAAACATGAGTTAAGTCAATAACAGCATGAAGTGGAATGAAATGGAACAAGGCCACGATTTCTATACATCACATATAAAATTAACCAAGACTACAAACAACAAGCCTTATCTCCTTTATCTTCTCATGTAACAAAGACTTTTAATCAGTTTTTCAGTTGGCACATGCTGAAGAGTGCTCCAGTATGCACATCAACAAACAAAATGAATTTAAAGAAAAAGGCTTTACTCTCCACTTCTGCATGGTCTGCAAGTGTAAAGTTGCTCTCCTTGATCTCCACTATTCAGATCATCATTCATATTCGTGATTTAATCTAGTGGAATTTAAGAGTATGAATAGTGTGAAAACCACTAGGAAATTGCATAAAATGCGGGAAAAGAAAAGCAAAGAAATGATACGGAAGTTTCAAGAAAAGTTATTAGGGTTTGCTGACCTAGAGATAATGACATCGTATAGATGTGGATATAACATTGAAACGAGTGTGAAAAATCAGGTTAACAAATAAAATATAAGAGCAAGAATGTTCATTCTTTGTTCTCACTGTGAGAAAAAACAAATTGTTTTGAACAAATTGAGATGATACATGGACATATACAGAAGTTGTATACAAAGCAGTATAACATATTACTTCCACCTTAGATGGCCCAAGTTCATCAGAAAGTAAGAGAACATAATGTATTCTGACATAATCATCCAAACAGATCACAAATTTGTAATTACACTTGCAGCTAATGGAGTTCTGATAGCTAGTTGCAATCATGCACATCATATGATGAAAAGAAATTTTATTTATTTCATAACTAAGTGTATAACATTTGAAAATGAACAGAATTCCATTCAATCATGCAAATCACACGCAAACACTCTGTTGAAATTTGACTAGGGAACATGAAGAAAAGATCTGAAACAAAAATGCATATCTCTACAATGTATTTTACAAACTACCCAATGTGAGACCCACACATCCACACCCTACCCTTACCCTCCATCCCTCNCATCCCTCCTCTGCACCAGCAGACTATGATACCTCTCTCTCTCTCTCTCTCTCTCTCTCTCTCTCTGCACGCACGCGTGTGCCTGTGTGTGTGAGCATGTGTGTTTTTGTGCGTGTGACTCCAAATCATTCTGTCTTCTTTCCTCTTCATTAAGTCACATGCCAAGCACTAGTAATTATTATTGTTTATGAGATAAACATGAGCAGATTGCTCTCAAAACTGACCTCTTCTTTTTTTTCTGTATGCATGTGTGCGTGTTAGTTACCTGATATTTTAAGTAAGAAAAAGGATATATTCTGAAATCTGAAACATGACGTGGATAAAATTCTCCAAATTACCTCAGTTTGAAACTCCTTCTCGCCTTGCTTAGAATTAGTAGCAAGTACTTTGACAGCAAATATCTCACCAGTGGACATCTGAGCTTTTAAAACAGGACCAAATGCCCCCTGACCTAGTAATGTTGTAAAATTACCTGTCGCTTTTGCCAAATCCCTGTGAGATCACCATAATAGTTATGTTAGATATGGATCGAAATCAAAATAAAATTTAATAACATGAATAAGAGAAAACAACATAATAAAAAAAAATCAGAATCCACTTTTATACTTTGCTTCAAAATTTCTGAAAGAATATTAAGAGCACTTTAACAAGTTATTGAATGCTTAGCAAACAGCACCCTACCCTTGTGTTTGCATTGTTCTTCCATTGGAAAGAGGTTCAGGTTCAGAATTTCAGGTGTGTCCTCAAATGTTTGGAATGGATGGTTCTTCCATCATTTCTATGAAACGATTGGTGGTAGTGTCCCTGCTTTTCTTTTGAAAAAAAAAAAAAAAGAACTTTCAGGGACCCCAGAATCCATCCATTAAATCTTGTGGAGAATGCTTGAGTCCTCTAGATATTGTTATACTAGCATTTACATTAATGTATCATTGGTAACCTAAATGGGCTCACCACAGTGATCTTAGATCACCGGTGATCTCTATCTTAGGGTAATCTGGTCCCAATAATATCCATCCTCAAGGATGGGTATTAGACAACTAGATTGGATGATGAGAGGTGGAGTGATTAGAATCATTAACAAAAAGGATCACAAGGATACAATCAAACGCGATGATCCCATCGCCTGCACATGGATCACCAATGATCTTAGCTGGATTAGCGCATACCAAACACCTCCCACAAGGCTTCAAAGTACGAGCTTGAATCACTATCAATATTAGTCAAATGTGATTCATTCTAAATAGATAACTTGCCAACCCCACAATTCATTTTGACATTGAATAATTCAACCTTTGCAACTATAAAAATTTAAAATGTATACATTCACCCTTTTTCTTTTCTCTATGTATTAGGTTTTAATATAAGATTTTGTTAGCCTAGCCCTTGCCAAGATTCAAATGCCACTCAATAAATGAAAAGGATGGCACATCGAATCAATAGACTAGCCAGATGATAGTAAATAGCTTAAGGCCTCAATTCCTGGCTGTAATGAATCAGTTTTTGCTAAGGCTGAAAACGGGTCGGATAAACTCCGATCATATCCGTATCTGTATTCGAATTATATCAAATTCGGATACGAATTCGGATATCTAATCCAAAAGGTAATCAGATACGGATACGGATACGGATACAGATTTTTTTATTTTGCAGTTTAATCGGATTCGGATACGAATTCGGATATCTAATCCAAAAGGTAATCGGATTCGGATACGGATACAGATTTTTTTTTCAGCCTAGCACAGGATAATGGTATGAAAGTGGGTGCAAGAACAGTATAAGAATATTCAGAAATAATAATATAGGACATGATATAACATGTTAATAAGTTTTAGCTCAACTGAACTTAAATTAGGTAAACCTAAAAACCAAGGTTTGCAAAACTAGTACCTAAAATTATCGGTGGTTCAATATATTTAATATTATAAGTGATGTAGTAAAGTACCTACCAAATATGGAAATAGGCTCTCTATATCTTTTCTCATTTCTAGGCATAGTGCCATTCAAAATAGGATAATATAGATCGATACCAGGTGGTACAGGACAGCATTTTGTATCAAACACTACCTTAATATCCGATTCATATCCGACAAATATGGATATGGTTGATATCCGATTCGTATCCGTATCCGTATATAACAAATATGGATATGCTTGATATCCGATTCGTATCTGTATCCATATCCATTTAGAATAAATATGGACATAAATTTTAATATCCGTTTAGTATTCGTATTCGTATTTAATCCGTTAAAAAATATGGATACAAATATGGATATACTACTATCTGATCTGTATTCAATCCGTTTCAGTTTTTGCTAGAATCTGGTCATAACTGACTTGTGGTTCTATTTTTGTTTTTTCAGCTCATTTCAACCAAAATCAACTTGTTTAATACAATTTTTGCCTAGTACTTGTGGTTCTTAAAAGTTTCAGCCCCCATTAACCAATAACTGATCACAGATGCTATGTAAAAAAAAAAAAAAAAAAAAATAGAGACAATTCTCTGTAGTCTTTTTGGGACCATTTCTTTTTTTTCAAAAAAAAAAAATTTGTGCAAGTCACCTTTCTAGAGTAAGTTTAAGACCATTTCTTCATTTCTTTGATTAAATTTGGAAAATCAATGCTGATTTGATCCTTTTTGTTATTTTCTACTTCAAGCCAAAAAATAAGACTGTGCATGCCATGCTTCAAAACAGAACATCATGCTCGCAAATTTTTATCATATATTATCTTGGTTTTCTTTAATTTTCAATTACCTTTTTCTATTTTTTTCCCCTTCATCTTGACTGGAACTTAGGAGCTTGGATATGATTATTGAAACCTCTTAAACTAAGACCTGACAAATGTAACTCACCCCAACATTTAACCAAGTTTCCCAGCCTTGGATTGATTTTATGACTTCTTTTCCATGGATTCCCCCACAGAAATGTTAGAATTGAAAGACTTGCAAGGCACCTAGCCATAAAACAAGCCTTTCTTGCTTCTCCCAAATAGAAACTATGTAGCACTCCTCTCATCTTGAAATAAGTAATTTAATTGCACTTTTTCCTATGAAATTCATGGAGATGGATGTGAAATTGAGCATCTTATATAAGATGGAAATGCCACTGTCTACTGACATAACTCATACGTACAGCTGAACCAATTTAATAGTCAAGACAAGAGTTTAATAAAACAGAATTAAGTCAGAGATGCCTAATCATGGAATCATGAGGAGCTAGATTTATAATTTATGAAAGCTAAACTCTCACCATCTTGCTACTAAACATCAAAACTGCAGAACATAATTACTGATTAGCAATTTCGAAACAAGTTGCAAACCAGTGAAGTATACCAACCCTCACCAAAGCCACAAAACAAAATAAATTCCAACATAAATAATTAAATAGCTAGGACATCAGGAGTATAACAAGCTTAGCAAGTATAAACAGCACTGATTACCATACCGGTAATAGTATTTGGGAATCCCAGAAACCGAGACCAGATTCTTTCTCCTAGGTCCCTCCAGCCACAAGGACATGCTCTTTTCCTCAGCAAAATTGGGGACTCCTGACCTGTCGTCGAGTCTGAGAGCTCTGTGCAGGTGTCAACACCATTGGCGCGGATGGGGATGGTCGAAGCCCTCCTCGAACTGCTGCTCCCTATCTGTGCACGCCTCTTGCGATACCTAATGCATAAGAGCGCAGCTCCAGCCAAAGCACCCCAATCACCACCCCGATTGTCACCCCTATAATCAGCCCCCATGAAACCCCTTCATCTCTTCAACACCCTACTGATTCTGGAAAATCAGTTTCCACCACTCCATGCAAAGGCCTGCAGAGCAGCCTCCAGAGTTAAATTCCATCCATCAAAATGCTGACTTTTTAAATTCCCATTAAGACAAGTTGAATGAAAAGGTCAAAAACCACATGTTTTGGCATCATGGCATGGCACCAGAACAAGTCTAGATTGAATTGTTAATGGGTCAACGTCATGTAGTTAAGAACAAGAAACGATTCTGCAATATTATAAATTTAATATGAATTTGCCGTTTTTGAAAAGAACATCAAAACCGTCGGAATTTTCCGGTCAAATTTCACTATCACCGTCTAATATTATTTGCAAGGACTTCAGAAGCATCCTAATAGATTCAAATATCGCAATTTTCGTATTACAGGTTGATCAAATTAATTCAGTAGTCGTATGGACCTTCCTTAAGTTCCCAAAAAAGACCTATAGCAGTGGCCCAAGGCTGAATTTTCTTCCCAAAATATCCGTTTCTTTGCGGCGAGTCAATACCAATTTCAGCTCCAAACCACACAAATCTCACCAAATCAATCACGGCAACTCTCCGCATCGTTTTTTTAATAAAAAAATCTAAATACATTCAACAAAAGACAGTCAAAACTAAAAGGAAATGAACTAACGCTAAATTAAAATCATATTGGAACGGATATTTAATAGAAAAGGAGGAAAAATAATGGAATCCGTCAAATCGAAGACTAAAATCATCCGATCTCCACTGCAGAGCGCAGCAAAAAAGAACCGCAAAAACAAGTTGAACTCCAACGAAATCAGATCTCTTTAGTGAAGAAATTATCTTCCAAAATCCCGAAATTCCTCGAAAAATATATATATATATATATATACAAAACCAGTAAGATCGAATCGGAGGAGGAGATCACCTCTTCCAAAGATCTAGAGCCGCCAAAACTGTGAAATCGGAGGGCTTTGGGAGCGATCGGAGGGGCCGCATTCGCTCCCGCGACGAAGAAGACGACAACCAACCTCAAAAGCGAAGCGATGAACAAAATAAAAGCGTTTGAAGTCTTGCGATGGCATCCGGGCTCCCTCCTCCCGTCAATATCAATAGAGAAGGAAGTTGAACATTTAAATAAAGCTAATCCGAAACTTTAAAACACTTAACTTTGTGACTCGAAAATCGCGAACCCAAGTCCGCGAAGGGAGCCTCTGGTTCGTCTGACGACCCTTCCCCGAGTAGAGGTTTCGTTTTGCGGTCCCTTCTGGGGTCCCGAAATCCTCGACATCTCTTGCTGCGGTATTCTCTTCTGGGGAGAAGAATTGTTATCGAGGTCTGGCGAACGTGGCAGGATTTTATTTGTTAAAACAGGGGAGAAGAGGTTAGCCGCAATCTGACACGGTACTGGTTCATGTTAGTTAATGTGATCGATAGCAGGTTGGTGCGTTCCGTTTTTTTCCTTTTTTTTTTGTTCACTTAAATGCCGCTGGATATTTTCTAAATAACGAAAATACCCGCCCGTTTCCATTTTAGTTTTGGCGGTTGTTGACTTCGTGGCCTCTGCCTCCTCCGAGAGTAGGTGTAGGCTGACGAGCGAGATGGGAAACGAGTTCAGACTGTTAAAGCGTTTCCCGTACGGGAATCGCGTTTGCGGATCCGGAGTTCTCGTTGGGTGCCGCTGGGCCCTTCCGAGACAGACCGTGATGGTTGACCGTTGGATTTCGTTTGAGACTTCGGGGCTCTTGAACGTTGAATTTTTATCGGTTGAGTAGGTGGTAGATTTTTTATCTCTCTATGATAGATGGATTACACTGATTCGGTTTATCTTACCTCACTCTCCATTTATCTTTTATCTAACACCCTTAATTCTATTTGTCTTCCTTGGATTGATTAAGAGACGTTTCAGGAATTTTCTCTGGGGTTGGAGACAGGGTGGCTACAGTCTTCATCTTCTCTCATGGGATATTGTTTGTCTGTCTATTCGTGAGGGTGGCCTGGGGATTCAGTCTTTGCTCACTTACCGGGAGGCTATAATTGCTAGGCATGCTTCTAAATTTCTTCTGGATCCTCGTTACTTCTGGAGCTCTGTTATGAGAGGTAGATATGGTGTCTGGTCTCCTAATTCGATCTCCTGTGTTCCCTGTGGGAGTTCCTTGATCTGGCGGGCCATCTGTCAGGCTGCCCCTTCTGTTTTGACTGATATTCACTGGATGATTGGGGACGGAGATCTGTTAATGTTACTTGCTGCCACTCCTCTATCCCGCTGGCCGACCTTTCTTAGTATTGCTGTTGACCCCTCTATGCAAGTGTCCTACCAGGATGGTAATGCTTGGAATGTTTCCACTATATCCAGACTTTTTTGAGTTGGGCCATTCCACTGAGTTGGCGCAAAGGATTTTCGCCATTCCCTTGGCTTCTTCTGCTGACTCGGATACCAGACTTTGGCGGCGATCTTGCCTCTCCCATGTTCCTACAGGGATCTGGTTGACTGCTTCCGCACTCGGGTTTCAGGGTTGAATGATGTTGCTTGGATTTGGCGCTTGCCCATTCACCCCAGGATTCGGCTCTTTTTATGGAAGCTGAAGTGGGATCGCCTTCCTACTTGTTCTTTATTGGCTGGCCGAGGCCTCTCCATTTCGCCTCTCTGCCCAATCTGTGGGCTAAAAGATGAGTCGATCGATCACGTCATCTTTAGTTGTTCTCGTGCGAGGAGGATCTGGTAGTGGATGCAGTTTACCCCATGGTTGTCTGATGTGGGCTCCATCCGGCTTTCTTTTTTGCACGCCATTCGATTTGCTGTTCAGAGCGGTCCGAGATCTCAGGGTGTTGTTTTAGCCTATCTTGCTTATCATATTTGGCTTACTAGAAACCAAATGATTTTCTCGGAGGAGATTGTTCCACCTCTGGCGATTTTCAGAACGGCTGTCCTCCTTGCCAATGAGTATGGCCGTTCTATTTCTTCTGTTCACTCGGTCCAACCCGGCCTCTGAAATTTCCTGCTGCTTCGGCAGAACCCGACCTCTGAAATTTTCCTACTGCTTCGGCAGTGCACCGTTCTACGGTCTATGTTTCTTGGGAACCCCACCCTCGGGTTATGTCAAAGTGAACTTTGATGGTTCTCAGATCGTAGTGCTGGGTCCGGTTTTGTTATCAGAGGATCTGGGGTGAGTTATTTGCAGCAGGTGGCCATGGATCCCTTGATATATGGTCCCTATGGCAGAGCTTCAGGCTGCTTGGGCTGGTATTAGCTATGTTGTTCATCATCTGGCCTCTAGCAGATGGATTATTGAGGGAGATTCTCTCACGATTATTCGCTGGATTCGTCGGGACGGGGATCTTCACTCTACCAATCCTCTGCTCCGTGCTATTTGAGACTCTCTCCGGTCTTCTGCGGTGCCTCGGATCCGCCATATGTATAGGAAAGCTAATGCTGCGGCTGATTGGGTCGCTGGTGTCGCAGCTCGCCACCCTACCCCTTGGGTTTGGCATATAGGTGACCCATGCCCTTTAATTTTGCAGCAAATCATGTATTTTGATTTTTCGGGTTTGACTCACATCAGAGGTGTGATCGCCCGCTTGTAACAAAGAAAAAAAGAAGGGATCGAGCTTTTTTTTTTTTTTTTTCATCTTGTCCTCTTACCAATGAGTGCATCATAGACTCAGTTTTCTCGGTCTAACAATCTATTTTTCCTCTTTATTTCATGTTCCAAATGTTTAATCTACTTAAATCTTATTCATCCTTTGATTATTGTTTTTTAACAATTACTGTGTCACTATATTTACGAAATAACTAAACAAGACATTGAGGGAGGAGCCATTAATTAAAAAATGACAATATTTACTATGAGATAAATGAAGTTTGGGAAACTTATGGGATTTCTATACAAATACACTAAAGACATAATTTATAGATTCGGATGGTATGATTCATTTTTTTTTAATTTAAATGAGGAGATGCAAAATAAAGGACTAGGAAGAGAAAGAAAAGAGAGAAATTAACTAGAGAAAAAAATATTACTAAAGATATTAGATGAGATAAATGGCAGGTGGGATGGATAAAGATAGACCAATGACAGGGAACAAGATCTAAAGGAAGATGGTAACTAAGAAGGAATGTTTAAGTTGGTTCATTAAATCTATTTAATTATGAATAATTAAGAAAAGAAAGAAGGCTGAGATTGGATTAACTAAAGCATTTAGCGTTGTGGTGATTTTCAGGGAAGAAGAACAATTAGAACTTTTACTATTTGCATAATTGCGTGGATATTTATTGATGAGAGTAAGAAATCAAGCATGCGAGAGAGAAATGTGTGTGTGTGTGTATATATATATATATATAGATTTAAGATATCAAGAAAATATAATAAATATTTTGATAATTTAAAGAGACATGACCAAAACTACTTATTCTAATAAAAAAATGTACTACTTAAAATTTTCAAATAAAAAATAAAAAATTATTTAAATTATCTCATGCATGATAAAATAAGTCAAATAAGAAAATCATGAGATCAAACTTTAAAATTTTGAGTGAAAGTTAAAATTTGAAAGTAAAGTCAAGTAAATATTTAGAATAAGAAATTTCAAACAAAAAAAATACCATAAAATACTAGAGACTCAAAACATTTTTCAATAAAAAATCAGAAATTATTGAAATTCAAATTAATCAATGTTTTATAAGAAAGTTAATTATAATTTAGTATTTGAAATTATTATCAAACATGTATTTAGAACAAGGAATTTCAAATAAGAAAATATTGTATCACCAAATTTTTAAATAAAGGAATTATAAAATTATTTAAAATATATTTCACCAATAGTCAAATAGGTCAAGTAAAAATCATTGGATAAAATTTTTAAGCATTAGTTTATATAAAAATCAATCTGAATTGTAGTTAAAATGTAAAATTATTAATTAGTAGATTATCAAAATAAGGAATTTTAAAATAAAAAAAGGTGCCACTAATTATGGGCTACTTAAAAATTTTCTAGGATATGATAAAAAAAAGGTATCGACAAAAATGTCAAAATATATTTTAATTTTTGTTTTTTTTATCATACTTGACTAATTTCAAATCTAATTTTTCCTTGGATCTGACTTGTAAGTTTAATTACAGACCCACTTGTACTAAGATAGGCCAAAGGGCTTGATTTTTAGGTGGCAATAATTTCTGATTTGATAAACAAGTGACCCATTGCAGTCAGGCCAATCTTATGTTCTCCCCTCGTTATCATGCACATCATTGCGTGTGATCCCTCCTCTTCAACTCGTTGCAGGAAACCATAACCTCTCCTCAATCATAAATCCAGAAATGACCACAAACCAGGAGAGGTGAGAACAAGGATGAGCTGGGGTGGAGGTTTGAGAGAAGCAAGAACAAGAGAATACAATAAGCGTGGTATTTTCAATTTAGTTATATATTGGATGAAGAAAAAAAATTATATGTTATATTTAAATTTATTTGCTACTGATTAATTTTTACTTAAATTTTTAGATCAACTTTAATCCATCAATAAATTAATTGAGCCAGTAAATAAACTTGAAGTATTAAAAATGACACCAAAGCATCAGTGACGTAAGAGATAGGCTTACATGTGCTTGTTTAGATTAAGATATTATGGGAAAGATATTGATGGCATTTTACTCAATTATATAGATATAATCAAAGTCGAGCGTGACCAAACCTTTTTAACTCAGGCTGGATAATAGATTAGGCAATTAATTGTTTTGTCTTATGACAAAAGGATGGGCCACACGACTTTCGAATATTGCTTTACAACCCAAGTTTAGCCTTAAAAGCTCGAACTACAGATCAAATTAAAGTTCAAATGTTTTCCAAAATTTTAACTCGCCTAGCTTAGCATAAGCTTGAGCCTGGTTTGAAATTTAAATTGACTAACTTAAGCTTCTCCTTCAAGCAAGCTTCAGTGCCAAAATAAGAGGGTGAGAGAAAGAGAATATAAGGGGAGAAGAGGATGAGAAGTGGATTGGAAGAGAGATTGAAGGAGAGATTTGAGAGAGAGAATATAAGGGGAGAACAGGATGAGAAGTGGATTGGAAGAGAGATCGAAGGAGAGATTTTGGGAGAGAGCGAGGGAAGAGAGATCGGGAGGGACCAAGTGTTGGTATTCAAAAAATATATATATAAAATAAAATTATATATATATATATATATATATATATATATATATATATATATATATATATAGCGGAAGCATGCGGATCGTTTAACATGCATAAAATTAATATTATCATATAAAAAAGAAAATTATCATATAATTTTTTTAAAACATAAAAACATACTGATATGTTGAGGTCTCGAAGCACTCTATGGATTCGAAGCTATGGATGAAGAATCTATAGAATCCCATTGTAGAGTTTATGGACCATGGTACTTCATAAAATACCTACTACAAATAAATGAAACCAGAGCGTTCTTCACCTTTCTCAGGAAAGGTGAGAAAGGTATCTAATTATTCATAAAATATGCACATAAATAAGAAAGAAAAGGAAAAGAGAGACTTTTCTTTCATTTTTTCTTACGATCTGAAAGTCTACCTTATGCTTGATTTAGATAACGTTTATCTTTTACAACATTTAATTTAGATAATATTTATCTATTACAACATTTAATTTAGATAACATTTATCTATTACAACATTTAATTTAGATAACGTTACAATATTTAATTTAGATAACATTTATTTTTATAACCTATTTTGACTATACAACTCCTTAATCATATCAAAGAAAAAGTTGTTTTCTTATTTATAACAAATTTATAAATAATATCTAAATTAAATATAATAATATCTAAATTATCAAATCTTATTTAATAATTTTAGATATTATTAATTTTAAATATCTAATAAATTAAATTTATTATTTTATTTTTAATATTTAATAATTACATTATCAAAATATCAAAAATAAATCTCTCTCTCCATCAACTCATATGCACCACTTACAAGAGCAAAATATTCTCTTGTGTGATGTTCCACAATAACACTTATGTGCAACCATTCATATCAATTATTATATGAATAATGTGTTTAAACACATTTTTATTTTGTCCAATAACTAATTTATTGTATCAAAATAAATGTGAGAAAAATAATCAATCAAATCAATTATTTATCTTCATAATAAACTCTTTATTATAAAGTTTCAATAAACATTTTATTTGAGAAAAATAATTAATTAATTACATTAATTATTCAATAAAGAGTATTATAAACCTAAGACGGTGTGTAGGAACCATAATTTTAAGCTCCAATAAACTTGAATAAACTCAATTAAAACTCTTTAATTATTTATTCAGTTTATTAATCTCGAAGTTATTCATTAAAAACTCAAGAATGCACTCTTAAAAATTACGATCATTATATGTAATTCAACCCTCCATAATTAGTTCATAATTAGAGCTGGATAAATAACCGTTATACCCCTCTAATTTTTTTTATTCCAAGTACCAATGATTCACTAGTTAAATAGTTAATTTATGATCGTAAATAGTTAATTATGATCAATTTAGCCACATAATCAACTTAAGGGAACTAATTTTAAGCTTCTTTTAAAAAATCATAGATTTCATATCTTTAAATCACATTCCCAGCCCAATGTGTTATTAAACCTCTAAAATGTAAGTATTGGGCCCAACATCAAATGAGCTTTAACAAACAAATCAAAAGATCCAATAGCACAATCAAGGAGCCTGTGCTTAAATTAGATTAAGGTTGATTTACATATGATCATCTTGTGACATAAATTGAATTCTTTATAACGGTCTTAAATAAAGATTCAAATTTTATCGGTCCAAGTCCTATAATCTTATTATTATAATACCTCCACTAAGTGTCTCTACACAATAATCCGGATAAGATTGTCACATTCAGAATGTTCATGGACCGTATTAGTGATTAGCGATAGAAGATCCTACTTCTATCAATCACGGACATGTTTAAATATATTAGCTGTAATTTTAATCCTCTTATATACATTATACTAAAATTACAGCCTCATAATATATTTTGGATTTTTATAAATATTCATCTTTCATACAAACAAGACAAGATTGAAGAAAAAATTCTTCTTTTATTAATTCAAAAAATTAAAAAGTAAAATATCTGATTTCAATGGCACTATTCCTAACAATTTTACTTGCCCTATAAAGTAGATGTGACATATCTTTTAATCCCATTCCCATAAGATGTTTGTTGAACGTCTTCTTAGGCAGCGTCATTGTGAATGGATTAGCCAGATTTTGTTCCGATGCTATCTTCATAACATTGACATCACCTCGATGCACGATCTCTCTGATGAGATGGTATTTCCTCTCGATATGCTTGCCCCTTTTATGGCTTCTGGGTTCCCTTGAATTAGCCATAGCATCACTATTATCATAGAATAATGTCAATGGCATATCCATTCCTGGAACAACTTCCAAGTATATAACTTTTTAAGCCAAACTGATTCTTTAGTTGCTTCACAAGCCGTTATGTACTCAGCTTCCATGGTAGAATCAGCAATGCTAGATTGTTTGATACTTCTCCAAACAACTGCTGCACCACCAAGTGTAAACACTGATCCAGATGTCGACCTTCGAGAATCTTTATCTGATTAAAATCAGAATTAGTGTATCCTAAGGGGTTCAGGTCTCCACCTGAATACACAAGCATATAATTTCTCGTTCTTTGAAAATACTTGAGAATGTGCTTTACTGCCACCCAGTACTCTATCCCAGGGTTTGACTGGAACGACTAACAACTCCACTACATAGCATATATCTGGTCTAGTGCATAGCATAGTATACATTAGACTTCCAACTGCTGATGCATATGGAATCCATCTCATGTCCTCTTCTTCTTGTGGTGTCTTAGGATACTGTTCTTTAGAGAGAACAATTCCATGTCGGGTCAAAAGAAGACCCTTCTTGAAATTTTGCATCAAAAATGAGCCAGCACCTTATCGATATAAGATGTCTGAGATAGTGCTACGAGTTTGTTCTTCCTATCCCTAATGATCTGGATACCAAGAACATAACTCATCTCTTCCAAATCTTTCATTTGGAATTATTCGGCCAGCCATCTCTTTACGTTAGATAATATTTTCACATCATTTCCAATAAGTAATATATCATCTAAATAAAGTACTAAGAAAATCATACTTTTTTCATTAATGAGCTTGTATACACAAGGTTCATCAACATTTTGCTCGAAACTATAGGTTTTGATAGTTTCATCAAACCTAATGTTCCAAAACCTGGAGGCTTGTTTGAGTCCATAGATGGATCTATTAAGCTTACAGACTTTCTGCTCCTGATCTTTAACAATGAACCCCTTTGGTTGTTCCATATATATGGACTCCTCTAGATAGTCATTCAGAAAGGCTATCTTGACGTCTAACTGCCATATTTCGTAGTCAAAACATACAGCTATGGATAAGAGAATGCGGATGGACTTTAACATGACAACTGGGAAGAAAATCTCTTCATAATCAACTCCCTCCTTTTGGGTATAACCTTTTGCCACAAGTCTAGCTTTGAAGGTCTCTACCTTCCCATCCGCTCCTATTTTCTTCTTGAAGATCCATTTACATCCAATGGGCCTGACATCTTTAGGTGGATCTACAAGTTAAGTTCCCAGATAGTATTGAGTACATAGACTCCATTTCTTGGTTCATGGCTTCTAGCCATTTGTCCTTATCAGGATCATCCATCACATGCTGGTATGATGATGGATCATATCGTTGGTATCAGCTATCACAACATTTACTTCGTTATCCTGTCTATAGCGGGCTGGGTTCTGATAGCCCTCCACTACGTCTAGGCACCATAATATCCTGACTAGGAGCTGTGGTTTCTTCTTCCCTAATTTCAACAACTCTTGTTGATGGAGTGGTAATCTGATATTTGAGCAACTCTTCGAGTACAACTTTACTTCGAGGTTTGAATTTATGTATATAATCATTTTCAAGAAAAGTGGCATTTGTCGACACAAACACCTTCTTTTCTTGTGGACTATAAAATAAACCTCCTCTAGTGCCCTTTGGTAGTCAATGAATAGACACACTTCTGTTCGTGGTTCTAGCTTCCCATATTTGCCCTTAAGAACATGAATTGGATACCCCCATATGCAAAAATGACGTAAACTTGGTTTTTCTCGTTCCACATCTCTAAGGTATCTTGGATACAGATTTAGATGGTACAATATTCAAAATGTTCATTACCGTCTGTAAGGCGTATCCCCAAAATGATATCGGTAGTGAGAAATAACTAATCATTGATCTAATCATATCTAACAATGTCTGGTTCCTCCTTTCTGCAACACCATTTTGCTGTGGAGTTCTCAGAGTTGTGAGCTGTAAAATAATTCCATGCTCAACAAGGTAATCCTTGAATTCTATATCAAGGTATTCTCCACCTCGATTGATCCAGTGTTTTCAGTGATTTACCTAATTATTTTTCAACTTCTACTCGAAATTCCTGAAACTTTTCAAAACTTTCCAAAAATCTCAGACTTTCTTTGCATTAGGTAAACGAAACCATATCTTGAGTAATCATCAATGAAAGTGACAAAGTACTCATAACCACCTCTAGCTTTACGTTGAATGGTCCACACACACCGAATATACTAGCTCTAGTGGTTCATTAGCCCTTTGGCCCTTTGTAGAGAAAGGTCTTTTGGTCATTTTACCTTCTAAACAGGACTCACAGACAGGAAGAGTGCCAACACTTAGCTCTCTAGAGGACCATCCTTCACAAGTCTGTTTATCCTATCAAGGTTAATGTGACCAAGCCTAAGGTGCAGAGATATGTTTCATTATCACTGTTTATTACCTTTTGTCTTTTGTTAGACTTAGGATTAGCTACTTTAAACAGTTCGGTATTGTAAGAACATTTTCATAAGGCGATAAAACATATAACCCATCGACTAAACATCCATGACAAATTTTCAAGACCATTTCTTGAAACTGAAATAATATTTCCATTAAATGAAATTTCATAACATTGTTCATAAAGTTTAGAAACTGAAATCAAATTTCTAGAAAAGTTTGGAATGAAATAAACATTATTCAGAATAAGAAATTTCTCTCCAAATGAAAGACGGGCTGTTTCAACTGCCTTGGCCGATACCGTAGCCCCATTGTCAACCCTCATTGTCAACTCACCATCAGAAAGCTCTCTCGAAGAACTAAGGAGTTGCATAGAAGAACAAACATGATTTGTCGCCCCTGAATCAATTATCCAGGAGGAGGTATCAACCTCAACTAGAAAGCTTCAAGTACAAGTAAATACATTTACTATTTTTCTTCTCTTTCATTTGGTTGGTGGCAACTTGCCACTTGTCATAATGTTCTCTAACATTACGATCAGCAAGAGTTGGCTCAGTGATACCAAATTTGATGTTCTCAATAGTCAAAAAGTTGTTAAGATCAGATTTTTATTTGGATAGTTTTCTTTAGTTAGGGTGTTGCTAGAAAGCTAGAAGTAATGGGATTGTTCAAAGCCATTTTCTAAAAATTAGTCAAGATGAATGTTTATAAGTTTTTGGAATAGAGATTTCAAAAAATAATTGAACACTTTAGGAAAATACAAGAAAAACCCATATTCTATTCCCTCGATAATTCAACTAGCCATGTACAAGTTTGCCGCCGTAGGGTAGGTCAGTTTGCACACTTAGTTAAACCAGACTCTTCTTGATTAATAAGTATGTTTCTGAAATAACTCTTATTTCCACACTTATTAACTACCGAATTTGAAAAGGTTTGGTCAAAGATATAATCAACACATTTGATCTCATATCTTTATGAGTAAGACCCATCATTTCAAATTTCTAGACTTAACCCAAGCGTGCCGCCGTAGGATAGGTCAGGCTTGAAATACATCTAGAAATTCTATCCTAAGAGATCTAGCCTTGTTATTGAATTGAACGGACACCACCCGTAGGGGACGAAATCAAAGCGTCTCGAGACGCCGTTCAACTCTCACGATGCTAAACCAATGGTGGAGACCAACAAATTTATTAATTACTCATTATTAAAGTGGGATTGTATTTTATTATATAAAGAAACCTTTTATCTTTATGAATTAAATTCAATAACCTTTAAATCTTGTCATCTCAGGTAGATTTAATCTATAAATTTAATTCTTTCATGAATTTCAAGAATCGAATTCTTGTTAATACTTTAAGATTACCATTGTCTTTTAGAAATTAATATTAAAAGATTTTAATAACCATATGATTAAAATTGAATACCACATATTAACTTTTAAATTAATTTCTATACAAAGAATCATATTCTTGTTATTTATGAAATTAAATAGATTAGTTTAGATTTAATAATCTCATTGTTAAATTAATATCATATATTAACTTAACCTAAGACTATTTTTAATTTCATAACTTTATTTAAGAATCAAATTCTTAATATTATAATCCAAACCACCCATTTAAAAACTTTTTAAATATATTTAAAATTATAATATATTGTCTCTGTTTATTAACTAAGATCCTATAAATAGGCATAATCATGATTAGTCAAATAGTCCTAATCAATAGTTTTATGATGCATAGGATGGGTATTTCTAATTTCTATATGGCATGATAAAATTAACTCATCAAATAAATTATTTTATTTTAATGATCGTGGGCCATCTTATGGCCAAACTGTTTGGAGTGGGCTTAGGCCCAATTTGCTTCAAAAACAAGTTTGGAATTTGTCCCAAACCATTTGAGATTTTTATAATGATTTTCTTCACGTACAACACCAACCAGTTTGGATTTGACGTGATAAAATCTGTGATCAAATCGCAGATCCTTTTGGCTTCAAAAATTAATTCCTAATGTGTAATTAGTTAAATCACAAATATTTCTTAGCAGCCTACTGTGCTCTCCGGATCGGTAGTTGAGTCAAATGCATCAAGGTACTACTAGTAGCCTCCCTTGCATGTGTCCCTAATATCCCTACCGTATGTCTGTTGAAAAGAGATCCGAGGTACTACCAGTAGCCTCCCTCTTGGATCACCCTTGGGTTGAATACGATAGAAACCAAGAACATGATAAATCCCATGCCCACAAATCTTGGGATCTATATCCCATGCTCAACTTTTAAGCAAACAGTTCATGGTAAAAAATACATACCAAATATCAAATATTTATTTACCCATCCAAACATGCATGCCAAATATCAAATATTATAAAACATGTCAAAATATCACATATCAACATCATAACAATATTAATATTAGTGCATGACCACTTGTTGGTATTCAAAAAAATTTATATAAAATAAAATATATATATATATATGTAGCGAAGCATGCGGATCGTTTAACATGCATAAAATTATATTGTCATATGAAAAAAAAATTATCATATAAATTTTTTTAAAACATAAAAACATACCGATATGTTGAGGTGAAGAAACATACGCCTATTACCGGATTCGAAGCTATGGATGAAGAATCCCATGGTAGAGTTTACGAGCCAAGGTACTTCATAAAATACCTGCAAAATAAAATGAAACAGAGCCTTCCTCACCTTCTCAGATCGGTATCGAATTATGAGAGTGGGCCCACTCTTATTTTTCTATATTTTTCACAACTCTGGCGCACATAAAAAAAAAAAAAAAAGATGAGAGAAACTTTTCTTTTTTTTTTTATGATATGAAAAGTCCACCTTATGCCATATTATAGGCTCTAGGTGAATCAAAAAATTATTTTTAAATTAATTTAATTTAGATAACGTTTACCTATTACAACATTTGATTTAGATAACGTTTATCTGTTACAACATTTGATTTAGATAACGTTTATGTTATAACATTTAATTTAGATAACATTTATCTGTTACAACCTATTTGACTGCACTTGTTGATCAAAATGTTATTTTCTTATTTGCAACTAATATATAATATCTAAATTAAATATAATAATATCTAAATTATCAAATCTTATTTAATAATTTTAGATATTATTAATTTTAAATATCTAATAAATTAAACTTATTATTTTACTTTAAATATTCTCAATAATCATATTATCAAAATATCAAAAAAAAATTCTCTTCATTAACTCATAATATGCGCCACTTGCAAGAGAAAAATTCTCTGTGTGATGTTCCACGATAACACTTATGTGCAACTATTCATATCAATTTATATGAACAATGTGTCTAAACACATTTTTATTTTATCCAATAACTAATTTATTGTATCAAAATAAATGTGAGAAAATAATTAATCAAATCAATTATTTATCTTCATAATAAACTCTTTATTATAAAGTTTTAATAAACATTTTATTTAAGAAAATAAATAATTAATCACATTAATTATTCAATCCAAGAGTATTCGATGAGATTAACCTAAGACGGTATGGGGACCATGGACCCATAATTTTAAGCTCCAATAAACTTGAATAACTCAATTAAAACTCTTTAATGATTTATTCAGTTTATTAATCTCGAAGTTATTCCACTAAAAACTCGAGACTGTACTCTGAAAATTACATATTAATTTTACTCAAAAACTTGAGTCGTATATAATCATTACATATAATTCAACCTCCATAATTAGTTCATAATTAAAGCTAGGTGAAATAACCGTTATACCCTCTAATTTTCTCTTAAGTACCATTGTTCACTAGTTAAATAGTTAATTTATGATCGGATCATAAATTGCGTGCATAACTATTTAGCCACATAATCAACACTTAAGGGAACTAATTTTAAGCTTTTTCAAAAGCCATAGATTCTGTATCTTTAAATCACATTCCCAGCCCAATGTGTTATTAGACCTCCAAGATGTAAGTATTGGGCCCAACATCAAATGAGTTTTAACAAACAAATCAAAAGATCCAATAGCACAATCAAAGAGTCTATGATTAATCAGGATTAAGGTTGATTTACATATGATCATCTTGTGACGTAAATTGAATTCTTTATAACGGTTTTAAATAAAGATTCAAATTATGTCGGTCCAAGTCCTATATATCTTATTATATATAATACCTCCACTAAGTATCTTTACACAATAATTCGGATAAGATTGTCACATTCAGAATGTTCATGGACCGTATTAGTGATTAGCGATAGAAGATCCGTACTTCTATCAATCACGGACATGTTTAAATATATTAGCTGCAATTAATTTTAATCCTCTTGTATATATTATACTAAAATTACAGCCTTATAATATATTTTGGATTTTTATATAAATTCATCTTTCATATAAATAGATAAGATTGAAGAAAAATGTTTCTTTTATTAATTCAAAAAATTAAAAAGTATAAATACATCTGATTTGAAGGGCACTGTTCCTACACTAAGGACAGAACTGGAGGAAGAAAAAGAGATAGATGAGAGAGAACATGCGGGAGAAAGAGGACGGAGGATAGAGAGATTCAAATTGAGAGAGAGAGAGAGAGAGAGAGGTCGAGTGAGAGAGAAGATGGAATGTACAGGGAGAAGGGAGAGAGAATGGATAGATTGGCCTATTTTCAAACTCAAATCGAGCATATTCTTGGACGGAAAAGACTTTGTGCATCGGAGGAGAACGCACCGAAAGCATGGATTGGCCGTGCATCCATGCCACCACACGTGCATAGTCCAATGAACCATGGTGCGCACTGCATGCGCGGTGGTAGGGGGCGCACGACCAATCTTTACGTTCGATGCCCGCTTTGCATCGAAGGCGATGCACAAAAACTTTTCCTTGTTGGGCATAAGCTTTAGGGTGGGCTTGACCTAGTCCAAAGCATCAGAATGAGCCCCATCCAAAAGTTATTTGGGCCCTATTATTAGACTGAGCCTAATTGAATGATCTTGAGCCGTTCCAAAGATGGGCACAAAGCCAACTCAATGGATGAGCCTCAAGCTAGCTCGAGGCTATTTTCAGCTTTAATTATAAGATCGAATTTAACTCAATGGTTTTGGTACCACGGCAGTCCCCATGATTAAAAAGAAAAAAATAAAGCAAACAAATAAAAAATAAAAGATGTGGGGACAAATGGTGCATGGGTATTGAAAAAATCTTGCTGCATGCCCTTCGATGCAGCATTGAGCATACAATTAGTCATGCATCCGTATGATCATGCATGCCGAACTCAATAGCTTCTGGTGTGCATGCGATGTAATGATATGGATATACGGATTAACTGCATGCTTACATCGAAGGATGATACAGTAAATTTTTCATGAAGGTATTTTGCAATGCTTGGACGGCACAACTAGGTTGGCGAGGAGCGAGGAGGATCGGAAGCGATCACCACGCTACATGCCACGTGATGGCTTTTTTTTTTATGTCAATAGTAAAGGTCTTAATGGCTTGATGGGTTGGCAATGGAGAAAAGGATTGAATCAGGCTGTGTGGTGTTTTTTTTTTTTTTTTTCCTTTTCTTAGGGGTTTGTTTTTGGATGCGCCAGCTTGGCTCATGACTTATGAGCTCTTTGACACGTTATTTAAAAAACGAAAGGAAGAACCTCGGGCTATGAATCTAACCATGGGATGTAAAAGATTGGCTACAAATTCCATTTTATTACATGCATGCGAAATCAATCTAGAATTTTTCTTTCAGTATAAAAATTGAAGCGTTGGGTGAAAAGTGAAGTTTCGGTTTTATTATGGTATGCCCATTTTTATGAGGAATAAACTTCTTAAATAAACTTCCTCTGAACTCCACCTAAGTCGCTACATTTATAAAAGCTGCGGCCCATGACTGTCGATTAAGTTAACTTTTCTTTCATTCCCCTCGTCAAGTTAGATATTCATTCAAGTCACCGACGCTCCAAAGAATTTGAGCGACCCATCACAACCGGCGCACCTTTATTTCTAAAGATTTTTCAACATCCACCTGAATTTTTTTCCTGAATACAATGCAAGTAGCTCAAGTGGTGCTGCACTACACTTGTTTCTGCAAGGAAAAAAGAAAAAAAGAAAAGCCAGACATACAAATGCAATGGTACCTTCATGCATTTACTGGGAGAAGCATGCAACCCAAACAGTGTATTCATAAGGTTTCAGCATACACAACATATGACTGAAATCCTGCTGCACTTATGATCATAGAACAACAAAAGTTAATGGAAAGGGGAAAATTCAGCAGATGATTAGTTTCTGAAAAATGATGGCATGTTCTATCAAGCTCTGGTTATTGAACCTCAAAACGGTTCCGATGAAAACATGTTTTGTACAGCAGCCCTCAATTCTGTCCCAATGCAAAGTCCTATTGATTGTTCAATTGACCTGCTGCCTTGCCTGGCAGCACAATCAGCAAAGTCTTGCACCACTTGCGCACATTTCAGAGGATCCTTAGCATGTTCCTTGTAACATTGTAGACATGCTGCTCTCGCGGCTGCACATGGCAAGGGATTCTGGTAGGGCAGCTTGAATTCTTTGTCACGGAGCTCTTTTGCTTTCTGATTGAGCTCCTGAAGCATGTTTGACTCCTGATTCTCCAGCTTCTCCACAACCCTTTCGCTCTCCTGGAGTACAGATTTTATTGCTTCCAGCTCTGCAATTGCAACTGGGGGTGGAGGGGCTACTGGCAAGAACGCGGGGGGCTGGAATGGCCATACCCCACCAGAACTGCTGGTCGGTGTGCTGGGAGTCGGCTTCAGCTTGTTCTGGGGTTGATGAGGTTCCGGTTTTGGCTTGGGTTTCTTGGTTGTCTTCTTTACCTTATTTTCATCACCAGATAGTCGGTCAACTAACTTGAAGCTTATCTGGATTGTAAATGAATCCGCCATGACAAGTCTTTTGAATCTAACAGAATATTCCTAACATTAATCATCAGAATCAAAGCGTTAAGTTCTGAAGAATATCGGTATGTTGTACTCATTGAGGAAAAACATAAGATAGCAATGGAAGAAAGAGTCTTAGGGGTATTCAAACTTTGAACCACTGTTTAGAAAAGATTTGAGTATATGGAAAGATGAATCATAATTTAAAATCCAAGTGGAATGAAGAATATATCTTTGATTGAATCTGAAATAACCTTCCCACTAGCAACAGATGGAAAATGACAAGATTACAGAAGACAAATTCAAACCTCAAAAGAAACCCCCCATGTAGCATTAATATGCCTGCCTTCTAAAGCAAACCTAGTTGAAGAAGCTACACATTTCAAATTTGTTGTTCGCATAGCACTATATGATTCAAATTTTGTAAGTTATGTATAATTATCCTATCATATTCATAATTTTCAAGATTATGATGCGAAGGAATGCTCCTCGTTATCTTTGAATACATTAGTATTTTTGAAGGTCTTGCAGAGGTTTCATGGGTTACAATATGACAATAAATGCATTCACAGCACGGATGTGAGGTAAGGTCTGGTGCAGCATGGCATGGTGTCATGTGAGCTTGGCACATGTAATTGCGTTAAGCATGGTTTGCTAATTCCCATCAAACATGTCTTAACTCTTTCATGCTTGACTGGTCAATGGTTGGTTCAACCAACCAGCATTTCTTGCAGCTCAACTTTGATGTTCCTCTTTTGCTTAGTTAATCTGATTAAACTAGAAATAAGGCTATGAATTTTTTCCTCCTTTTGTCTTATATAGTTCCATGGGTACAGAACCACACTGATTTGGGAGCATTCTTCAGGACGAAGATGGCAGGATTTTGGGTTTAAAAATGCCCCTCCTAAATTTGATAGATCTTGCTCTATTTGTACCAAGGAGGAGAAGATGTATGCTTTTCTCACCATGTCTTATTTTCTTAAGTCTAAACATTAGAATTGTAATCAAATGAGACAAGAAGATGGTCAATTTTTGAAGGCTTTCTTATTATATTCTTCATGGTGCATCAAACTATAAACAGCTGGCTCATGCTCAACTAAGATTCAATTGACAGGGAGAAATGTCTGGCATCTAAAAGATGCCAATAAGAAGTAAAAAAATAAAATTAAATTGATTGGTCAAAGAGGGGTTAAAAAGGTGGATTCATTTACCATATATCCTCCTAATCTCCCTCCTCCTTGGATTATCTTTCTCCTTTGTTCTTTGCTCCGTGTTTCAATTTTTGCAGAGACCCAACCTTATTCACTCTTCCTATAGTTCTTGGTGGGAGGTTTCAGTGCTTTCACCTGTTGTTTTTAAGGCCTTGAGCATTGTTCTCTTCTAATCAAGGTATTTTCTTTCTCCCTCCCCCCATCTTTCCTCTTGGGTTCCCAAGATTGGTTGTATTTTTCTAGCAGGCTAAGTTTGTTGCAACTTCACTGACTTGGTTTTCTATCCTCTTCACTGTTGTCGCTCTAGTTAAGCTATAGATTCCTGTTATAATTTCTGAATGTTTTTTCACATGTGTAAAAAAAGAAACATTTATTTAATTTTTGTTGTGTGCCAGTTGTATAGTATCATATTTTTAAAGATTTGTCATATTGGCATATATCTGTTTCATGTTGTATCCAAATCTCATATTCATGCCCATGCTTAATAGATGGTATGAACAACACAAATTTAGGTGTCATAGGATCCAGTGCAAATATGCATTTAAGGATCTCGAGCTGTTACTAAAACCAAGAGACATGATCAAGTCTGATCTTTAGTCCAGATAATAGTGAGGAAGATGAGAAAATAGGGGTTTTAAGGACTTAACAGAGTGTACTACTATGAAAGCTCAAAATATTCATGTAGAAGAGGACTATGTGGAAGATGTAACCGATCAATGTTTTGCCATCTCATACATGAGATTTACAGGAATTGGTCTCTAGGTGTATGGGAGAGTTGTAATGGCTGTTTGGTCTAGTTAAGACATCAGCTATCTGGTTTAGCTGAAATTTATGCAGAAGAGAAGTATTAGGTCGGAGTTTGAGGAGACTAAGTTAAAGCTTTTTAAGGCCTAATAAAGAATGAGATTCAAGGGATTTAAAGTCATCATTGCGATCTACAAATATGATCGAACCTAAGCTTTAGTCCAATATAAACAAGAAAGAAAAGGTAATAGAGCTTTATGTGAAGCATGGTGTGTCAAATGTGGTCGAAAGTTGGAAATTTTGTAACCATACGAACCTAATTAATGGAAATTACTGTCTGTTTCAAAACTTTAAGTGCGGACAATGTCATGCCATGTTATCACAACGCCAGCACTGGGCATGCATGCTGCAGCCATACCATGTGTATTGCAGGGTACCGACCCATGCTGACTTTGTATTGATCCATGCCAGCTCAACAAGAGTCAGTATGGCTCCATGCCACTTACCAGGAAGCCATTATTTGAAAGGTTCTATTTTGCTTTGGCACAGCATGATCAGGACGCCCATCCATACCAGCTCCTCAATTCTTTTGTTTGTTTGACAGTGAAAAGAAAAGAATGAGGAACGTTTACTCAAAATCTTTTTTTTTATAAAAAACTTAGGTCAATATTGACTATGTTAAATAACTATATAAGCATGTCTTTATTGGATTCACAATAACAACAAAGCTTTAGTCCCAAACTAGTTTGGGTTGGCTATAAATCTTTCTCCCTAATTCCATTTAGTTTAGAGCCATGCTTTCTGTAATCATTCCTTACTACTTTCTCACTTATGATTTTTGATTTGTCTCTACCCATCTTTCTTTTTACATGTATTAAATCACTTCTTTATAATGATGTACCCTCCTCTTTTCTCTCTCTCTCTATATATATAGAAATGTAATTTTAGTGGAAGTAAAATACAAATGAAGAGACGGTGAAAATTGCAAGCTAAGAGATACCAAGAAGTAAAAATTTAGGTATTTGGAATCAATTATAGCAAGAATATGAAATAGGTGAAGATGTAAATCATAGAGTTAAAGCAGGATGGATTAAGTGGAGAAGTGCTTCGAAAGTATTATATGATCGATTATTCCATTAAAATTGAAAAAAATTATAAAACCACTATTAGGCCAGCTATGCTATATGGAACAGAATGTTGGGCAATACTGAAACAACATATGAATAAATTAAGTGTAACAGAAATGCGCATGTTAAGATGGATATATAGTAAAACTTTAAAAGACAAAATTAAAAATAAACATACACGAGAAATGATAGGAGTAGCTCCAATTAAAGATAACATGAGAGAAAATCGATAACAGTGGTTTGAACATATACAACGAAGACCTTTAGATGCTCTAGTTAGAAAGAGTGATCTTTTAACAATCCATGGTAATAAAGAGATAGAGGTAGACTTAAACTAATATGAACAAAAAGAATGAAGAGAAATGACTATTTGTAATTTGAATGTTGACTTAGTCCTGAATAGAACAGAGTGGAGGAAGCATATTCATGTAGCCAACCGCATGTAGTTGAAAAAAAGGCTTAGATGAGTTGAGTTGCTATATATATATATATATAAATTGGACTTGGCTCCAAATCTGGTTGCCTTTTTATCCTTAGATCCACATGGATGTCGAAGTCACCTCACTTTTTTCACCTTTGGGATCTGAAATCCATGTGGATTGAAGGATGGAAAGGGTGATCAGATCTGAGCTTGACTACACTAGTATAGCCATATATAATTGTGCGCACATGCATTTTCAATAACAGTCATCAATTCAATCTTAATAGCCCTACAAGTGGGTAGAGAAGCAACATGCAAAAGATAGGATAAGCTTTCATAGAAAGTGATATCATCAACTTTACTAATCATTGCAAGTAGCTCTTGTTGAAGAGTTTGCAAGCAGACAGCATTCATTTTTTAAGTTACTTCTATCACCACTCCCAGAGATAATTCAATCTTCTCATGATCAATGGTCTAAGCATGATCAGGCTGAAAGGAAAGCATGTAAAGAAAAGTGAATCCTCTGAAGTGGAAAATGCTGCCTTTTGTCAGAATATCTAACATAACCAGCATGAAGAATTCATGGAGTCGTTTTAGATTGGCTTAAGTTACATAATATTGTAATTGCCATCTATCACCTCTTTCAGATGATCTGAAAGTAATTTTGAAATTTGTCCTTCAATTCCTCTCCCTAACAGAGACATCCAAATTAGTACTTATCAGGCCCCGCTTACTAAGATCAGCCAAAACCAACAAATTGGTCATAAAAAATCAATCAGACAAGCAATTTTGACATATAATAGTACATAACAACAAAGAATAAACAAGACCTTGTAATTTGTAACAGTCTCAAGTATATAAAACCTTTTCTTCATGGTAAGATGATGGATATAAATGACATCACCATACAAACTACTAACTGAAAACAAAAACAAGTACATATGTGCATGTGCACTCATACACACATAGGTAGGAAGGTATGTATGTAAGTATGCATCGAACCTTGATGCATTTGTCTTAATATAAGTAATGCAATCTAATAAACATGAAGCCCAATGCAGTTTGTTAAAAGTTTATCAACTATAAAATGATATATATGTAACTGATACATATAAACCAGCTTTCCATCAACAAGTAAACAAATAAAACATCAGATTTGAATCATAGTAAATTAGAAATGAATGTTAAACCTTAAATTTCTTCTTCCAGCAAGTTCTTGCTCCAAAAATTTCCTTTCAGCAAGCTTATGCTCCAAAGATGCTGGTGCTCCCTATGTAGTTTCTTGACTCTCACGTAGTCAAAACCGCTGGCATTTTTTTCACTAACAACCAGTAACCTGTATGTGCAGTATCAATTTTCAGCAGCCCAAAATTTTACATATAATCTGAAGGCTAATTGAATTCAAAAGGTTGTTGCTAATACCATGCAATCTATTATTTTCTTATGCATTACCCAATGATTTGTAAATTCAAACTAAAACAAGCAGACTAAAAAAGACTGAAAACATGTTGATGCCATTGGCAAGTCAAGATTAGTAATAAAGCAAAATCAGGTGGTTTCGAATTTCATCTCATATAGATATAAATAGAAGGGGCTCTGATCTTTTACAAAACTAACGAAAAAAAATTAGGCTGTATCTGTCAGAATAACCAATTTAGGCAACTTGTTTAACTCAATCATAAATGATAAAAAAATAACAAATTTTAGGTTTAACTCATTAACTGTAATTTCAACTGTGTCCAGGAAACATCCACTGCTTTATCTATATTTATAGATCAACAATTGTATATTTTCAATATAGATGGATATTCAATATTTTCAAAATCACACTGGCATGTATAGGCATCTAATAACTTAAAGAAAAGACAGAAGTTAAAAAATGATAAAGATAGTACAATATCATATACCTATATAACTATGAATACTTTGCAACACCTTCAATTAGATATCCCAAGTATAGCAATCTCGAATGCAAACACAAGCAGCATGCTCTTCAAAGAGCAGAATAGCTATAATAACAAGTTTAGACAGTAGATTTTATCATTTCTACAGAGAAAAAATGTCCAAGCCTTTAGAAGGTCAAAACCAAGCACACTATTATGTTGCAATATCTACTGATCTTAATAAGAGCCAAACAAGCAAAAATTAGGCCATATTTTAGGTTGATACTTAATAGGGGCCATTGCTTGGTGACATGGTAAAAGGCCTTGTGCTAACAAACTCAATGATGCATGTTTAAGTCCTAAAGTTGTAACAACCTAGGACATCATCCAAAAGGCTAACCGGAAGGTATTATGCTCCTTGATCCTATATTCAAAACCAAGATCTATTCAGTGCATAACTGATTTAAGATTAAATACTCGCTTAAACGGGCTTTAGTTTAAGCCCTGGAGCCTTTACCGAGCTAAAGGTTCAAATCCAAATCCAATCAATTTAATCATAATCACAAATACCACAATCGAGCCATGGTTAGCCCAAAAGAACTCATTTACCATGTCCTCTAGGCTCTAGTCCAAATGGGTTATAGACCAGATCCGCTCCAATACTTTTTGTAATAACTCAAAATCTCACTTAAAAAATGCAAAAAGATATTATTTAGACTCCTTGATCTTGTATAAGTGCCTAAGATCTACTCGATGCATAACTAATATGGGACTAAACACTCCAGCATGGGCTCTCACAAAAGCAACCATTTTGTATACAACAAGAATAACAAAAGTCAAGTTTGTTACCAGTTTGCCCCTCCCAAGGCCCAAACTAATGGAACCATAATAAGGCAATGGCCCTTATTATAAGTTAATATTTAATAGCCCAAGAACAATAGCAAAAAGAGATAGAGGTCACAAATATAGATTTATTTTTCATGCTTCCGTGAAAGAAATGCATAGTCACTCTATGAGAAAATTACCATACTTTTACATTAGAAAGAAATCCAATCTTATCATGCAAGTAGATGTTGCATAAAGCCAACCCCAAATGGTTGGGAAAAGGCTAGATGGTTATGGTTACAACTACCAAACAGATAAGTGTTCCATAAACCAATTACATAAAACTAAATTATACCCTTTTCTAATTCAAGTGCTAAGTGCCAGCAAACCTACAAAACAAGAAACCATCTAATCATGTAATGAAAATGCCAACATTGTTGCATGCTTCAGATTACAATGGCTTTTGTAATCTTGAAAGCACCAAGTGAGAACTATCCATGGTTGTCAAACAGCCTAGGAAACCCTAGGTCATGGGTTGTCCTACAGCCTAGGTGATAAAGTCAATTAGCCGATTGCCCTATAGGATTTCTATAAAGACATAATACTTCAAGGATCACAACTTTATTTTTTTCAATCTAATATTATAGAACACAAGCATATACAGCCACTTTATCCTAGCAACATCATAGCAGTGGAAATAGTACATTATTATAGCATACAAACTAAAAAACATAGTAAAACACAAGCAAAAAAGAAAAAAAGTAAGAAAATGAAATAATTATTTCTCATTTCCCTAAAACAAAGAACAATACAGTACAATAGAAAGAATACAAGCGATATTAAAACTCAAATCTCCATATGCATGCATATATACATATATTAGATACTAAGATTTGGTTGAGTGGATCTCCACTCAATTTCCATTAGGTCATGTTTGAATGAGGGGGTTTCAACATTAATGATGCCGACTTGTTGAATATGACTCTAAACTGCTCACACATCAGAAATCATGTAATCCGAAGACTCCTAGACAATGCGTCAAGTGGCCTAAAGTTGGATAGTTTAAATAATACAAATAACATATGGTTTTTAAACACTTAATACATAGGCTAGGATCTCTAAATCAAATTATTTTTTGCCTGTAAGCAATTTAGTTGTAGTATACCACATTCAACAGCTCAGATTATCGATATTAGACCATATTGTCCAAACTTAACCTGACTGGATCTGGATAGATATCTAACTCAAGCTAAAATAAGCAGAAAAGAAGCCAAGTTAAAAAATAATCCGTCATCCATATAAAAGTTAGCAAAAAAAAAAACCTCCCAGCAACATCAACTGTAGCTCCAAAGAGGAACACAAGGGGAGACGGACAGAGTCTCCAATTGGTGCATCACTGAGGGCGAAGCTCCTGGGGTTATAACTATCAAAAAGCAGATAAATATCCCCAGTGCCCCAATACCGAGGTCTCAACGGATCAATAACAGAACAACACCCACCCCTTTCCCGGTGCCTAGATGACGAGTGAGAAGCGCTGGTTAACAGGCCATTTCCCAGACGCGAAAGTGAAAAGAAGGAAACGAAACTACGGATCAAAAGCATCAAAAATTAACCCCGAACGAGAGAGAACCTAAAAGAACTCAATTTACAAGAAAAATGAGAAAATTCGATAGGAAAATAACCAAAATCCGAGAGAAAAATAAGAGATGGTGGAGCAGCGCGACCTCGATCGCCCGCCGCCGAGCTTTTCTCCGATGGACGATTAAGCCAGCAGGCCGAGACCCGATCGGTGGAGGATACGCGGATCTGCCGAACGGGACGCCGGCGGAGATCGAGACGGAGGTCTCAAATCGCCGGAGCCCTAGCCGACGAAGACGGGGATCCACTGAACCGGACGCCGGCAGAGTGTGAGATGGAGATCTCCAAATCGCCGGAACACTAGTCGCCGGAGCCCTAGCCGACGAGGACAGCAGGGAGAAATGGGGCAAAACAGCCTGAGTAAAAGTAGAAGCTCGCGAGCGGTTTTACTTGATAATTTAAATAATATAGTTTATAAAAATAAATAAGTAATAAATAAATGTTGGAAATAATTTTTTTTTGGTACAGACGATGATTCACACCATCCTAGGTCGGGACGGACCCGTTACATCTGAAACTAATAACTGGGACATAATCAGAGGGCAGTAGTCGCCCGGTCTCCATATCCAATGCCCAGAGTGAGAGGCCACCCTGGCCGCAATCCAGTCCGCAACAACATTGGCCTCACGATAGACATGGCGGATCTGAATGTTGGAAGCTTCCAAGATCATAGCTCGGATATCACATAAGATAGGAATAGAAGGCAAACGGGAACTATACTGCTGACGAATCCATCGAATAACGATAATGGAGTCCCCTTCAATGATGAGCTTGCGGGCGCCAAGAGTCCGAATGGCGAAGGATAAACCCGCCCAAGCCGCATAGAGCTCAGTCATTGGAACCGAGGGATCAAGAAGGCTAAATCCTCCAGCCGCCAGCATCCTGCCATCTGCATCACGAATAACATAAGCAGAGCCAGCACTTCTACCCCGGACACTCCCATCGAAGTTAATTTTAACAAACCCTGGAGGAGGGGGCTCCCAAGAAATGAAAACCGTACGCCGGTTCGCTGCCGCAGCAGCAGGGGAGACCCAGTGTCCAAGGTTCACAAAATCAAAGGACTCCTGATGGGATGAGTACTCAGCAAAGAGGGAGGAAGCCGTCCTGAGGATCCTACGAGGAGAATGAACCGTATCTGAGAATACAATCTGATTCGGGAAAGCCATATCTGATAAGCAATATAAGCCCAGAGTGAGCCCCGCTGGTGAGTAACCCCTCCTAATCCCTGCTTCAGCAATCTCAGGAAAGAAATACGGTGGGAGGCAGAACTGTCCACCCAGGGATAAGAACCTGAGAGTTGCCAAATCTGACGAGCCCTGGTACAATAGAATATAGCATGATCAATTGTTTCCTCCTCGGTACCACACACCGGGCAAGTGGGCTGAATACTCAAACCACAATGCGAGAGAAGGAAGCAGGTAGGAAAAATACCCTGAGCAAGTTTCCAGATGAAAAGTCGCACTCTAGGGTGAACAGGCAGTTGCCAAATCCAATCCCATTCCCTCGAATCCTGAGGATAAGTTCTGAACATAGAGAGGAGATCCCTCATGGGAGCACGAGACAAGCATGATCTCCTCCAGACCCTGGTATCAATACTAGCAGATGGAGAAAGAGGTATGGAAAGAATACGCCGACAGAGCTCAGTCCCGCAGAAACTAGCCACCTGAGAATACGACCAGGAAGGGCAGTCGACGGATATAAAGTCACTGACACGCATACCATGAGGAGTATCAGGGCAGATAAAAGTGGGCCAACGCGACAGAGGAAGGTCAGCAATCCATGCATCCTGAATGACATCCACCGAAGAACCGTCCCCGATGATCCAAGAGGTACAATTTAGGATAGTCGAAGCATAACGACAAACCTCTCTCCAATAAAAAGAATGCCCCCGGTTAGCCTGAGAAATAGAGGAAGAGTTCCAGCTACCGTACTTGGCACGCATAAAGGAACTCCACAGGCAATTCGGATCAAGAACGAACCGGGAGGCATGCCTAGCTGTCAGAGCCTCTCTCTGAGAAGTAGCGACTGGATACCAAGACCACCCTCAGCCAAAGGCAAGCAGACAGAGTCCCAAGCCAGAAGATGAATACCGTGGCCATCCTGCCTCGAAGCCCAAAGAAAGTCACGAAAATATCTCTCAATCTTCCGCAGACAAGCCAACGGAATAGCAGTGTTAGATAATAGATAGGCAGGCATCGACGAGAGCACAGACGGATCAGGGTAATCCGCGCCATCATAGAAAGACCAGACACCTGCCAGCCGTCCAGACAATCACGGATCCGCCTCACCAGATAACTAAAGTCCGAACACCGAGGTCGTCTCCCAGAAATAGGAATCCCCAAATAGGACATCCAATCGGACTGAGTAGGAATGCCCATAATCTGAGATATAGCCCTCTTCACAGAAAGGGACGTCCTCGGACTAAAACAAATAAGCGATTTGCTGAGATTGACACACTGCCCCGAGGCACGACAATAGGAGTGAAGAATGGAAGCAAAGGTGGAGGCATTGCTGGTAGTAGCCCTCCCAGCAGGAGACAATCATCAGCAAAAAGTAAATGGGACAGCGAAGGGCCAAGGGGGCCAGCAGCATAAGGGTCAATGTCTGAAGTCCGCGTCGCCAAAGAAAGCTCCCGGGATAGAGCATCGGCAGAGAGAATAAACAAGAATGGAGAAAGAGGACATCCCTGTCTTAAACCCATCGCCGAGTGGAAGAACTCCGTACGACCGCCATTAATCATAAGAGAGAAAGACGGCCTTTGGACACACTCCATCACCCAGTCGACAAAAACCTCATGGAAGCCAAACTCATGAAGAGTACTGCAAAGAAAGTCCCACCTCAGTCTATCATAAGCCCTCTCCATATCAAGCTTAATAGCCATGAGGCAGTTACGTCCCGACACTCGGTGAAGGTCATGCATAAACTCCTGGGCCAACAGGGCGTTATCCGTGATACTGCGACCTCTAAGAAAAGCATCCTGCTCCTGAGAGATAAGACGAGGCATAACCAAAGCCATTCGAGTTACTAAAATTCGAGCACAGATTTTGTATAAAGTGGTACACAGACTAATGGGCCGGTAATGCATAGGGGAGGAAGCCTCAGACGTTTGGGAATCAAGGTAACAAGAGTCCGCTTCCAGTCAGAAGGCATATGAGTGACCAAAAAAACAGACTGGATAGCAGAGACCACATCCGGACCAACAATGTCCCAATAATGGTGGAAGAACAAGGGCGGAAACCCATCAGGTCCCGGGGCCTTTAGGACCCAGCTCCCATAAAGCGAGGCGAATCTCCTCCATAGTAAGAGGTCTGATAAGACTGTCATTCTCCACATCAGAGACCTTATAAGAAGGCAGAACCAGAGAAACTGGGAACCCAACCCCCGACATCTCAGTCCATCTGGTCCGAAGAAGTTAACAAACTGGTCCCTGATCGCCTGCGGATCCTCGACAGAATGGCCCTCCTCATCATCAATGCATCTGATACGATTCGCCGATCGGCGCCGCAAAGTAGACTGATGAAAGAATCTCGTATTACGGTCTCCCTCCTTAATCCACTGAATACGGGACCTTTGCCTCCAATAAGTTTCCTGCTGCAACATAAGAGAATGGTGGACAGCTAAAGTGGATCTGAGAGTCGACAGATCCGCATCGAGGAGAAAGCCCTGCTGATCCTCCTTGTCTTGCAAAGAAGAGATAATAGACTCAGCATGTTCAACCTGCCTCAAAATATTTCCGACCTCCCTCCTGTTCCAGCTAGAAAACCTACGACTGACAAGAAGGAGCCGTCTAGAAAGTCTGTAAGAGGCAGTCCCTCTAACCGGCAACCGCCAGACCTGAGAAATGATATATCTCGCAGAAGAATAAAAGGTCCAGAACTTTTCGAACTTAAACTGTCTAGACCGCTGAAGAGGCAATTCAGTAGAAATGAGGATAGGACAATGGTCAGACCCGATCCTTGGCAAATGAGTAACAGTAGCAGAAGGAAAGAGTTGAAGCCAGTTGGCAGAAGCCAAAGCCCTATCCAGTCTCTCCCAGACTCTAGCAGATCCCTGACGATTATTGCACCAGGTGAACCGGGGTCCAGTAAATCCCAAATCCAAAAGATCTGCCGAGGCAATAAAGTTCCTGAACTCAACAATGCCCGAGGAAGCAACAAATTGTCTACCTCCTCGCTTCTCAGAGGCCCCCACAATACAGTTAAAATCGCCAGCAATGAGGGAGGGAAAACCCTGGCCAAGAAGCAGTTGGATCTCATCCCAAAGCACTCGGCGCACCCTAAACTCAGTACTGGCATAAATTCCCGAAGCAGCCAAGGTGCTGAGGACCCTTCGGAAACAACTAAAGCAACCTGCTGGCCACAATCATGAAAGGCATCCACACGGACTCTATCCGATCTCCAAAGAACCAAAATGCCTCCAGAAAGACCAACAGAGTCAATAGCATAAGAATTCCACAATCTAGAAATCTGCCTCCGAAGGCGATACAAACTATCCCCCGAAAGACGAGTCTCCGTCAAAATACAGATGTCAAGGTTATGAAGCTGCTGAAGCCTTCCAAAAGAAGAACGAAAGGAGGGTTTCAGGGCCCCTCGAACGTTCCAAATAAGAATCTTCATTTAAGAAGTAGAGGAAGAGGGACCCCCAACAGTGTCCCCCATCACCTTCTCGCCAAGGAGATCATTAAGCAGCATGGGACCCTCAGGTCGTGGCCAGCACAGTCATCCACCCTGGACGAATCCATGATCTCAAGAGGACGATCCTTCTGGATGGCTGCCTTAAGAATGGCCACAGCCTCGTCATGGTCAGTGCCAGTCGAGTGAGACGGCTGGACTGACACTTCCGCAGACTGAAGGGCCAGGTTATCTTTACGACGGGACTTTTGCTTCCTCGACCCCACAGGACCAGGCATACCCCTAGGGGAGTCAAGCGAAGCCGAGAAAGCAAAGGATCCATTCCCAATGTCCTTATCCCTGAGGTTAGCTTTTCCTTTTGCCTTTGGATGCCTTGGACAGAACCCGCTGCGACACAGGCTCAACAGGCCGAGCCCGCTTCGACAGCCCAGAAAGGCAACCTTCAGTAGTCTGAACCTGGCCCCCCAACTTAAAAGGACTGGAGCATAAAACTCCAGGATTCCCTGAGAGCACCGGGACAGAAACTAAACATTCAGACTTAATCTTCTCAGCTGTTCCTTTGTCTCCAACCGGCATGCTGAGAAGTAACCGGCACGCAGGAGATTCAGAATGAACAGGAGGAATCTGCGAAGGAAAACGGCTCGCTGGGTTATCAACCCTCCCATCCTCTTCAACAGTCGTCTCTCCCAGCCGCCGGCACAGAAGGGGGGATCCGGCTCTCTTGCATACCAAACAGAGGAGATGGCCCAGGGGAATGAGACGAAGGATCCACAGCAACGCAGGCACACATGCAAACCATTCCTAAGGTTCCTTCATGCAAATTTCTTGGGTGTTTGCATTCATTCGATAAGACGGAGGTGGGGGAGGAAGACGTACCCAGAGCAGAGGATCTCTGAGACACCGGTTGCTGCAGCACATGGGCCTTCCTTCGTCTCACCGCTGTCATCCAAGGGCCGAACCGAGGCTTCAAGGAGGAAGATGAGGGATCAGGCGAAGCTCCACAGGATGCAAGGATCCACAGAAGGCACAGATTCCATCTATATTCTCAAAAGAAAATTGTTGCCAAAATGGAATGCCAGTACCTTAATCCGAGCACCTGGACGCAAGGCTTACCCAGGTCGACTATGATACAAGCGCGAGCGAAACCGCCCCGCTTGCGATCCTTGGTCAAAGCATCCGAGTACAGGAATTTCCCTGCAGCAGATAGGATTGAGGCAAGAGCATCATCAGTCCAGAATTCGATGGGGAGCAGTGGCAATCAGACCCAAAGTAGAGCTTGAAGTAGCGAGCTCTCAGAAGGAATGAAGTCCGGATGCCACTCGGATACAGCAAAAGCTTGGCCATTAACTGTCCATGGACGCCCGAGGATGAGCTCCGTAGCATGAATGTCTTCAAAACGGAAAAGATAATGGCGATGCGGCAGAGGGACGGCTTCAATGCCTCAGCCAATTCTAATCAGCACGACTGGAAGAAATATCCGAGCAAAAACAGCGGGATATTAAATTCCCGTTTATAATTACCTCAAAAACAAAAAGATAAAAAATGTATTTTTTTTACTGTTTTTATAGTGGAATGTCATAAAGATTTTTTTTTTTGTTGGTGAATTGAGGAGGGAGAGGCACAACTTCTAGAGGTGGGCACTCGGCGTGCCTGGCATGGCATGGTCCAGGCCTATCGTGCCGCTTCAATTGTCGTGTCGTATTTGGTATAGTCCAGTAATAAACGAATCGTGCTAGATATGGTACGAAAAAAAAATTAGGTCCGCATGCCTGGACCGTGCTGGCACGCCTAAGGCGTGCCGTGCCTAGTCAGACACGACTGGACTGTGCCAGGTATGACCTCTAACAGCTATATAGCCATTTCATTTATGAAGGAATTTTGACCATTTTATCCCTCTCAACAGCAATATAACAGTTATATTAAAGAATATTTTTTTAAAAAAATATTAGACTTCTATAAATAGCCCATTCCTCCCTCATTCTCACCACACCAAACCAACTCTTCTCTATTACTACTATTTATCTCTTCTAGCAAGTGCTTTAGTAGATTAGCAATTTAATTTTTAGTTTACAAATTACAAATATTCTTGCAAGTGGCAAGTGCTCTAGCAAGTATTCAAGTGTTATATAAGAGGAAGTTTTTGTTGAAAAATATAAGAAAAAGAAGATCATTTCTTGTTGAGAGGCGGAAGCTCATAAATCTCGGCTCGTCCTTCTTTCAATTCATTCTTGTGAGTTAGAAACGGCTATATAGCCGTCTTTAAAATAAAATTAAAAAAGTAAGGATGAATTTTTAAATAAATAATTATTATTTAAATAGCTTTTAAAATTAAGTTTTATTTTTTTTATAAAAATCTAACTTTGATATTTATGTGATAAGAGATGTAAATTGCTATCTATATACCGAGAAAAAATAGAATAATATCATACAGTATAAAATAATTTTTAAAAAATAACAGTATAATATTTTGAAATAAACATAAGTTGTATTTAAAAATTGTAATGAAATGATAATATCATGAAATACACATAAATATTTTTTTAAAAAAAATATATTACAAAACAATATGAGTTGAAAAGAATATTTTCTCTGAAATTTTATGCCTAAAAATATCATAAAAGTAAATATTTTTAAGCTTTCCAACCATCAACTTCTCAAGAACCAACAACCAAGGTATAGTAACCACCCCTTTTTTTTTTTGGTACAGGCGGGTGATCACACCAGTCTAGGGTGAGTCGAACCCGAAATATCAAAGTAAAAATTTGTGATAGAATAATAGGGCATGGGTCGCCCTACTTCCAGCTCCAAAACCAGAGTGATAGGCCACCCTGGAGGCGATCCAATCTGCGCTGAGTTGGATTCTTTGTAGATGTGGCGAATCTGAGTACCAATGGCACCCTGAAGAAGGGAACGGATATCACTGATCAGAGGATGGTCGGTATATGGTAGCTAGATTCTGACGGATCCAGCTGATAACCGTAGCAGAATCCCTTCAATAATGAGCCTACGGCCAATGATCCGAACGGCATAAGAGATACCAGCCCACGCCGCGGATAGTTCCAAGGGGAACAGAGGAATCAAGAGTCCCGAAACCACCTGCTGCAAGCATGTTACCCTCGGACCCCGAATCACAAATCCCGATCCCGCACATCTACCTCGAACACTCCCATCGAAGTTGATTTTGACACACCCAAGAGGTGGGGGCTCCCAAGAAATAAAGACCGTATGCCGGTTCGCTACCGAAGTAGCATGGGAGTCCCAGTGGCCTAGGCTGACAAAATCAAGAGGCCTGTGATGGAAAGTATACTCAGCAAATAAGGAAGCAGCAGTCCTGACAACCCGATAAGAAGGAACAATCTCACCCGAGAACACCAACCGATTTCGGGTTAATCAAATATGATAAGCAGTGTAAGCCCACCGCCCCCTTAAAACCTTAAGCCTCCTGATCCAATAAGCAAGCTTCCTAAGATCTAATACATATTGTTAAGTTGGAATGATTTAGTTTTAAAAAAAAGTTAACTGCTTATTATTATGACACATAGATGACTTAAATTAAGTTTGGATCAAACTCTTTGTCTGGTTATTCCTCGTCTTATACGGAGGAGGGGGCTTTCATTAGAGGGAGGTCTATTTCGGACAATGTTCTTATTGCTCGGAGTTCATGCATGCTCTTCATAGAGCTCCGTCAGACGATGTCTTATGGCTGTTAAGCTCGATATGGAGCGTGCTTAGATAGAATGAGCTGGGTCTTTTTGTACCGCTCTACTGGAGTTCGGGTTTGATGAATTATTTATAGAATGGATTTTGGCAGCATTCAAGCCCTCCTTTTCTCTAATCATAATGGAAACCCGACTGATTTTTTCCTTCTAGTTGGTCTCAGGCAGGGTTGCCCCTTATCTCCTTTGTTGTTCATACTGGCTGCTGATGATCTTTCTCGTGCTTTACGTCAGGCTCAGCAGGACAGGCGGATTGCCCCAGTTATAGTTGGTTCTGAAGGACCTTTGTTTCCCACCTCCTGTTTGCTGATGACTGTATCCTTCTAGGCTCAGCTTCTATTGAGATGCGGTTCCTTTCATTCTATATACACTACTGCCAAGGCTTCAGGTCAAAAGGTCAATTCTCTGAAGTCTTCTATCTGTTTTAGCCCGAAGACCTCTAGAGCCACTAGAGAAGCCATCATCAGGGTGTCGGGTATCACCACCAGACGGATAGATTTATGTATTTGGGGATTCCTATAACGGGGAGATGCCCTCGTTGCTCTGACTTCTCCGAGATTGAGAGACGGGTACGCCAGCGCATTGAGGGATGGCAGGTGACTGGCCTTTCGATGATGGCTAGAGTACCATTATTCGTTCAGTTCTTTCATCTCTTCCCCTGCATATCCTGTCGAATACTGCCATTCCTATAACTTGTCTGAAAAGGATCGAGAGATGCTTCCGTGATTTCCTATGGGCTTCTGGTCAGGATGGTCATGGGATTCACCTCTTATCTTGGGATTTGGTCTGCATGCCTATCGGTGAGGGTGGTCTTGGTATCCCATCTTGATTGTTAGAAGGAAAGCCCTTATTGCCAGACATGCTTCGAGATTTCTTCTAGAACCACATTGTCTCTGGAGCTCTCTGATGCATAGTAGATATGGAGAATGGTCGGCTGCTATGCAGATATCTGCTCCCCGGGGTTGTTCCTCTTTTTGGAAGGAGGTCTGTTGCTATGGTCAGGCTATCTTGGACAATATCTCCTGGATGATCGGAGATGGTTCTTCGATTAATGTTATTCAGGATACCTGAATTTCAGAGCTTCCTCTCTCTCGGTGGCCCTCCTTTATCAGTATTGAGACCCCTCCCAGCTTAAGGGTTTAAGGACTTGATCTCCTCTGACCCTCCTGCTTGGCATATCCCCGCTGTTACCAGATTATTTGGTGCTGAGCTTGCCCGGCAGATTTTATCGATGCCGCTTCTTCCGGGTCGATCTTCTGATGCTAGACTCTGGCAGAGATCCTGTCTCTCTAAGGCTCCGACCAGGGATCTGATGATGATGTTTAGACCCCAGCCTCAGCGCATAGAGGACGCAGCGTGGATTTGGAAGCTTCCTACTATTCCTAGAGTTCAGTTATTTATCTGGAAGCTGTGGGGCTCTCTTCCTACCTGTGCTCTCCTATCCCGGAGAGGTCTTCCTATTCAGTCGACTGCCCGCTATGCAGCTTAGAGGAGGAATCTATTGAACATGCTATTTTCATCTGCCCCACTGCTAGAAGGGTCTGGCTTATGATGGGATATCCGGTCAGACATAATGGCTCGGGCTCCCTGCTTTCTTCTTTCCTTCTGGACCTTCGGAGGTGCCTCAGTATAAGAAATGTCTCTAGGCTGTCACAGCTTATCAGATTTGGCTAGCTAGAAATCAGCTTATTTTCTCTTGAGGACACTATCTCTCTTTGTAAAACTGCTAGGAAGATCAGATTATTGGCGGCGGACTGTGCTCGTATTGGTTTTGATATCTCTGGCCACTGGGGATCCCCGGCTTCGGCAGTGAACCGGCATAACGGTTTTTTATCTTGGGAACCCCCCTCCAGGTTTATCAAAGTCAATTTTTGACGGGAGTGTCCGTGGTAGAAGTGCAGGTTCCGCGTTTATATCAGAGGTCCTCATGGTGACCTTCTGGCGGCGGGAGGTTTTGGTACTCTTGACTCCTCTGTCCCCATGACTGAGCTTCAAGCGGCTTGGGCAGGTATTTCTTATGCTGCCCGGGTTCTTCAATGCTCAGAGGCTTTGCATTGAGGGCGACTCCATGTCGGTTATTTCTGATCCAGTTGCAGAATTGCCCTCCTGCTTTTTCTAATCCTATTTGTTGGATATTTGGGCAATTTTGCGGCAGATTGAATGCGTCCAGACCAGACACATATTTCGCGAAGCCAACTCGGCAGCGGATTGGGTTGCTGCTTTTGTGGCTCGGCTTTCTGGCCCTTGGATCTTGTCTCCGGGTGACCCCTGCCCTGCTCCTTTGCATCAAATTTTGTATTCTGATCTAACTGGGCTGACTCACGCTCGTCTTGTGTGATCGCCCGTTTGTTTCCAAAAAAAAAAAAAAAAAAAGTTATTAAATCTAAACTTAAGTATAGCATCAAGCATACACATTACATAAATTATTTTTTCTAAAATTTATTTCAATATAAAAATTAAGTGTGAAAAATGAGTTTACAATAAATTGAGATGCTAAGAACTTAGAAAATTAGGTACAGTTTTTCTAAGATAAGATTAAATTTTAATAATAAAAATTTAAAATAAATAAAGAATATAGATTAATTTTTATTTTTAGCGACTATTTTATATCATAGGTGCATGTGACTCAAATGTTATTTAAAGCGTTGAAGTTGTGATTATAAGTTTTCTATAATACTTTTAAATATCATTTAAATAAGAAATTAAATTGAAACGCCAGAACTTGATGAGTCTGTTGCAATTTTTCTAAATTGAGTTGAAGTTTATAATAATTTTTTAAAAAATAAAAAATATGAACTATATTTTTTTTAGAATGATTAATAATTAAATAAATTTTAATCAATTCAGCAACCTAACAATCATATTTCTGCGCATTGCTAACTTAAGAAGAAAGAAATAATATAATAAACATAAACACCTTAAAAAATAAAATATTTTAAAAACCCAACTTGGTCCGAAGGGGAAGGGGAACCGGCATCGGAATAAAACGTTCAAAAATGAAAGGCAATAGCAAGAGGATTGAGAGAATCTTTAGAGATTTTCTTCGGGCCTCATGTAAGACACGGGCATGGCACTCATCTTTTATCTTGAGATATGATATGTATGCCAATTTAGGAAAGTGGTTTCGGGATCCAATCACTGATGGTCAAGCGCTATTGGCCAGGCATGCATGCGATTCCTTCTAGAGCCGCAATGTTTGTGGAGCTCTCTGATGCGAGCGAGGTATGGTGACCAGAAGCCTGGGGAGTGTATTAAGCCGCCCAAGGGGAGTTCTTTCTTTTGGAAGGAGGTTTGTCAATATGGTGAGTCTATCCTGAAGAAAATTACATGGATGATAGGAGATGGTCATTCCATTGATGTGTTTCAGGATCTTGGATTTCTGAGCTCCCTCTTTCTCGGTGGCCTTCTTTTATCAGCATTGATGTCCCCACTAATCTGAGGGTTAGGGATTTGATTTCACTAGATTCCCCCTCCTGGGATACCCCTAGAGTGATTAGTTTCTTTGGTGATGAGCTCTCTCGGCGGATTCTTTCTATTCCTCTTACCTCTGGCCCTTCGGCGGATGTTAGATTATGGCAGAGATCTTGTCTTTCCATAGCCCCTTTTAGGAACCTTATGAAGGTTTTCAGGCAGGCCCCAGTCCCAGGTCACGAAGGATGCTGCTTGGATCTGGTCGCTTCCTACTCTCCCCGGGTTCAGTTATTCATTTGGAAGCTTCTTTGGGACTGTCTTCCGATGAGTGCCATGCTCTCCCGTAGGGGTCTGCCTATCCAGCCGACTTGCTCTCTGTGTGGATTGGAGGATGAGACTATGGACCATGCGATCTTCATATATCCTCGAGCCAGGTAGATTTGACAGATGATGGGTTATTCCTATAATGTGGATGTTTCTGGTTCCCTGTGCTCCCCCTTCTTTCTTGATCTTCGGAGGGCCTCTCAATATAAGCGTGGTATCTGGGCGATCACGGCTTATCAGATTTGGATATCGAGGAACCAGCTCATCTTTTTCGAGGATGTTATCTCTCCACATCGGCTTATTAGGAGGATCAGATCTCTGTCTGCGGAATATGCCCATGCTTTTCAAGCAGTTGGTTTTGACTCCTCTGGCCTCTGGGGTTCCCCTACTGCTTCGACAACGAACCGGCATACAGTTTTCATTTTATGGGAGCCCTCCACAAGGGTTTGTCAAAATCAACTTCGATGGGAGTGTCCATGACAGAGTTGCTGGTTCTACGTTTATCATCCGAGGGCCTCAGGGTGATATGCTGGCTGCGGGTGGTTTTGGCACCCTTGATTCCTCTGTCCCTATGACAGAACTTTATGCAGCTTGAGCTGGTATTTCTTACGCCTCTCAATTTTTAATGCTTATCGATTCGTGATCGAGGGTGATTCGATGACGGTTATTCGATGGATGAGAAAGGAGAATATTTTCGATGGCCCCAGTAATCCTATCCTCAGGGACATATGGTCTATCTTGCATAGAGTTGGTTTTGTCCAGATTCGTCATATATACCGTGAAGCCAACTTGGCGGCCGACTGGGTGGCAGCTTCTGTGGTTTAGCATGCTGATTTTTGGATATGATGACTAGGTGACCTCTACCCATTGTTTTACAATAAATTTTGTATTCTGATCTATCTATTATAATTCGTACTAGACTAGTGTGATTATTCGCTTGTACAAAAAAAAAAAAAAAAAAAAAAAAAGAGTCGTGAAACGGGAAACGAATGAGCTCTAGCCGACTTACCAGGAGTTAAACAGCCGCTAAAATTCTTCCAAGATAAGCATTGGACGAAGCGGACCTTTTTAACCGCTAAAACCAACACCTGCGAAGCAACGTACAGCCGTCTCCCTCCATATGAAAAAGCAGTCGTGAAAAGGGTCGAGGGGGCGGCGGAAATAGGTGTGGGAAATAGAGGGGAGGAGGGGCGATCCAAAACGATGGCCGCGAGACCCATCTTGGAATCGGAATCCGCCGCCGAACTCCGGGCGCCCCTCCTCCGTGCCGGGGACGTTGGTGGAGGCGAGGAGAAGGGGGAGGAGGAGCGAATGGGGATCGATGAGATGCTGCGGCGGCACGCGGGCGAGTTCGGGCTGTGGCAGCTGCGGCACTTCGTGCTCACCTCCACCGCGTGGGCGCTGGAGGCCTTCCACACGATGGTGATGATCTTCGCCGACCTGGAACCCGTCTGGCGGTGCTCCGGCGGGCCGTGCCCGGCCGACCCATGCCGGCTGGGACCGGGCGAGTGGGAGTGGGCTGGCGGTGCGGCGGCCTCGACGGTGGCGCAATGGGGGTTGGTGTGTGGCGAAAAGTACAAGGTCGGCCTCGTCCAGGCCGTGTTCTTCGCCGGATGCATGATCGGTGAGTGAATCCGTCCTTCTCCTCTCCTCAATAGTACCCCTTCAGTATAAAGTGTACGCACCGGCGGTGAGGGGACCTCGCCGCCGATTTCTCCGCGGGGATGATGCTGGTACAGTCAGCGATCTGGACGTCCGCATGGAAGAAATATTAATTTCCGTGCACTTCCCCAGCAATCTCCCTCAATGGCGGTCTCAGACGTTCGTATGTTGCGTCTATGCGGAGCCCTTTTTGGCGGACGGGGACCCACGATCGGAGGGGGATCCCGCAAGCTTGGAGCCGGGCCCGGGCCCGGCCCAAGGTGTCAGCATCTCACGAACGGTGGGATGACCCTCGGAGAACGAGGGAAGAGGAGGTGGCGGGGTGAACTCCTGTAGCATTCGTGTCGGTGTGGCCTTACCAGGTGACGTACGTAGAGGCAGGGGCACCACACGCGAACCGTTACAGTAAACATCCAAGGAGAAATAGAGTATAAATTTTTAGCATCCGATTTAACTAACATCTACGATGATGTCAATTTTAATGGAAAAAATAAAAATGTAATCTGATCCGTTTACGTATCTCAAGGTATGGAAATAAATTTAGGTGTCCAATTACTATCCACATGCCTATCCATAATGACTTGACGAATAAGAATATATTTTCAATCTATGTCCTAAAGTCAAATAAGAATTGCTTATAATTCTCATCATTGTATCTTATATAGCACTCATTAAATGATCATTATTATAGTATTGGCTCAATTTATCTTCTGTTTAGTAATTTTTTATTTGATTATTATAAAATTTAACAATTCAATTTATATATCAATATTTTTAATATCTAATTTGTATCTTATTTCTTATATATTATAATATAATGCTTAGTTGATGCAATCATTTATCCATGTTATAAATTTTACATCTTTTAAAATTTTTAATTATTTTCTTGATTTGAGCTTATTATTATTTTTAATAAAAACTAATGATTTTGGATTTGAATGATGTGCATTTAGGCATGGATAATAAATTATGAACGGTCTAACTTTCTTTCAAAAAAAAAAAAAAGGAATAGAAAAAAATTTCTTAATAATGTAAGTTTTTTTATGCTTTATATGAGATTGATGTGAAGTGCTTTTAAAATATGATGTATCAAGTATGTGTAAGAAGAGATACTATGACTGTATTGTAAGAGTTGGCTTGCTGATTTTCATGATTATATATATTATTCTACGTGCTAATAAGTCTTTAAGACCTACAACTAAAGTAACGTGATGGTATTTATTAATGCTATTAAAGTAGCTTTTTGATGCAACTAAAGTTTAAGATTTAATCATCTTTATCATTTTTGGATTCATATGGATTTTAGAATCATTTCATCTTTTATTTTTATTATCCTTAGGAACTATGAAATGCATGAATTTAAGGATAAAAAGATGACTGAATTTTAATTTGGCTATATTTAAATATAGTTGAATCCACTCCTCTCTCTCTCTCTCTCTCATATATATATATATATATATATTGTATCTCGATGTTTTGAGTTATCATTTTTATTCTTATCTTATTTATTTATTTGTAGGCATGGTAATTTAATTCCTTAAAGTTTCATTTATAATCACAAGACTCCTAGTTTTCTTTAAACAATTTTATGCTCATAATTTTTAAAATAAATAATTATGATCCTATTTTCCATTAATTACTTGTACATATTTTTAACCTCCTACCTTATCACCATCGAAAAGAAAAAAAAACCAAAGAAAAAGCAAAAAACAAAGAAGTAATATAAAATAAATAACAATAAAGATTCAACGCACTAGTCAACAATAAAGCATTTGAGCTTAATTAGTTGGATTATCTTCTTGGACTCCTCTTGGACCCAACAAATGTTTTTTTTCTTTTTTTTTTTTTTCATTCACAATTCAAGTGATAAAAAAATTAGAATAAAATATATAAATTAAATTAAAATTTCCTTGCATATAAGGAGAGTCAATGAAGGAAAGAGAAAAGAAGAAATTAATACAAAGATGAATAATTTTTTTTTTCCCCCTGTCCAATGCTTAACATCTAAGGATATTGAAAGAGGAAATAAATCAAAAAGAGAATCTAAAGAATTGGTATATTTGGGGAGGAAAAAAAAAATGCATTTTTCGGATTATAAGGAGCAAATTATTTCAGAAAAATTTAAGAGGAGTCCATGTAATTATTTCAGAAAAAAAGTTCACAACTCCTGTTAAAGAAAATATAAGGATCATGTTTATTTATTTGAAGATTATGAAGGTAAAATTAGTCTTAAAAAACGAGAGGAGCTGATATGATTGTGAATACATTTTGGAGGCCGGGGGCCAAATTAAAATGAACTTAAGCCTTCTTTTTTTATGTAATGGGAAAGTGTCCAATATAATTCATTTCTCTCTCTAACAATTATGTGGTATCCATGCATGGACCATATATATATCCTCCTTGATTTATCATATCAATCGATCGCAGTTATCCACTATATATGCAGCAAGCTAGCGGCCATGGTCGTGCGGTCCTGAATACTTGTTTTACAAGATCTCTAGTATTCTGATGATATCACTACTAATGTTATCTAGATGTCCATTTTTATTGAGAGTAAAGTGCATTTTGTCCATACGTGGGAAGCCAGGTGTCGCCAAAGCCATCTTAGTTCGGACGTCCAGTACCTAATGGACACCATTAGATTTAGATGTTGCTTTAGGCTCGTTTAGGCTCTTTCTTTGACGTTTCGATCTGTTGTCTTTTTGCCTTTCGATCTTTTATCTTTTTGCGTTTTATGGACAGGATCTAGATGAGTTTTTTGTGTTTGGAAACTAAAAATCAGCTGGCCAAGTTCTTTTTCATCATTTGTTTTGTTTTGTTTGTTTGTTTGCTTGAATAGCACTGGGTACAATTAATTAATTTAGGTTGGTTTATGGTATCTAATTTGCTAAATCGGAAGCAAAATTCAATGACAGAACACATGCTCATATTCGCATAACAAATTAAGGGATCGCGCTCTTCAAACGTTTGATATTGTTTTCTGACATGAGATCGAAATAGTGTGCGATTACTTTCTCTCTCTTTATTAAAAAAATATTTACTATCAAATGTTTTCCAAATCAATCATACATTTCTTGCTGAAAGTTTAATGCTCGTTTAGCAGTGAATTTATGTTGAATTTTTTATTTTTAAAAACAAAAATTCAACCTATAAAATAATTGAACACTCGAAATGATTTTAAAAATCTAAATGAATCTAAAAAATAATGAAGCGATATTTTCTTTAAATTCATCTAATACATTTTTATTGATTTTATATTTTCTTTCTCAAAATATTCAAAACTCTTAAATTCATCTTCTTTCTTTTTCTCACGATATTTTTTTATATAATTTTTTCTTAAAAAATAGTTTTTAAAAATATCAACTAAACATATTCTCAAATACTAAAATTCAACAGAATACTATTCAAATTTTTAGATACAATCCATATTATTTTTAAATAATTTTTTAGATCATAAACTAGAGAGAGAGAGATAAACTCTGTTGCATTTCCTCCATTTATCTTTATTTATTTATTTATTTATTTATGGAGGAGACATTTCCTCCGTTTATCATCCATTCTATTGTTCAGGCGCCGGCGTGTTTGGCCACCTATCCGACTCCTCGCTCGGAAGGAAAGGATCGCTGACCATTGTCTGCGTTCTGAACGCCGTCTTCGGCCTCCTGACATCCATCTCTCCAACCTACTGGGTCTATGTCGGCCTCCGCTTCCTCACCGGCTTCAGCACCGGCGGTGTCGGCCTCTGCGCCTTCGTCCTCGCCACCGAGCCCGTCGGCCCGACGAGGCGGGGCGCTGCCGGCATGTCCACATTCTACTTCTTCTCCTTTGGCATCGCCTTCCTCTCCGGTTTCGCCTACCTCTTCCAATCCTGGCGCTCACTCTACGTCGTCTCCTCCCTCCCTCCCTCCTCTTCGTCGCCGCCATCGTCCCCTTCGTCCGCGAATCCCCTCGGTGGTACCTCGTGCGCGGTCGAATCCACGAGGCGATGGACATCATGCGGGACATCGCCAAGACCAACGGCAAGGACCTCCCTAATGGAGTAACCCTAAAGCTCGACGACGACGACGACCGCCGAGATCGTCATTCCAACAAAAGCAAGGATGACAAAGCCGTTTCGGTCTCCATCATCGACGTGCTCCGCTCACCGACGACCCGAATCCGCCTCGTTCTAATGGTGGTCATGAACTTCTTGTGCTCGGTGGTGTACTACGGCCTCAGCCTCAACGTCGTCAACCTCAAGACCAACCTCTACATCAGCGTCCTCCTCAACGCCGTCACCGAGATGCCGGCGTTTCTTCTGACGGCAATGCTACTGGACTGGCTCGGAAGGAAGCCATTGGGCGTCGGAACGATGTGGCTCAGCGGCGTGTTTTGCGTCGTTGGAAGCTTGGTCGGCGGCGTTGGAGCGATGAAGATTGTGAGGATGGTGTGTGGACTGCTGGGGATCTTCGGGATGGCGGCGACGTACAACTTGCTGTTTATCTACACGGCGGAGCTGTTTCCGACGGTGGTGAGGAATGCGGCGCTCGGGTGCGCGACGCAGGCCTCGCAGATGGGTGCGATATTGGCGCCGCTGGTGGTGGTCTTCGGGGAAAGGATTCCGTTTGCCGTGTTTGGGGCGTGCGGGCTCGTCGGCGGGATGCTTGCCTTCTTCTTGCCGGAGACGATGAACCGGCCCTTGTATGACACGATGTCCGGGCTGGAAGAGGGAGAGGGCAAAGTGGTGGGGTAAAAAAAAAAAAAAAGATATTGGATCGGGAACATGCACTCATGGTCATAAATTTTATTTTTAATTTCTTCTCTACTTCTTCTTTTATTGTTTTTCCTATGGATTATTATAATGATCTCTACGAATGGAGGGATTGAAGAGTATACAGTCCAAGTATCATGATATATATATATATATATATATATATATATAAGATACTTCAACTCGCCCATCAAATAATATAGGAGCTATATATGCAATAATCTGCAGATTTGATTTGATAGGCCTTTTATTAATTCATCAATATTTATACTTGATTATTATTTATTAGATATTTATAATGCTAGGTGGTGGTGTCACTGTTTTCCTGTTTTTTTCGGAGCTGCCATTGTCTTTGGATTAATCGATATATAGTTTTAAAAAAAATATTTACATCCTTTTCCATCTTTTGTTTTTGTTCCTGTGGGTTTTTAGCAAATTGCTTGAATTAGTTTACCAAATTTCTACCTTTCTTACCCTTGTCTGCGTCGCTCCTGGCTGCCAAACTTTGGACTGGCTAGAGCAAAAGATTCTTGAATCTCTTGTTGTAGCTCAAAGGACGAAAAAAAAAAAAAAATCCCTCCTGGATTGGCTGTTATTTTTTTATATTTAACATTTATGATTAGAAAATTCTTACAGGACCAGTCTTTAATTTCAACCCTAGCTTGCATGACTATGTGTAAACAAAATTGTGTGTAAAATACTTATTGTACTTATTAGTGTATATCCTAAATTCAATCGAATTGAATGCTATATACATTTTATGAATATAAATCAAATAAAAATAGTTTCTTTATCTATTCAGATGTTTTTATTATATATTTGATATATTTGTCTGTGAGATAAAGTTCAAAAAAATGTAAACCGTGTATATGGAATTTGTAATAGAGATTATAAATTGTGAGATTCAAATTGCGCGGTTCGATTCTTTAAATTTTTCTAATCGATGTATAGATGGGACTGGACACCATCAAACACCGTGAGACTAGCACACATTGCATATCTTCACCCTTATGGTGAGCAGCTGATCTCGCAAGCTGAAGTATAAAAATACTTGGATAGGTATGTGGATGCTCGTTATTGTAATGATGCATTAGTAGACCCCACAAAGATTCCATATGAATATTCTATATAATGTCAATGGTTGATCTCTGATGACGGTTGTGCAAGTGATCCTTTGACTTGAGGTATTCACTGCACCTTATATGTGGAATACCATACTTTGACATCATACAAACGCCACTCTAGCCATGAGTTACAAATATGGTGATGGTTGGGTATGATATGAAACATGTAGAGGTGGTGATTGACCAAGACATGATTCATCTTTCTTCATAGAAAGGGTTATATCCCACGACCACTTGATGTATTAAATTGACTGTTAAATCCTTGCAAGGTTGAGTTGGAATTCAAAATGGTTTCGAAGTTTTAATTCATATGAGTCAATTTTTTTAAGATCAAGTAAACAAAGATCAATTACAGGGTTGACACATTCCATACCACTGATTGATCTGGGTTATGTGATGAAGGGATTGAATCATACGGTAACCGTTCATGGACAGGTGTTGTTGATAGTCACGTCAACAAAATCCTTAGCACTTGGATAATCATGATGCTTTGCTAGAGGCTAGAGGCCTCTCATTATCTATAATCATGTTGTTGACTTGGACAAGAGTTGTCCAATCATTTCTAGGGTCAATGATTAGGACATTATTATTGCTAACATATCAAAGGGCCTAATGGGTCACACGCATAAAGAAGAATTTTGGATGAATTAAAATAAAAATTAAATTATATTTAATTTAGATAAAATGACTAATTAAATAAATGGATAAGACTCAATTTAAAGGAGATAAAATAATAATGGATATGATCCATCATAGAGAAAGGAATTTTAGAGAGAAATAATTTGCGCATATGATGAACAAATAATTAGATACCCAAATTTGGCTTGTTCCATGTGATAGACTGCTCTGATTATTCGGATATGAATGACAAATCTTAGCCATGTGAAGAAGGATTCATGTCCATAGGATGAAGCATAATGAATCTCTATGGTAGGATGGTAAACACATCCATATTAGGGCATGTAGTTATGAGACAACTGACTCCTAATTTCAAGGGTTGAGATTTTGACACTTGGCTATGTATAGGGTTCCTCGACCGGATGTGGAACGGCGTTAGCCGATCCGCCACTCGACTCAGGTTGCTGATCGCTGCAAGCCGGGCCTGCATCCAAAGCCCGGGTGAGCGACCCCGCCCGCGAAGCCTCTGACATGAGAAGGGGAGTCTCTTCCTCTTTCTTGGATTAACGTTGCCATAAGAAGGAGTCTCTTCCTCTCGCTTGGATTAATGTTGCCTCTCCCTCGGATTAAGGTTGCCATGAGAAGGGGGTCTCTTCCTCTCCCTTGGATTAACGTTGCCAGATGGGACGTCTCTTTCTCTCTTTTATTAACATGTTTCTTTCTCTTTTCCTATCTCCCGATAAAAAAAGATTAGATCTTTAGATCTACGGGAAGATTTTCTAATTTAAAATTCTAGAAGAGGATTCAAGAAGCGCTAGCATCCCTCTCTCCCTAAGAGTCATTTTCATACCTTGAAGGACTTCATCCACTCTTCTCCACATAGATCATTGTAGAGGTCGGACGAGTGATCTTCTACGCATGGATTATCGTTAGAGGCCGAATGAGCGAACGACTAGTCACAAAGGATTTACCAGCTTCATCCTTTTCTACATCGATAAAGGACTCATATATTAATAGATCTAATATTTTAGATTTTATTTCTAATTAAATAAATCTATTCATAAGGATCCTAGGCATCTGAAAATTTTATATTTTATCTTCCACTACATTTTATGAATTTGATTCATGTCTTAAATACATAATTTCCAACAAGTGGTATCAAGCAACCTTAGACTGCAGATTCATTAATCTAATAGGATACTTGAGTCAATCTGATTGATAATATGAGTTTTTATCATGCTTCTTATGAAGATTAAAATCCTGAATTATTTTCATATGTTGATAATAAATCTAAAATAAAATAAAATATTTATTATTTGATGATAAACAATATTATTTAGATTTATGCATGTTCATTATCATGTTAAAATAAAGTACTTTGATATGTGATATCAGAGATAAACGTTTATTATATGATAATAAATAATAATTAATTTAGATTTAATCATATCCATACCATGTTAAATAGCAATTATTATTTATGCATGATAGATACTATGTGTTGAAATCCTAGAAATCATGTTTAGGATTTAATTTTAATATGATTATTGATATGATTAAGATTTGATATTCATATGATGATGAACAGTAAACGTAGAAAACTTATTTTCAGAAATTTAGATCACGTAAGATTGTCATTAAATATAATCATATGAAATCTAAATTGAAATTTGAATCCAAAATCTTATCATGACAAGAATCAGTTAGGGTTTGTTAGAGACATTAGGATTTATATGGGATGTGAAACCAACATGTCATTACATGTAATGAAATGATAAGAAAATTTAAAATTTAAAATTTAAAATTTTTAAAATTTGAATTAAGAATTCTTATCATAATACCCTAATAAGATCACTATCTTAACTTATCATAAACTATAAAAGATGATAAAGATTTAGGAAACTTAGAATTAATCACATCATTACTTGATTCTATGATCCCAAAATTGGTCTAATCAATTAGGCTTACCTACATTGGTGTCTAAGAAAAGTGTGATCATGGTTTTTAATTGATTCGTTCGCTGCCTGGAAAAACTCATTCAATAGTATCGAAGGGTATGCTAAATAGGACCCCATCGATCAGCTAATCCGACCATTGTTAAGGAAAGCTCTTAATTGATTTGATCAATAAGGTTAATGATGGTAGTAATTAATTTGGTCACATAATTAGGGTTCCTAAATTAGATAGTGGTTAGGGATCCTGATTTGATTAGGAATCCTAATCATAAGATTTGATCTTATGAATTTTTAGGTTAATAAAGATTAATCTAAAATCTAAATTGAAATATAATCATATGGAATCTAAATTAAAATTTGAATCCAAAATCTTATCATGACAAGAATCAGTTAAGATTTGTTAGAGATATTAGGATTTATATGGGATGTAAAACCAACATGTCATAACATGTAATTAAATGATAAGAAAATTTAAAATTTAAATTTTTTGAAATTTTAATTAAGAATTCTTATCATAATAACCTAATAAGATCAATATATTAACTTATCATAAACTGTAATAGATGATAAAGATTTAGAAAACTTAGAATTAACCACATCATTACTTGATCCTATGATTCCAAAATTGGTCTAATCAATTAGTGTTGACCCCATATTGATTTTGATAAAACGCAAAACAATTAAGTATTACACAAAATAATTAAGTATTACGCAAAATAATTAAGTATTATGCTAATCAATTTAATTATGTGCAAATCAATTTAATATTGTGCTAATGATCTATCTGTCAAATCAATTTCGGGTTATTTATTATGGAATAGTACACTTTGTCTATCCTAGGTACACTGTAATTCATGATATAATGTTATTTATCTGACAAAATAACTTTCAGGATTAATTTTATTTGTATTGTCTTGAATTGGATTCAATTATCCTACAAGCTCCTATTTATAACTCTATTATCACCGGATTATATTTATTCTCTATTGCCTTCGGATTGGATGCATATTGCTTGAATCTTGGGTTACCAATATTTGATTTGGAATGCCAGATTCTGTTGCCTTTGGTTTAAATTCGGGTTGCCTTTGGTTGCCTTGGTTGCCTTCGGTTTAAATTCGAGTTGCATTCGGTTGCCTTCGGATTTATGGCATATCCAATTTGGATAAATCCTTAACTAGTCTCTTGTATTTGGAGATTGACGTTTCTCTGGCTTTGTATCTTGGTATACCAATTGATAGTGTTGGCATGCTAATTCTAAGAAGCACTCTGTCTTTTTTTAGGCTCCCTATTTTGGCATGCTAACAGGTTGAGTTGGAATTCTAATTTTAAATCTCTCTCGGCTGGCTCCTTGTTCCAAATTCTGGAATGCCAAGTTTAAAAAGTTGGAATGCCGCTTTTATCATTGGTTTGGCTGGCACCCTATTCCAAATTCTGGAATGCCAATTTTAAAAAGTTGGAATGCCGCTTTTATCATTGGTTCGGCTGGCTCCTTATTCCAAATTCTGGAATGCCAACTTTAAAAGAATGGAATGCTGCTTTTGTTGGTATTTCGACTGGCTCTCTGTCTGAACTTTTTATAATGCCGGTTTTAACAAATTGGAATGCTATATTTTAAAAATACTCGGTTGTTTTTTTTTTGTTTCACATCGTTGGAATTCCAGTTTTCATTTTTTGGAATGCTGCTTCCTTAAAACTTCTTGGCTGGACTCCTTCCTCTCACAATGGCTCTATTTCTATTGTTCTGGTTATAAATAGTGACCTTGAACAGTGTTTTAAAAGTGAGAAAATCAGAAAAGAAAAAGAGAAAAACAAGAGAAGGAAGAAACAAAAAGAAAGATTGAAAAATATTGATTGAGAGAAAAATCATTTGAAAGAGAGATTTGTTTGAGGTTTGTTGAAGCTTTTCTTTGATTATTTTTTCAACCATCGGAGCTCATTTATTGCTGGTTCTTCAAGTGGTCTTCAAGCTTCATGTACCTTCATTGAAGAGCATTCAAAGACACCTCGAAAGCTTCCTTGTGCTGCTGCGTTCATTAAAGAAAGAAGCTACTTCGGGATTAGCTTTTCAAGTTGATAAGTACATTTATTGCTTTAAATCTGCTCATATCTAGGAGAATTTGTTGTATTAAACATTCTATTGCTTGTGCCTTGGTTTGTTTCATGGTTGTGAAACGTGGTTAGGTAGAGGTCTACCCGGTTTGATTTGTAAGGTCCCCTTGTACCCGTAAATAAGAAGACTAGCTTGGAGGGCTAGTGTGTAAGGCTTGATTGCTTGTGCCCGTAAACAAATTTGCTAGCCAGTTAGGCTAGTGGTGACTAGTGAAATTCCCAAGGTGTTCTTGGAAAGTGGATGTAGGTGAAAGGTTGGCACCGAACCACTATAAACTTTGTGTGTTTGATTGTGTTTCTCTTTCTGTGATTGATTGTGTATTAGACGTACCTCACAACATGATAATCAATTGTGAAAGAATATAGGTGCACATACTTGATAGCCAATTAATTTTTAAGAAACCCAATTCACCCTTCTCTTGGGTTGCTAGATCTGGGCAACAAGTGGTATCAGAGCAGGTGCTCTTGTTGTTAAGCCCTAAAGAACTTGGAGCTAAAGGTTATGGCAACCTTGTTGAGTGAGGGACAATCCACTAATAGGCCACCATTATTTAATGGCACAAATTATGGATATTGAAAAGCCAGAATGAAAATTTTTATTCAAGCACTTGACTATGACCTATGGAGTATCATAGTAAATGGTCCTCACATACCCATAACTAGACTAGATAACATGGTGATTCCTAAACTGGAAACGGAATGGGATGAACATGATAAAAAGTTGGCTTAGTTCAATGCTAAAGCTATGAATGTTTTATATTGCTCATTGGATGCTAATGAATTTAATCGCATATTTACTTGTTTATCTGCTAAAGAAATTTGAAATAGATTAGAAGTTACCCATGAGGGTACTAATCAAGTGAAAGAATCTAAAATTAATATGCTTGTCTATAAATATGAATTATTTAAGATGGATGCTAGTGAATCAATTTCCAAAATGTTTACTAGATTTACTGACATTATAAATGAACTTAAAAGTCTTGGTAAATCATATACTAATGCTGATCTTGTGAGGAAGGTATTGCGATCTTTGCCTAGGTCTTGGGAGGCCAAAGTCACTGCTATTCAAGAGGCAAAGGACCTTAATGTTTTACCCCTAGAAGAATTGTTGGGATCCTTAATGACTCATGAGCTTCAAATCAAACAACACACCGATGAGGACGAGTCTAAGAAAAGAAGGACTATGGCTCTTAAAATTTCTGAACCAAAGGAAGAGTCAGATGAATCTGAGGATGAAAGTGATGATGAGGACATGGACCTCATTACTAGAAAATTTAAGAGATTCATGAAAAGAAGAAAGTTTGGAGGAAAAAGGAAACCATTTACAAAAGGAGATGGAAATAAAGAAAAGGAAAAAGAAATTATCTGTTACGAATGCAAGAAGCTAGGACACTTTAAATCGGAATGTCCACAACTAAAGAAAGGTTCCAAGAAATTAAGAAAAAGGCAATGATAGCTACATAGAGTGATTCTGAAAGTTCCAGCTATGAAGGAGAAGAAAAGAATGAAGTGGCCAATCTTTGCTTCATGGCGGACAACGAGGAGGTAAGTCCAAGTTTCCTTGATGATTTTTCATTTGAAGAATTGTATGGAGCATTCTATGAGTTAGTTGATGATTTTGCTAACCTTAGTTCCAAAAATAAAGATTTAAAAAATCAAATGCAAAACCTAGTTTTAGAAAACAATAAATATATTGAAGAAAATAAATTTTTGAAGAAAAAAATAAGGATTTGAAAGATGAAGTTGACAGACTTAAACCTATAGTTGATAAATTCACATTAAGTTCTTTAAAATTAAATATGATTTTAGATAGCCAAAAAGCTGTTTTTGACATAGCAGGATTAGGATATAATCCTCTTAGAAAAAAAAATCTTTGAAAAATATTTTCATACATGCCGTCAATCATCTAATATTACATGTTTTAAATGTGGTTTAAAGGGACACAAGTCCTATGCATGTGATAGTATTAAAAAGGTATGGATTCCAAAAGGAACCATTTTATCTAACCCCAAAGGACCCAAGAAAGCTTGGGTACCTAAGAGCAAGATGTGACATTATGTTTGCAGGTGTGTCTTGCAACCCATGGATTTAAACAAAAATGGTATCTTGATAGTGAGTGTTCAAGGCACATGACTGGTGATGAATAACAGTTCATCATCACTTTAGAAGCTAAAGATGGAGGGATAGTCACCTTTGGAGATAATGGCCAAGGTAAAATCATTGGCATTGGTAAAATTGGTGTTACCCCTCATGCATATATTGAAAATGTCTTGTTAGTTAAAAGTTTAAAGCATAACTTGTTAAGTATTAGTCAATTATGTGACAAAGGTTTCAAAGTGATTTTTGAATCATCTGTTTGCATTGTTTCAAATCATGCTGATAATTGCATGAAACTTATTGGTCACATGCATGAAAATGTTTATACTGTTGATCTGAATGATATAAATGACCATGACTTTGATTGTTTAGTTGCTATGAATGCTAAAATTGCTAAATCAAGTTGGTTATGGCATCGTAGACTTGCACATGTTAGTATGGATCTTCTTTCAAAACTACTTAAAAAGGATTTAGTCAAAGGTTTACCAAAATTGAATTTTGAAAAAGATAAGATTTGTGATGTATGTCAACTAGGAAAACAAACTAGAGTTTCATTTAAATCTAAAAACATGATTTCAACTAATAGACCATTAGAATTACTGCATATGGATTTATTCGGACCAACTAAAACTACAAGCTTAGGAGGAAAATGTTACGGTTTTGTAATTATCGTTGATTTCTCTTGATTTACTTGGATTTTATTTTTAGCTAGAAAAGATGAAGCATTTGCTGCATTTCAAAACTTATTTAAAAAGATTACAAATGAAAAGGGAGTTTCAGTTTTATCGATCCGGAGTGACCATGGAAAATAATTTGAAAATCATCTTTTTGAAAGTTTTTGCAATGAGCATGTCATTAATCACAATTTTTTTACACCTAGAACACCTCAAAAATGGAGTTGTAGAAAGGAAAAATCGAACCTTGGAAGAAATGGCCCGTACCATGTTGTGTGAGAGCAATCTCCCAAAGTATTTTTTGGCAGAAGCAATCAACACCTCATGTTACATTTTAAACCGAGCCTTGATCAGACCTATTTTGAAAAAGACCCCTTATGAGCTTTACAAAGATCGAAAATCCAACATTTCATATTTTTATGTTTTCGAATGTCGATGTTTTATATTGAATAATGAAAAATCAAATCTTGACAAGTTTGATCCAAAATCTGATGAAGGTATTTTTCTTGGTTACTCTTCTTCTAGTAGAGCCTATAGAGTTTTCAACAAAAATACTTTAGTAATAGAAGAGTCAATTCATGTTGCTTTTGATGAAACTAATGATCTTCCAATAAGGGAGAGAAATGCTATTGATGATGCAGGAGAAATTGAAAATTAAGTGAAGGAAATTACTTTAGAGGAAAAAGAAGACGCAAATGTTCAAACCAATCAAGAAGAGGTAAATCATGAAGAAACACAAGGTAATCGTGACCTAGAAAAGGATTGGAGGTATGTATACAATCACCCTAAGGAATTTATCATTGGTGATATCTCGCATGGTATTAAAACTAGATTTTCATTTAAAGATACTTATAATAACTTAGCATTTATATCTCATATTGAACCTAAATGTTTTGAAGATGCTAAAGATGACATAGAATGGATAAATGCTATGCATGAAAAATTAAATCAATTCGAAAGAAATAATATATGGATGCTAGTTAATAGACCACATGATCATCCAATTATTGGGACTAAATGGGTATTTAGAAACAAGTTAGATGAGCATGGTAATATAGTTAGAAACAAAGCCAGACTAGTAGCTAAAGGTTATTGTCAGGAAGAAGGAATTGATTTTGATGAAACTTATGCTCCTGTTGCTAGACGAGAAGCCATAAGATTATTACTTGCTTTTGCATGCTTTATGAATTTCAAATTGTATCAAATGGATGTTAAAAGTGCTTTCCTAAATGGATATATTACTGAACAAGTATTTATCGAGCAACCACCAGGATTTGAGAACCACTTGTTTCCAAACCATGTTTTCAAATTGAACAAAGCATTGTATGGTTTGAAGCAAGCTCTTCGAGCGTGGTATGAACGATTAAGCAAATTCTTGATTAGCAATAAATTCATTAGAGAAAATGTTGATAATACACTTTTTATTAAAAGAGAAAATGATGATATGCTTATTGTCCAAATGTATGTTGATGACATCATTTTTGGTTCTACTAATGAAATACTATGTCAAGACTTTGCTAAGCTTATGTAGGGAGAGTTCGAGATGAGCATGATGGGAGAATTAAACTATTTTCTCGGACTACAAATCAAGCAGAGTGATGATGGAATCTTCATTTGCCAAAGCAAATATATCAAAAAAATGTTAAAGAAATTTGGCATGGAGACCTCTAAGTATATCAGTACACCTATGAGCTCCTCTTGTAGACTAGACTCTTGTAGTACTGATAAAAGTATTGATTTGAAATTATATAGAGGAATGATAGGATCTTTATTATATTTGACTGCTAGTAGGCCAGATATACTATTCAATGTATGCATGTGTGCTAGATATCAAGCTAACCCTAAGGAACCTCATTTATTAGCCGTTAAGAGAATATTTAAATATTTGAGTGGTTCAGTAAACTTAGGATTATGGTATGACAAATAATCTAGCATAGACTTAATAGGGTACACTGATTCAGACTTTGCATATTATAAATTAGACAGAAAATCTACTAGTGGAACTTGCCAATTCCTAGGTGTAAATTTAATCTCATGGTTTAGCAAGAAACAAACTTCAATGGCACTGTCCACAGCTGAGGCTGACTACATTGCGGCTGGAAGTTGTTGCGCTTAAATCTTATGGATTAAACAACAACTAGAAGATTATGACATCAAACTTAAAAATATTCCAATAAAATGTGATAACACTAGTGCTATCAATTTAACCAAAAATCCTATTCAACACTCTAGAACAAAACATATAGAGATTAGGCATCATTTTATTAAGGATCATGTTAATAATGGTAATATTGTGCTTGAGCATGTTTGTACTAATTTGCAGCTCGCTGACATTTTCACAAAACCCCTTAATGAATCAAAATTTTGTAAAATTAGAAGAGAGCTTGGTATGCTTGACCCTTATATTTAAATGTGTCATCATGATTGTTTAATTTATATACTCACCTATACTCATCATGATTGCATGAATTTTGTCATATGAATCGAAACTGTTTGATCTTCATACTTCTTATTTTTTAATATTTTATTAGATCAATTTCAAATTATTTCGGATGATGAAATGAATGAACAGAATCTTTATTTGGCATTTTAATCGGTCTATCGATTTTCACACTTTGGCATTCCATCTTTTGTCAAACGGTCTCCTAACTTTCCTATTTTGGAGTACCAACTTTGCAAAAGTGGAATTCCAATGTTGGTGAAAGGAATCGGCTGCTATTTATTCCATCTTGCTTCCAAAACTTTCTTTCTTCCGAAGCCGTGCTTCACCGATTTCTTCAAGTCCAAGCCAACCGGTCATCTTCTTCTCTTCCATCTCTTCATTTCAACTTCAAATCTCATTGATTTCTTTGGATCTATGGCTCCGAAAGGTAAATCTGTGCATGGATCATCATCCCGAGGCATTAGTGAGTGCTCTCCCTCTAATCCTTCAAGCTTTCATTCTATGATTAGAAGATATGTAGCTTTTAAAAAATTGTGGATTTTGAGTTTCTAGCTTCTGAACATTTTTCCATTAGAGAAAATCTAGCTTATCAAGGATGGGAACACTTACTTAAAACAAACCTACCCATTACCCCGATCTTGTTAAAATTTTCTATCATAATATTAGTTTTGGGAATGATAGAGTATCTTCAACTGTTAAGGGTGTCAGAATTGAATTTGATAAAACTTCTTTGAGTCAAATTTTGAACATTTCAAGTAATGATTCTGGTGATGATACTCTTGAAAATAGACTGTTTAAATTAGAGACTATTCTGGATATTGATGATGCATCTAACATTGATCGTGTGTTTGCTAAAGATCTGAATATGGAAATGAGATTACTTCACAGTATTGTTTCCCGCCGTCTTACTTCTATGAGTGGTAGTTTTGATTATGTGAATGATCATGACTTAACATTCATGATACTGTATCATGTTGTAACCCAAACTCATCTACACCTGCATAGAAAAATGATTTGTGTAATGAAAGAGGCTGTTAGTAGGTCTAGAGCTGCCCTACCCTATGGTCTGCTTCTTACTCATGTATTTAATCATTTCAATGTTAATGTTAGGGGTGAGAATGCCTACCACCTTAGCGATAATGATGTTTACAATGAACGTGTCTTAACTCGTATGGGTTTCGCTAAGGTAGATGGCCTTTGGACTAGGAGTAAAGGAAAATTGCAAGAAAATCATACACTTGTCCAGGGGGAGCTACCTACTGTGCCTCAGGAATTTTCCACTGAACATCTGAATTACCCTTCTGTTCCTACTGAAAATCATAATTATCCTTCTGATTCTAATGTACCTCAAAATTTTACTTCTAAGTTTACTGATCAACCTACAAACTACACTTACATGTTTGCCGAGCAAAATTTTATGCCTTTGGACCCCAATCCTTCTATTAATGTTAATCCGTCTTTTGTTAACAATCCTACTGCTGATCCAAATCCATCCAATGTTTCACCACCCGCTCAGAATCCTTTCCAACCAAGTCATCCTATGGTTACCAAAATGGACCCTGATGACATGGAGACTTTGGTTCGTAGGATTTCTGATGTTGTTTCTCTTGATGGATCTATCAACAGTTCATCTTCTTATTCTTCTGATACTACCATTGTTAGGGTTTAGACTGTGATTAATAGCAATGGGATTCCCTGTTGAACAAGAACTAGAACTAAGGATTCCTAATCCTGTTAGGTTTAGACCTTGATGAATAGCAATGGGATTCCCCTCAACAAGAACTAGAACTAAGGATTCCCAATCCTGTTAGGTTTACTTCTTGAAAAAAGGAGGAAGATGGGGAGGAGAAAGAAAGGGCTGCCGCCCTATGATGAGAGAAGGGAATTTTTGGGAGAAAAGAATCTGTTCTCTATTCCATCCAAACCCTAGAGACTAGAGTTTAAATACATCCACGAAGTGGGCCAGGCCCAGACTCAACAAAAAACTCCCATGGACTAACCCAATGAGATTAAACTAATCCCCAAGCCCGTGTACACCCGTGACTTGATTTAATCTCAACCCTTGGACTCAAACCCAGCCCAATACAAGTTAGCCCACCTGGGCCTTGATAGCACCACACCAGGCCCAACAATCTCCACCTTGGTGCTTTCAAGGCCTCAGCACGTCCACTGTGTCCATCAGCTTTAACAACGAAATACACTTTTGAAAACTGTCCCGTGGAAGAACCTTAGTCAGTGCATCTGCTGGATTTTCTTTGGTGTATACCTTCACCAGCTCCACCTCACCATCTTCCACCAGCTCTCTGATCCTGTGGTATCTGAGGTCAATGTGCTTCGTCCTGGCATGATAGACTGCATTCTGCGCAAGCATCAGAGCACTCTGGCTGTCACTATGCACCTGGACAACCTTCTGATCAAGTCCCATCTCCAGCATCAAGCCCTTCAGCCAAAGAGCTTCCTTTGCTGCCTCTGTGATACCTATGTATTCTGCCTCCGTGGTAGATAAGGCTGTGATGGGCTGCAGACATGATCTCCACGATACTGGACCACCAAACAGGCTGAACACAAAGCCTGTTGTGGATCTCCTAGTGTCCACATCTCCACCAAAGTCTGCATCCACATACCCATATAACTGCCCACGAGCCTCCTTGGATAAGTTGGATCTCTCAGCATCTTCTTGCTGTCCATAGCAAATACCAACCCCAACTGTACCTACCAAGTACCTGAAGATTCCCTTCAGTGCTCGCCAGTGCTCCCTGCCAGGGTGCGCCATGAACCTGCTCACCTGGCTCACTGCATGGGCTATGTCTGGCCTACAACATACCATGGCATACATAAGGCTCCCAACACCAGAAGCATATGGTACCTTCTCCATCTCCTGAGCCTCCACCTCAGTCTGTGGTGACATGGTCTTCGATAAGGAAAAATGTGCTGCCAAAGGTAGTGCTGTCGGTTTGGCATCCTTCATCCCATATCGCTCCAGAATCTTTTTAATGTAGCCACCCTGACTCAGATGCAGCACACCTTTGGATCTATCTCTGATGATTTCCATCCCTAGGATCTTCCTGGCTGGCCCCAGATCTTCATCTCAAACTCCCGAGACAAAGCTATCTTCAGTTCCTGTACAGCCTTCTCACTCTTGCATGCTATCAGCATGTCATCTACATACAAGAGTAAGTACATCCTAGACCCATCATCCAGAGATTTAACATACACACAAGAATCATACTCACACCTGAAAGTCCAATGCTCCTAACATAAGTGTCAAATCTCTTGTACCACTGCCTCGGCGACTGCTTCAGCCCATACAGAGATTTCTTCAGCAAACAGACTTTCCCATCTGATCTTGGTTCTCTAAACCCTGGTGGCTGCTCCATGTAGATGCTCTCCTCCAAATGACCATGGAGGAATGCTGTCTTCACATCCATCTGCTCCAGCTCCAAGTCCTGAGCTGCTACAATACTCAATAATAGTCTGATGGAAGTGTGCCTGACAACTGGAGAAAATATCTCACCATAATCGATGCCTTCTTTCTGAGAGTATCCTTTGGCCACTAGTCTTGCCTTATACCTGATACCCTCTTGTTCTGAAGCTCCTTCCTTGCGCTGATAAACCCATTTACAACCAATGGGTTTCTTTCCTTGTGGCAGCTGGACCACCTGCCACGTATTATTGCTGTGAAGAGACTGCATTTCCTCTGCCATAGCATGGATCCACCTATCTCTATCCTGACTTTCCATAGCCTCCTCATAGGTGAAAGGGTCTCCATTCGCTGTCACCAGGGCATATGACAACGAATCCTCAAAGCCGTATCGAACTGGTGGTCGCACGTTCCTCCTGGGCCTTTGCTGTGCGATCCCAGTATCAGTCCCCTGTCCAGCTGCATCCTGCTGAACTCCCTGGCTTCTACCCCCTCTGTCAGTCCTCTCCACCTGAATCTCAAATCCTCCTGGTCCACTAGCAAATGGCACAACTGTATAGGAGGTTGTCTGACTAGTGTTACCGTGTTCTACCTCCTGTAGTCCCTGCTGTGCATCCATGCCACTTCTGTTCTGGAGGATTGAGCTCTCATCAAAGGTTACATCTCTGCTGATGACAACCTTCTTCTCCAAGGGGTCCCATAGCCGATACCCCTTGACTCCTCGCGGGTAGCCTAGGAACACCATCTTCTTAGACCTGGCATCCAACTTACTCCGCTCCCCAGCTCCAACATGCACATATGCTGTGCATCCAAACACCCTTAGATGGTTTAGGCTTGTCTTCCTTCCAGACCATATCTCCTCTGGAATGTCTCCATCTAACCTGGTGTGCGGTGACCGATTGACCAAGTAGCTAGCTGCATCTACTGCGTCAACCCAGAACATCTTTGGAAGCCCTGCCTGCAGCCTTAAGCATCTTGCCTTTTCCAATAGTGTTCTGTTCATCCTCTCAGCCACCCCATTCTGTTGAGGAGTTCCCATCACCGAGAAGTGCCTTCTGATGCCCCACTCCTCACAAAAAATCTGGAACTCCCTGCTGGTGTATTCCCCGCCATTATCAGACCTCAGACACTTCACACTTTTACCCTGCTCCTTCTCCACCTCAGCCTTCCAGATTTTGAACTTGGTGAAGACCTCTGATTTCTCCTTCATAAAGTAGATCCACAGCTTCCTTGAGAAATCATCTATCAGGGTCATAAAGTATCTGGCCCCATTCCTTGCAGAAACTGGGGCTGGTCCCCAGACATCTGTGTGTACTAACTCCAGGGGTTCAGCACTCCTAGCTGTGCTGACTGAGAACTGTACTCTCCTCTGCTTTCCCATCTGACAAGGCTCACAGATCTCCATATCTCCGCTACTCAAGTCTGGAAGCAGACCTCTCTTGCTCAGTTCTTTCATCCCCTTGTCTCCCATGTGGCCCAGGCGGTAATGCCACATCCTGTACACATCCCGGGGATCTTGCTCCACAGCTGCCACCTCAGATTTCACAGTCATCACAGAGCCCTCCATCTTGTATAGATTATTTTCCAGCCTCCTCCCTCTCATCACCACCATGGCTCCATTGGAGATGTTCAGAACTCCACTCCTGGCACGACTGCTGAAGCTGTATCCAGTCCGCTCCAAGTACCCCAGTGATACCAGATTCTTCTTGAGTTCTGGAACATGCTTCACACTGGTAAGAGTGCGCACCATACCATCAAACATCCTCACCCTCACTGTGCCAATACCTGCCACCTTGCAAGGGTGATTATCTCCAAGAGTCACATTCCCCTCCTCAACCTCTGTGTAAGTACTGAACCACGACCGGTTGGGAGTGTAATGATGAGAACAGGCTGAATCCAAGGTCCACATCTCTGTGCTGTGCCTGTGATCATCTGATACAACCAAGAGATCATCCTCCACCTCCTGATCTGCAACTGTACTCACAGACTCAGATCCTCCTTTTTCTCCCTTCTGATTTTTCCACTTAGGACAATTCTTCTTAAAATGTCCTACCTCTCCACACTTATAGCACTTCAGCTCTCTCTTGCCTTTCCTGGACTTTGATCGTCCTCCAGACTTACTTCTGTCCCTGCCCTACCTCTGCCTGTCCTTTCCCCAACTGATAGACCCTCCTGGGGAACAGCTTCCTTGGTCATCTTCTCCCTCTGCTCATTCGTCCGAAGCACCGAGACAATATCTTCATAAATTAATGTCTCCTTCCCATAGAGCAGTGTTGTGACCAATGAGTCATAAGACGTGGGCATTGAACATAAAAGCAGAAGTGCTTTATCTTCTTCCTCCATCTTGACCCCGACATTCAGAAGTTCATTGCTCATCTGGTCGAATATCTGGATGTGACCCAGCACATCTCCACCTTCTGACATCCGAAGGCTGTAGAGGCGCTTCTTCAACATCAACTTGTTGCACATATTCTTCCCATATAGAGGGTGTGCAACTTCGTCCAGAGTCCCTTCGGGGTCTTCTCCTCCAGCACTGAATAGAGGACTGAATCCGCCAGACAGCCCCTGATCATTGAACATGTCTTCTTCTCCAATGAAATCCACTGCTTGTCTGTCATCCCATCTGGCCTTTCCTCCAAAGCCAAATCTAAACCCTGCTGCACAAGGAGGTCCTCTACCCGGACTTTCCACATGGAGAAACTTCCCTTCCCATCAAACTTCTCAACCTCTATTTTTATGCTACTCCCCATGGCCAATTTCAAAAATAGCACAAAAATAAATTTTATAAAATAGAGAAGTACCTTGACGAGATTCTGTTGAAATTATTTCAACTCCTTGAAGGCCTCCAGATTACTCCTTGAACCAGGCTCTGATACCACTTGTTAGGGTTTAGACCTTGATAATAGCAATGGGATTCCCTGTTGAACAAGAACTAGAACTAAGGATTCCTAATCCTGTTAGGTTTAGACCTTGATGAATAGCAATGGGATTCCCCGTTCAACAAGAACTAGAACTAAGGATTCTAATCCTGTTAGGTTTACTTCTTGAAAAGGAGGAAGATGGGGAGGAGAAAGAAAGGGCTGCCGCCCTATGATGAGAGAAGGGAATTTTTGGGAGAAAAGAATCTGTTCTCTATTCCATCCAAACCCTAGAGACTAGAGTTTAAATACATCCACGAAGTGGGCCAGGCCCAGACTCAACAAAAAACTCCCATGGACTAAACCAATGAGATTAAACTAATCCCCAAGCCCGTGTACACCCGTGACTTGATTTAATCTCAACCCTTGGACTCAAACCCAGCCCAATACAAGTTAGCCCACCTGGGCCTTGATAGCACCACACCAGGCCCAACAACCATGATTCCCCACATATCTTCAATGTTCTCTATCCTAAATGAAATTAAATTAAGCCTATATGATTTACAACATGGTGTGACCATCATTAAAGGAAAAGCTTTCAATTATGGTACTATGATGGATATTTCTAATTTCTTTGCTGAGCTAGGAAAAGCATACATTAGCATACATTCTGATTGATTTTATAGAAAGCATAGCATACATTCTGATTTTATGGAAACCATAAATTCTGATTTTAAAAGCATTTTTGCACACTTCATAATCATGAAAAATAGAAAATGCACATTCTGATTTTTAACATCATGTTTTTGAAAAATAGAATGGGAAAAATGAAAAGCATACACTTCACAAGTTAAATTGAACTTTTTGAAAACTTCATTGATTCAAAACCTGAGGGGGAGTTATGCAATGTAATTTTTAAAAATTTCATATTTTAAATGTTTTTGAAATTTAAGGTTTTGGCACGTTACACATACATTTCGACACGCATTATCTTATGCTTCAGAGTTGCAAGGAATGCCTTGATTGATTTACTTTATTATCAAATTCTTAATGATTTTGTCATCATCAAAAGGAGAAGATTGTTGACCCCATATTGATTTTGATGAAATGCAAAACAATTAAGTATTATGCTAATCAATTTAATTCTGTGCAAATCAATTTAATATTGTGCTAATGATCTATCTGTCAAATCAATTTCGGGTTATTTATTATGGAACAATACACTTTGTCTATCCTAGGTACATTGTAATTCATGATATAATGCTATTTATAATAATGCTATTTATCTGACGAAATGACTTTCAGGATTAATTATATTTGCATTGTCTTGAATTGGATTCAATTATCCTACAAGCTCCTATTTATAACTCTATTATCACCGGATTATATTTATTCTCTATTGCCTTCGGATTGGATGCATATTGCTTGAATCTTGGGTTATCAATCTTTGATTTGAAATACCAGATTATGTTTCCTTTGGTTTAAATTCGGGTTGCCTTCGGTTGCATTTTGTTGCCTTCTGTTTAAATTCGGGTTACATTCGGTTGCATTCGGATTTATGGCTTATTCAATTTGGATAAATCCTTAACTAGTCCCTTGTATTTGGAGATTGACGTTTCTCTGGCTTCATATCTTGGTATACCAATTGATAGTGTTGGCATGCTAATTCTAAGAAGCCCTCTGCCGTTTCCCAGGCTCCCTATTTTGGCATGCTAACAGGTTGAGTTGGAATTCTAATTTTACATCTCTCTCGGCTGGCCCCTTGTTCCAAATTCTGGAATGCCAAGTTTAAAAAGTTGGAATGTCGCTTTTATCATTGGTTCGGCTGGCTCCCTATTCCAAATTCTGGAATGCCAATTTTAAAAAGTTGGAATGCCGCTTTTATCATTGGTTCGGCTGTCTCCTTATTCCAAATTATGGAATGCCAACTTTAAAAGATTGGAATGCCGCTTTTGTTGGTGTTTCGGCTGGCTCTCTGTCTGAACCTTTTAGAATGTCGGTTTTAACAAATTGGAATGCTATATTTTAAAAAACTCGGCTAGTTTTTTTTTGTTTCACATCATTGGAATTCCAGTTTTCATTTTTTGGAATGCTGCTTCCTTAAAACTTCTTGGCTGGACTCCTTCCTCTCACAACGGCTCTATTTCTGTTGTTCTGGTTATAAAAAGTGAGAAAATCAGAAAAGAAAAAGAGAAAAACAAGAGAAGGAAGAAATAAAAAGAAAAAGATAGATTGAAAGATATTGATTGAGAGAAAAATCATTTGAAAGAGATATTTGTTTGAGGTTTGTTGAAGCTTTGCTTTGATTATTTTTTTCAACCACCGGAGCTCATTTATTGCTGGTTCTTCAAGTGGTCTTCAAGCTTCATCTACCTTCATTGAAGAGCATTCAAAGCCACCTCGAAAGCTTCCTTGTGCTACTGCGTTCATTAAAGAAAGAAGCTACTTCGGGATTAGCTCTTCAAGTTGATAAGTACATTATTTTTTTAAATCTGCTCATATCTAGGAGCATTTGTTGTATTAAACATTCTATTGCTTGTGCCTTGGTTTGTTTCACGGTTGTGAAACGTGGTTGGGTAGAGGTCTATCCGGTTTGATTTGTAAGGTCCCCTTGTACCCGTAAACAAGAAGACTAGCTTGGAGGGCTAGTATGTAAGGCTTGATTGCTTGTGCCCGTAAATAAGTTTGCTAGCCAGTTAGGCTAGTGGTGGCTAGTGGAATTCCCAAGGTGTTCTTGGGGAGTGGATGTAGGTGCAAGATTGGCACCCAACCACTATAAACTTTGTGTATTTGATTGTGTTTCTCTTTCTGTGATTGATTGTGTATTAGACGCACCTCACAATACGATAATCAATTGTGAAAGATATAGGTGCACATACTTGATAGCCAATTAATTTTTAAGAAACCCAATTCACCCCCCCTTTTGGGTTGCTAGATCTGGGCAACAATTAGGCTTACCTACATTGGTGTCTAAGAAAAGTGTGATCATGGTTTTTAATTGATCCGTTCGCTGCCTGGAAAACCCATTCAATGGGATCGAAGGGTATGCTAAATAGGACCCCATTGATCAGCTAATCTGGCCATTGTTAAGGAAAGCTCTTAATTGATTAGATCAATAAGGTTAATCAGGATGACAGTAATTGATTTAGTCACATGATTATGGTTCCTAAATTAGATAGTGGTTAGGGATCCTAATTTGATTAGGAATTCCAATCATAAGATTTGATCTTATAAATTTTAGGTTAATAAAGATTAATCTAAAATCTACATATAGGATATGTAACCTAGCATTGTACAAATATTGTACATGTATGATGGGACCTATATGCGCTAAATCTCTTCACGAATATTATGTCATTAGCCTTTCATTATTCACATGATACAAAATCAATAGGTCATAAGATATCGTGCCAAAGCCGAGGTTGAGTATACTTATGAGGAGTTGATTGTGGAACAATGGGTTGACTTAACTAGATTAGCTGGCATAATTGGTCAAAGTCAGGGTCAGTCTAATCTAGAGACAAACTTTAGGATGATCACATATGGATGTGATTGACAAGGCAATGTCCCCTAAATGATCTAGGAGTCACATTAGATGTAATTGATGATAATCTACCAAATTTGACTTACCGAAATTTGTTGTGCCAAAGCCAAGATCAAGGTAATTTGAATAAGGATCCTAGCCCACTAAGAAAATTGAATACAAATCTCTCGAGATTAATAGAGAAGGCTATTAACCTTGATAAAATAGTGAAAAAAATCAACTTAATTAAAAATCTTAAAATTAACATATCAAGTCGGTGATTAGTATTCATAGCAATTGACTTGTTCTATTTTTTATGTAGGTTATCAGAGAAACCATGAGTGTAAACATCAACCTTAGGAATATTTTAGAATCCAACAAATTGACTGGACTCAACTTCCCTGATTGGCTAAGGAATGTAAGAATCGTTCTTCGATCTAGAAAATTTTTTTTGTCCTAGATGAGGTTGCACCGGAGGTCCCATCAGCGAATGCTCCTTATTCCACTTGGGTATTGGATACCTGTTGTGGATCTTATATTTGTATTAATATGCAGATGATAAGAAGCAGTAGAAAGTTGAAGAAAGATGAAGTGATCCTGCGTATGAAAAATGGAGCAAAGGTTGCTGCTTTAGCCATAGGATTTTGTTCTTTGTCTTTGCCCACCGGGCTTGTAATGGAGCTTAGTAATTGTTACTATATTTCAAACATAACAAAGAATATTATTTCCATTTCATTCCTTGTAAATGATGGATATACATTTGAAATTAGAAATAAAGGAATTTCAATTTTTAAAAATGAAATGTTTTTTATTTCTGCTGAATTTAAAATTAAATAATTCTTAAAATTAACATATTAACTTAATTAAAAATCTTAAAATTAACATATCAAGTCGGTGATTAGTATTCATAGCAATTGACTTGTTCTATTTTTTATGTAGGTTATCAGAGAAACCATGAGTGTAAACATCAACCTTAGGAATATTTTAGAATCCAACAAATTGACTGGACTCAACTTCCCTGATTGGCTAAGGAATGTAAGAATCGTTCTTCGATCTAGAAAATTTTTTTTGTCCTAGATGAGGTTGCACCGGAGGTCCCATCAGCGAATGCTCCGACTGAGGTTCATGTGGCATACAATCGGTATAGATGCTGAGAAAATGGCACATGTTTGATATTGGCCTCGATGTCACATGATCTTCAAAAACAGCATGAATATATGAATGCTCAGGAGATATTGATGCACCTGCAAGAGTTGTTTGGTGCATAGTCTCCCTATTAGAGGTTTCATACCTTTAGAGAGCTGTTTTAGTGCAAAATGACTAAGGGTTCATCAGTAGGTGCCCACGTGCTAAAAATGATCAATCTGATTGAGAAGTTGGCACGATTGGGTTTTGTTATGGATCATAAACTGAGTGTTAACTTGGTTCTACAGTCACTACCTCCCAGCTATTTGCAGTTATTCTTAATTTCAACATGAACAAGCTAGAGGAGTCTCTACCTGAGCTTGCGAATATGCTGACGAATGCCGAGCCCAACATTAAGAAAGAAAAGGAGCAGGTTATGGTCGTAGAGAACTCTGGCGCTCGTAAGAAGCGGCCAAAGAAGAATAAGGTCCAAAAGGTCAAGGCGACTAAACCAAATAAGGGCATTAAGAAAAAAAAGTAGCCAAGGGGAAGTGTTACTTCTGTGGCAAGGACGGGCACTGGAAGCGAAACTGTAGGGCTTATCTGGCTAGCCTAAAAGAAAATAAATATACGGATGCTTCTACATTAGGTATATTTATGATTGAGATATTTTCTTCTGTTACTTCTTATTCCACTTGGGTATTGGATACCTGTTGTGGATCTTATATTTGTATTAATATGCAGATGATAAGAAGCAGTAGAAAGTTGGAGAAAGATGAAGTGATCCTGCGTATGAAAAATGGAGCAAAGGTTGCTGCTTTAGCCATAGGATTTTGTTCTTTGTCTTTGCCCACCGGGCTTGTAATGGAGCTTAGTAATTGTTACTATGTTTCAAACATAACAAAGAATATTATTTCCATTTCATTCCTTGTAAATGATGGATATACATTTGAAATTAGAAATAAAGGAATTTAATTTTTAAAAATGAAATGTTTTTTAGTTCTGCTGAAATGTTCAACGGGATTTATGTTTTGAATTTACAATGTCATGTTCTCAATGTAGAGATTAAGAAATTAAAATTAAATAATTCTAAGAACTCATCTATGGCACTATCGTTTAGACCATGTAAATGAAACACATTTAACCAAGTTATACAAGGATGACTACTTGGGCTCATTCGATTGGAAATCGTTTGAGGAATATGAGTCATGCTTACATAGCAAAATGACTAAGTTATCTTTTACTAAAAAGGGTGAGCGAGCGACTGAATGTTTAGGACTAGTACATTTGGATGTATATGGTCCTATCAATATTCAGACAATAGAAGGTTTTTCTTACTTCATCACATTCATAGATGACCATAGCAGGTATGGTTATGTATATCTGAAGAAGCACAAATTTGAAACCTTTGAAAAGTTCAAAGAATTCAGATCCAAGGTAGAAAAATAAAGTGGCAAAAGTATTAAGATATTTCGATCAGATCGAGGTGGAGAATACTTAAGCCATGTGTTCTTAGAATATTTGAAGGAGAATGAGATTCTCTCTCAGTGGACTCCTCTTGGTATGCCACAGCATAATAGTGTATCAGAAAGGAGAAATCGCACATTATTAGATATGGTGCGATCAATGATGAGCCTTGCAATTCTCCCAAAAATATTTTGGGGTTATGCGCTATACACAACTGAATACACTCTAAATCGAGTTTCGTCTAAGTCTGTCAATTCCACTCCTTATGAGATATGGTGTGGAAAGAAACCATCCCTTGGTCATCTAAAAATTTGGGGTTGCTACGCTTATGTAAAGTGTAATAAGTCGAACAAGCTTGGAGCTAGATACGACAAGTATAATTTTGTGGGGTATCCTAAAGAAACAAAAGAATACTATTTCTATCACCCACTCGAGCAAAAGGTCATTATCTCGAGGCATACCATATTCCTAGAGAATGATATTTTTTTAAGAAAGGACAATAGAAGAAATATTGAGCTTTATGAAGCTCAAGAACCATAGATTGACATAGATCGATTAGATGACATAGAGCAAATACCAAATACAGTGGGAGTTGAGCAGGAGACTCAACTCACATTCAGACAACATTTATGTGAGCCTCTATCAGAAGAGATGGAGCAACAGGTAGCTCCAAGTACACATCAGCTACGTAGGTCTAGTAGAATACATCATATTTCTAAGAGATATGGATTTCTTATAGAAGATGATGAGCCTACTAACTACGAGGAAGCAATATGTACATTGACTCCAAGAGATGGCTTGAAGCCATGAAGTCTGAAATGGACTCCATGTACGACAACCAGGTATGGACCTTGGTTGATCCACCTGAAGGGGTAAAACCCATTGGGTGCAAATGGGTCTTCAAGAAGAAGACCGACATGGATGGTAATGTGATTACCTATAAGGCGAGGCTAGTCGCAAAAGGTTACAAGCAAAGGTAAGGTGTTGACTTTGATGAAACCTTTTCCCTGTAGCCATGCTTAAGTCCATAAGGATTTTGCTTGCAATTACAGCCTATTACGATTATGAGATATAGCAAATGGATGTCAAGACCGCTTTCCTAAATGGTGATTTAGTGGAGGATGTGTATATGACACAACCTGAGGGTTTTGAGTCTATTGATTCTCAAAAGGTATGCAAGCTGCAAAGGTCTATTTATGGACTTAAGCAAGCCTCTAGAAGCTAGAACATCCGTTTTGATGAAACAATCAAAGAGTTTGATTTTATCAAAAATGAAGATGATCCATGTGTGTACAAGAAGGTTAGTAGAAGTGTTATTATTTTCTTAATATTATATGTAGATGACATATTATTGATAGGAAACAATGAATCCTTGCTGCAAGAAGTGAAGGATTGGTTATCTAGCAAGTTCTCCATGAAAGATTTGGGAGAAGCAGCCTACATACTGGGTATTAAGATCTATAGAGATAGATTTAGGAGGCTGCTTGGATTGTCCCAATCAACGTACATAGATAAAGTGCTAAAACGGTTTAGCATAGAGTAATCCAAGAAGGAATTCCTGCCAGTATCACATGGGGTGCATCTCTCCAAGGATATGAGTCCTAAGACCCAAGAGGAGAGAGAGCACATGAATAGGATTCTGTACGCCTCAGCAATCAGATCCATCATGTATGCGATGCTATATACGAGACCTGATGTTTCTTATGCTTTGAGTATCACTAGTAGATACCAGGCAAATCCTAGTGAAAAATTTTGGATGACCGTCAAGAATATCCTTAAGTACTTACGAATGACTAAGGATATGTTCTTGGTTTATAGAGGACCCGAACTCATAGTCAGGGTTATACGGATTCTAGTTTTCAGTCTGATAAAGATAATTATAAATCTCAATCAGGCTATGTATTTACACTCAATGGTGGTATAGTCAGCTAAAAGAGTTTCAAGCAGGAAACGACTGCCAACTCTACGACCGAAGCCGAGTACATCGCAGCATCAGATCCAATCAAATAAGCAGTTTGGATCAAAAAGTTCATCATTGAACTTGGTGTGGTTTCGAGCATTGCTGATCCAATACACTTGTATTGCAATAACAATGGAGCTATTGCGCAAGCTAAGGGTCTCATCAGAGGTCCAAACATGTATTCAGGAGATACTATGTAATTAGAGAGATTATTGGTAGAAATGATGTAAAAATAGAACGAGTCCCCACTGAGGATAATGTAGCTGATCCGCTCACTAAAGCCCTGCCGCAGCAGAAGCATGATAGTCATGTTAAGTCACTCGGTATTAAATACATGGGTGATGGCTCTAGTGCAAGTGGGAGATTGTTAGTGTATGCCTTTGATCCAATCAGATTAAATACTATATTAAATAAAAATGATTTTGTTATCTATCCAGATGTCTTTTATTATATTTGATATATTTATTTGCGAGATAAAGTTCAAAAAAATGTGAACCATGTATATGAAATTTGTAATTGAGATTACAAATTGTAAAATTCAAATTGCACGTTATGGTTCGATTCTTTAAATTTTTCTAGTTGATGTGTAGATTGGACTAAACACCGTCAAACACTGTGAGACTAGCACACATTGCATATCTTCACCCTTGTGGTGAGCATCTGATCTCGCAAGCTAAAGTATGGAGATACTTGGATAGGTGTATGGATGCTCATTATTGTAACGATGCATTGGTTGACCCACACAGAGATCCTATATGGATATTCTATATAATGTCAATGGTTGATCTCTGATGACGGTTGTGCGAGTGATCCTTTGACTTGAGGTATTCATTGCACCTCATGTATGGAATGTCATACTTTAATATCATACAAACGTCACTCTAGCCATGAGTTGCAAATATGGTGATGGTTGGGTATGGCATGAAATATGTGAAGGTGGTGATTGACCAAGATAGGATTTGTCTCCCTTGATAGAAAGGGTTATATCCCATGGCCACTTAATAGATTAAATTGACTGTTAAATCCTTGCAAGGTTGAGATGGAATTCGAAATGGTTTCGAAGTTCTAATTTATGAATCAATTTTTTCTGAGATCAAGTAAACAAAGATCAATTACAGGGTTGACACATTCCATACCACTGATTGATTTGGGATATGTAACGAAGGGATTGAATCATACGGTAACCGTTCATGGACATGTGTTGTTGATGGTCACATCAACAAAACCCTTAGCACTTGGATGGTCATGATGCTTTGCTAGTGGCCTCTCATGATCTATAATCATGTTATTGACTTAGACAAAGAGTTGTCAATGATTAGGGCATGATTATTGCCAACATGTTAAAGGGCCTAATGGATCACATGCATAAAGAAGAATTTTGAATGAATTAAAATGAGAATTAAATTAGATTTAATTCAGATAAGATGATCAATTAAATAATTGGATAAGACCCAATTTAAAGGAGATAAAATAATAATGGATATGATCCATCATAGAAAAAGAAATTTTAGGGAGAGATAATTTGCGCATATGATGAACAAATAATTGGATACCCAAATTTGGCTTGTTCCATGTGATGGACGGCTCTGATTATTCGGGTATGGATGAAAAATCTCTGTGAAGAAGGATTCATGCCCATGGGATGGGGCATAATGAATCTCTTCGGTAGAATGGTGAACACGTCTAGATTGGGGCATGTAGTTATGAAATAACTAACTCCTAATTTCAAGGGCTAAGATTTTGATACTTGACTGATGCATGGGGGCCGGTGGTGCGCCTCGGCCGGATGCGGAATGGCGTTAGCTGGTCCGCCGCTCGGCTCGGGTCGCTGACTGCTGTGGGTCGCGCCTGCGTCCGCGGCTTTGAAGCCCGAGCGGCCGACCCCATCCGCGGAGCCTCCATCGGCGCAATCGGGGACATGAGAAGGGGAGTCTCTTCCTCTCCCTTGGAGTAAGGTTGCCATGAGAAGGGGGTCTTTTCCTCTCCCTTGGATTAAGGTTGTCGTAAGAAGGGGAGTCTCTTCCTCTCCCTCTATTAATATATTTCTTTCTCTTTCTCCTCTCTCCCGGTAGAAAAAGATTAGATCTTTAAATCTACTGAAAGATTTTTTGGTTTAAAATTCTAGAAAGGGATTCAAGAGGCGCTAGCACCCCTCTCTCCCTAAGAGTTATTTTCGTAAATTGAAGGTCTTCATCCACTCTTCTCCGCGTGAATCATCGTTAGAGGCCGAACGAGTGAATGGCTAGTCGCAGGCTTCATCCTTTTTTACATCGATAAAGGACTCAGATATTAATAGATCGAATGTTTTAGATTTTATTTCTACTCAGATATTAATAGATCTAATGTTTTAGATTTTATTTCTAATTAAATGAATCTGTTCCTAAGAATCCTGGGTATATGGGAATTTTGTATTTTATTTTCCGTTACGTTTTCATGAATTTGATTCATATGTTGAATACATAATTTCCAACTGTACTTAGATTAAACATATATAAAATGATAATCAAATAAAAAACCAAATAATTGAGCATGGATTCTAGGATTTATGATTTTTTTAGACAAAAATTAAAGGGATTTGAGAATACTTTCATGCACATTAAAATTATGAGTTTGATGAGTAAATGATGAATATTTGCTATTAGTAGGTGTGTCTGAGGTTATATAAAAGATTAAATGATTGGCAATATTAGATCATCCAAAAGCCATCAAATATAAACAAAGAGAAGCTTAAAGACCTGAACTGGGTTAGATTTGGATTTTTCATGCCAAGAATAAGCTTGGACTTTAAAAGACACAAGTAGAGTAATTTATCTTTATATTTGCATCTTAGTCTTTGTATTTTAAACTTCCCCATTTAGCTAGTTTTTATCTTTATTTTTCTATATTGTAAAAAAAAAAAGTTGATGGAGCCCATACTTTTTCACCATGCTCCACCGAAATTAATATTTTTCCATGTGAAAGGTTATATTTTCTTTTTTCTCCATCCAGAAGAAAAATTTTTAGCATTAAAGATTAAAAATTAATTGCTCCACAATATTTATTTTGTTTATTCACGATTTCACTATCTAATTTTCATTTTTTAATTGTAAGCTTAGATTTTGATCCTTTGATTTTATTAGCAATGAAATATCTTTATTAAAATAATGAAACGTGTTTTTAATGCAAGGTAATAGGATTAAGATGTTGCAGCCATCCATTCCCTATCAATACTAACTTTTCCTTTCTTTCTTGCTCTAACAGCAAAAAAAAAGAAAAAAAAAAAACCTCTAATCATTATTTATTCAATCTAAAATGAATTTAGATAAATGTTTAGTTAAGTATTTAAATATTATATCATTTTTCTCACAAAAAACTTTTGTACATGCATTGCATTATTTTTCAGAATGGTTAAACTAATCCATTTACTTTCTATGCAATCTTTATTCTATGAGTATTATAGTAAAATTAACCTTTTTAATATAAAATTATCTTCAAGTACATATAAAATAATACTTTTGAGCTTTTTTTTCATTTAATTTTTTTTTGTTAACCAAACTCAATAAAATTTCTTTTTTTTCTTACAAAACTACTTTTAGTGAAATGGATTCAGAAAAATATCAAACAAGAACTTAGCTAGGTTTTGGAGTAAATTATGAAAAAGCTCCTGTTAATAATTAAAACCTGCTCTCTCTCATAATTTTTCATATGGAATTTGCAAGGGTTCGTGGAAACTTGACCCACATCTCCAACATGCGCAGCCAGCATCCGATCAAAAAGCCTTACGATCAAAAAAACCAACTCATATAGAACTGCCAGTACAATACAAAATTTGGGTAAGCCTATCCAACCATGAAATTCATTCGGAAAAAGCATGCTAGTTTTATCCAATTAATACTTATAAAAAACCGAGATATCGTTCACCTGGATGTCTTAAGATGGAGATGAATTGAGATCTCAACTGCTATGTTAAACTAGAATAATTAGCTGTGGGAATGGATTGGATGCTACAGCCTGGCTTTAAAAATTTAAAAATTTAATGGTCTAAACTTCAAATATAACTAGGCTTAAATTTAATGATCTAAAATTCAATCACCGATTCACAAATAACAAAAATATAAATATTAAAAAAATTAACACATAAATTTAGACAAAGATCTCTAAGCTTGAATGCTTAAGAAATAATTATTATAATAATTAAAAAATCCAAGTATTAAGCCTTACGCTAACATATTTTACTATTTTTTTTGGTAAAAATTGTAGACTAGGCTGAGCCAAGCTAAACCTAACAATGCTTGAATGTTCTTTGCCATGCACGATCAATCAATGCACGTGATGCACAAAGACCATTCTATACTTGGATAGTGTTTGGGCTTAGCTTGACCCAATGTCTTGAGTCCCCTTTTTATGCTCAGTCTAACTCATACCCATCCCTGTTGAATATAGGGCAGTAGAAAAACTTTTTGCGCACCGCATACCATGCAGAACATACCATGCAGAACACGTACATCATATATGATGATTGATTTATGTGTGCATGCAGTGTAAAAAAATAAAAATAACCTCATCGAATGCACGTGCAGACCAATCATTGCGCGCAATGCATAAAGCCTTTTCCGCAGCAGCATGGCAAAGCCCATATCTGAAACTCACCAAAGATATATAAAAGGTGATGCGCTTCGTTGCTGGAGGAGGCATGGACCACTTGATAGTTTTGTTAGTTGCTGCTCCAATACTTCTACCCCTTCTAGCTTTTCAGGTGGATAGCCCACAAATACTTTTCCAAGGTCTGATCCTCCTCACCTGAGCTGACATATTCAACACCAATGTTGGAGCCAACTCACTCCCAATCAACAATTGACACTGTTGGCATACATCCACACCTCACCTGCATAGATGAGCTTCGGACTGCCTGCTTTCAATTTTCCGAGACATAAAAACATAGCTGATCGAGGCAATGGCATTTTCATTCAAAATCATTAACAGATCTAGTTTTATCCAAAAGCCAAACTCTTTCTTCAATTTCCTTCCAGATTAAATTTACTGCTCTTTACCATAAGCCACTGACTGAAAACAATGGAGCTGATTGAGGTCAAGACATGTTCACTCAAAATCATTAGGATGATCAGGTATTTATCCAAAATCCGGATCAACAAAATCTGAGATGCATTTAACTACAATTGCCTGAAACAATATACTTGCTCAAACCCCTGTCGACTAGGAAAAAAATAGTGCTTGTTAGTCTAGAACAGAAATCATGCCTCTGAAATAATCCATCCCTTCCTAATATCAACTAAGATTTCTATGAAATAGATCAGCACACACCTGGAAGTGATGAGAAAAGGCTAGCTTTGAGAACAAAAGGCACTTAAAACCAATGATCTACCACTAAATAATCAATATGAATTAGAGGGGAGAAAATCTGTACAAGAGGGGATAATGCTGCTGTGCAATGAAAACTAGACCTCCACAATCAGGAGAAGCACTGTGAAAGAAACAAAAGAATGTGGTCAATGGCTGTTCCAGAAAGAGACGGTGGCTTGTGTCACCCATCCTATGCACCTTGGAAAACATTCGGCCTAGTTTTCAACCAATGCATCATCTCCTTGTCCAACGGACACTTATTCAACACAGCGTCCAGCATCGGACTACCAAAAAATTTGGGGCTGCTCTTGTACACCCATATCCGGTCCTTAGGCCATGGTCTTTGTGGCTGTTTCTCCTGAAACAACCAAGAACCCCATTTCAATATGAAAACCCTTAATAACCAGAATGACTTACTTCATTGAAAGCTTTAAAGCAAATAGTTAGCACAGGTCCAATCCTACATTACTTCATCAGATGCTTCACAAAGTAGAGGGATGGACATGCTTCCGATTAATATAAAAAAACATAAACAAGCACCTTTTGATTATTTTATTCAGAAATATATGCCCCTGGCCAATCAGCTATCTACCACAAACCAACAAACCTTATTTCATTTATATCAAATTGGAGGATCTAGGTCTGAATTATTTAAGTTTAGAATGATTTATGACCAACTCCAGATCAAAAGTCAACCATTTAGGTTGGTGCCAGATTCCTCAACAAATTGGCTTTGAAAACTGAAGGCCTGTTGACAGGCAGGAAATCTACCATATTTGGCCACAGCTTCAATGCAAACAGGTAGCAGACATGATCTATAGACAAACCATTAAACATAGCAGCAAGGAAGGCCTCAGTCGTAGAAGACGCTCACCATTCGTAACAACATGAATCTCAAGGTTCTTGTGCCATAGAATTGTTCTCGCAGCGGCTTCTGCGACTTTGCATAGAAGGAGGAGATATCAGGCAAGGACAAGCATCCCTTCCGAGCTCTTCCCAATCTACAATCTGGGTCGGCATTTGTCTGGCTATACCAATAGATTAGCTGGCCTAAACAATAATTCTCACCATAGATCTTGCAGTATTCCTGGAAACCTGACCCCATCTTATCAGCATACTTAGGACCTAAATCAAGAGGGCTGATGTAAACTGGTGAAGATTTTACAGTCTTGTACTCCTGGATGTTGTGAGTGTATAATTGATCAAAACCAGTCCAGAGGATAAAACAGTGGTCACTAATATGAGGTAAAATTCATATTAATTATTTGAAAGTTGGTGAAAGAGCAAAAAATACATATATATATATACCTGGACTTTAAAGAAGGATTTTGTGTAGGCATATATGTGAATCAAGTCCGCAGCAGCATCATGCCGGCACTTGTAACTACAAGGGAGGTTTCGCAACTCATCCCTTAACCTGGAACAGAGAGACAGAAGATAACTCAAGGATTTTGCAAATACACAAACATGGGAACCAAAATGCCCTTCAACGTTAGAACTTGCCACAATAAAGACTTTCGGAGTTCTTTCTTGAGATCATTGGAACCGGATGGATCATGGGCATGAATCTTGGCCTTGAGCTCATTGAGTAGATCTGCCTCCAGATGTGGGGCCATGGAATGAAGCAGCTCCTCGACCAGCGAACCCTCCCCTTTCCAAAGGACAGAAACAAGGCCTTCGGGGCTAAGCTTCACTAAGGGTGGGGGAGCTTTCTTAGGGTCCCCAAACATGCATCTCATAACATATCTTACCTGCAGCATGGATTCCAGATAGCACGGGAATTAAGCTTTTTATAAACTCAAATAAGCCAGAGATCATGAATCTTGCACCACCATAGTTAGAACGCTAAGAATGCCATAGGTATATACCATATCTATATTATTCCCAGATGTATCACAAATTGAAACAAAAAAACCAATCGATGTCTATGTATAATGTGAACATGTATGTTCTCTGTGTGCATATATATGTAGTTTTACACATACATGCATGTGTACAAGCTTTGGTAAACTTAGCTAACATATTTATTAAGTGAAAATGCCTGACTTTGCTCATCAAAATTCAAAGAAAGAAAGAAATGCTACAACACCATATTTCAATAACGACACAACCCAACGCAACACAACATCCAGCAGTCTTCTGATAAGATAGACGACATAAGTAGTTTTATTTTGAATCAATAAGCTTGAGACCAATGACACAGCAAAATAAACCACAAATATCAAGTTGCAACCACTTCCATATTACGACAAGGTAAAGAAAGTAAAGAATCTACAAGAAATATTTTCCAATGCTTTATCCACAACATTTTCACTTGATTTACTTCGAACTCCATAATCAATCCATAACTTCAAACATATGTCAATAAAACTTATCCAAAATACCTTTTCTAATTTTCAACTCAACTCAACTCATCTAAGCCTTTTCCCAACTACAAAATACCTTTTCTAATATGCACTAAAATTAGCTTGTTAAATAAAACACGCTCATAGAGACCTCAATCAACCTACATCAACATAACTTCTTGTAAAATTTCACTCAACCAGAGACATTAGAGCAAAGAAAATTATCACCTTGTCAAGAGTTAGCGCCACATTTTGAAGCCTTGCATTATACACACCCTCAGCCTGATTCATTATAAGAAAATATAATTTAGTACACTGAGCAAGATAATCAGTACATGTAAACAAAACAAGCAAGTGTTGGTTCGGGTTCAGCATATACCTGAACCTCAGCTTCGCTTTTCTCAACATCAAGACATAGATCTGAAAAGAATTTTCTCTTCTCCTCCAAGTTGTGCCTAAGAATCTCTTCTGGAAGTTTGTTCTCTCAAAGTTGATAAACCTAACCTTCATTAATTAAATGTGAACTTCAGCTAACATATTAACAAGCTGTAAATTAGAGATAAAATGAGATACATTTAGCAGAACTACCAGATGAGCTGAGTAAGCAACAAGCCAATCAGGCAGCCCAGAAAGCAAACAGGTTCCCAGACCAGCCCTTCCCAAATCAATATAGTCTTCTTGGGAGACAGAATTGGCTTCACAAGCTTCTAGCATTAATTTATGTCGGTCTAGCAAGCCATGGCAATCCTTCAATACCTGATGAAGGTTCACCATTATTTCAGAATAATTCTGTGACTAAAATTTGAATTAGACAGAGAAAGATATCAAAAAACACTGGATAAGATCACATAGCTGAAAACTCAAACACGCCAGAACATTTAGATTAATTAAGTAGAATCAAATTTTTTGTTTAACTTGCATCAATTTTCAATAATCAGAATGAAGGTGTATCATAATCCTGTTGATAATTTACCTTCTGAAATGCCCCTTCACCAGTAAGATTCAAATAACTTCCCCTGCAAACTTGACTGCCACACAAACAAACAGATGCTTCATATTCTTCCTTACTCTGCACAGAAGGAGTATGCGAAATCAATGATAGTATATTATCTGGAATGAGCTAAAAGTCTATCAAACAAGAAGCACACCTCTGTTACAGAGTTATAGTCAAAAGTGATCTCTTCACCATAACCAATCGGACGTACGGTATAGATTCCTATTTGGTATTGACTGTCCACGGCAGTAACTCTGTAAATAATTTAGATATTAGTTAAGAAATCAGGAGTACATAAAACTAGTAAATAAATGCCAAACAGCACACCAAGTTCATTATTATTTTCATTTGCTATTATTATGTAGCATAACAGATAAATACATTAACATACTTGATCCAATAAGAACAGAGTGATAGAAGTTGCAAGAATTTATAAAAATAATAAGGCAATAAGTGTCATGTACATAAAATATTGAAAAATGGATAAGAAAGCATTAGTATATGATGAGCATAGGAAAGATAAGAATGCTAAGACAGATGACTGGTAAATCTAGAACACGGATTACTTAGAGAACCAGAGTAGCTTATTTACTAATAAAAGGGGGAAAAGCGAATGAGAGGATAGGCATTGGCAGTAAAAACTTAATGGCAGTCTTGGCAAGAACAGAGCTCAGATTTGCACTCAAAAGTTGGAAGACATGGCATGTCATGGATCAAATGCACAAGAACAGCTTCTATTTTGGCACTTGCTAAATTCAGCTGGTTTGGACTTTGTCAAGAACTGACTAAGAATATTATGAAGCTCAAATGATAGATCCAAATCTCTCTCTCTCTCTCTCTCTCTCTCACACACACACACACACACACACACAAACCACAATGCACACGCAAGCACATTGGGAATGTCAAAAATGAGACTCTGATCACTCATACCAAATAAGAGATGGAAGATAAGCCAGTTCCAGACTAAAAATTTTCATAACCGTGCTTTTGTTGTCATTGAATATCCTATTATAACACAGGAAAGCTTACTTCGCTTCACAATTAGGCCTGCACGAGTGACAGATTCTGCTTGCATAGTTTGCTTTGTGCATGGCATCAACAACAACCAAATCATATCCATCACGGTCACCCTGTCATGTTAATAGGCAAATCAATCAGCTGTCTGGAATATGGGATTGGTAACAAAAGTAAGCCCCTTTAGAGAAAAATGTGAACAACAAAAGGGAAATAAAAAACCTTTGGCCTCTCCAGGTAAATGTTATAAAACTCAGATGCTGGATCTTGATTATTTTTTTGTAAAGACCTAACTCCATCCTGTTTCTCAAACCATTTCCAAGCTGGATAAACCTGAAAATATTGATTAAAAAAACCAGCTTCAAAATTCATGTTGTAAACACAAAGCCACCATTTAACTGCTCCTAATTTAAGGCTTGAAGCTAAAATTGTAGTTATATGTGTTCCAGTCTCATGTGCATTATGTTATATCAGGGACTAGAGAACCAACACGAAAAAGAAAACCCAAGGCGTAGAAATGGGAATTGCAAAAGTTAATTAAACTGACATCCAGTGGTCCCCAGCTTGTCTGCACTTTCAATTATCATAAAGGTTTCAGAGCAAATTTTGGGTCAGTCTAAGACCAGAAGTTTTTGATATCCATGTTTGTCCTCAATCTTAAACAGCTAGAAAAGAAGCAAGTTGAGACTAAAGTATGGCTATTTTAAAGTTTAAAAATAAATAACTAAAAGACATGATAAATATGGAAATTTAATTAACGCAAAGGAGAGTTTTGCAGGCAGCTTTTGTTTTCACTTTACAGCTTAAATTATGAGATAAATATACAGATTGATATATCCATAATTCATAAAACAATTAAGACAAGCATGTTGAGATATGCACACAATGCAATAAGACATTTAACTAGACTACAGAAAAGGATTATATATAAGAAATACAAACACATATTAATTCATAGGTACTAACACATACAAGTTACTGTTTACAAAAACATTATGGACAAAGACCAGGTAGTCTCAGCCAACATGTCTTTTTAAATGAGACAACCTTCTGGGAATACCACAATGTAAGACTTGCGAAAGGCTTAAATCTAATGTTGACTCCACCTATAGCCCATAATACAGATGGTGATGAAGTATTCAGACAACCGAGAACCAGTAGATTGGTTAGAGCTTGATTGCTATTATTCAGATGTGATATCACAAAACAAAGCTGAATCTTAGCGATGGAAAAATATGAATGTAAGAATATCAATACAAGCAAGTAAACCATATGAAAATTTATCTTCATAAAGGCCTCGTATATATAAGACAATTACCATAATAAATATTTTACTCTTGGAAGATTTTAAAGGTCATTAAACAAATAATAAAATATTTAACTGAAGCTCTGATGGAGGTTATAGATGCATTCTGAACCAGATCTCCAACAGAACTGCTCCATGATATTCATGAAGATGATAAAGGGAAGCAATTTGAATAACCAGGAATTTTGTGCTCAGTCAGTCACTAAAGCCCCACAAAACCACATTTGCCTGTAGTCAGCTCAGTATTTGGGAACAATATAGAGGACATGGGTTCCAGAATTTGAATAGAAGAAGTAGGATTGCAGCAGAAAACCATTAGAAGTTCAATTAGACAAAAGGATAATCAAAAAATAAAAAATATGCAACACATGGGTGTTTTCACATATGCACGCATATAATATTTGCAACAGCAAAAGAGAAATGTTGGGGTAAGATAGCAATGTTTAGTAATTAATTTACAAAATGGCATCAATAAGTTGTTAATATTTCATAAAGTGCTCATTGAAAATTCATAAGAATAATATCAGGAATCTCCAACTAAAGAAAATTGGTTTTCTTTTTTTCTTTTTTTCTAAATTGTATGGTATTGAGATCAATGATACACAAGAGACCAATAAAAGATAACATCCTACAGGAACAACAGTTGAGATCCAATAAATCTAGGTCAGTGCAAGTGATAATGTTAATAATTAACAGATGTTAAAAGTGAAAAACATAAGCTTGATATAGGAGCTGGAATTCACTTGAAAAATGTATATAATGAAAATTGATGAATGGTGTTTCTGCTACGAAGATTAAAAAAAAAAAAATCAGGAATTCAGAATGCAAGTGAACTCAGGTTCAAACATGTCATTTTAAATACATAAATGGGCTCATATTCTGAAAACCACATTTTATTGTCAACTGACCCTGATTAATGTGAAACAGAAAAAAATGGCAAAAATAAGTTGAGAAGAAATTCTGTAGTTATCCTATTAACACGACATGCAGTTATGCTAAATCTAGCAGTAGCATTATCTCCCACAAGATTGTAATTAAGATGTCATCACTAAGTAAAAATGTTGCATGGAAATAGATCAAACAACTAAATAATGAATACCTCTCCCAAAAATTCACAACAAAATCATCTTCACCGAAACCTTCTTCTTTGTTGCAAACAACTCCAAGCCCCTGATGGAAGAAGTAACAAGAGTAAATAATGGTCAAACAGATTAAATTGACATTTAAATATTTACAGGTAAGACTGTACCTTTCTATAAGCAACGTAATTATCATCAGGGCGACTATGAATGGCCTTTAGTATGGCCTGGCACATTTTTACAATGCGTGTCTCACCTCCATCCTCTGCATCCTTCTGGATTTCTTCTACAACAGGCTGTAGAGGATAGACCATTGGTGTATTTCCAGTACCAGTGAAATGCCTGACTCGCTTATTCAGGTTGCGAAGAAGCAACTGAAAGGAAACTTTAGGTTAGTTCATGAGCAAAGACATCAAGAATGCAAAAGAATGGATAGATCAACAGTTCTCTCAGCATACCTCTTCAACGAACTTATGTTTATCAGCTAGTGGCCAATCAGGTTCCTCTGGCATAGAATCAAGTAGAAGGTTATGTGTAAAAGGATCTATACCATATACTTCTTGCTCTAGGACTTCAACTCCTAGCATTTTCCTGGGTTTGAAATCCTTCACCTCAGGGATTTCCATATCTGACTCCTCCAAACCACTCTTTTGTGCCAGCAGTTTTTCAGAATAGTCATCAGGTAAGGCAACCAGCATCTTTCGTTGCACTTCCTCCTCATCTGCTATGATTACGTACTTGTCAAGAACTTCATATTTTCTAGTAATTGGTGGAACGAGGCTTGCTTTTGTCATACGAGCACCCCATTCACGATCATCTGTGTTAGAATCTAAAGAATCATCCATTTTAAAGTAACCATCTCCTTTTATATCCCACGCGCCTCCTGAATTCAGGTCCAAGTCACTTTCTGTATCCGACGCAGTACTCTCATCTTCACCTCTGTCATCTTCATCAGAGAAATCATTCTCATGGTCATCAGATGTCTCACTATCAGAATCCATGTCCCTTTTCTTTAATTTAGAGAGGCTTCTTTTGATCTCACGGTCAAATGCATAGGCTCTATAATCTGTTCCACCATTGGCATAAGATGTGTTAATGCTCCTATTTATGCCTTTCTTTTCAGTTATAACTTTGTTTTGCTTCTTTTTATGTTTAGATTCAGATGAATACGATCCTGAATCTGAGCTGTCTTTTAGCGTCTTCAACATTTCATCTCTTCCCCTGAGTAACTGAGGGTTCTCTCCCAATCTCTTTGCCAGTTGGATAAATGACATGATGATTTGTTTTATATCTCCAGCATTGCCACGATTCTTTGTTCTGCAATGATGTCCATGCCATGAGATCATAATTTTTCATAAAAATAGTTTTAAAAAAAAGAATAAAAGGAAACTATAGAAGAACATTATCAGTGTAAGTGTGTGTACAGTGTGTGCGCACGCCTGTGAGAGAAAGAGAGAGAGAAAGAGAGAGACTCAATATAACCACTTTCAGGAAACCTGGAAATATGAGGGTGATCCAACACAGACAATGTGATCAAAAAGCCCCAAGCTTCACAGTTAGCAGCCGTTCATACTTGGAATTTTCATATAAATGTAAGTAATTTTATTTCAACATTAGTTACAATCCAAATGCATCAGAAAATCAAAGTCTTACTTAAATGCGTCCCTGCACATTCGACTGATGTCATCCTTAACAGAACTCAAACCATGCCGAACATAATAACCACTTCTCATCCTATCTTCAATTTTTGCAACCTGTAATATAAAAATGGAACGCTGGTAAGGACTTAAACAGTTAAACTTTTTGCTAGCAGAAATCAGGACTTCTGCAATGAATAGAGTACTGTTGGCAGTACCTGGGGTATAAAGAAATCAAACTTGTTCCCCTTCATAATGTCCTTCAAACTATTGGCAATAAATTCTTCCACCTTCCTGTAACCGGTCTGAGATTTCCTTTGCAGCCATTGCCTCATCTGTGCATCCCTTGACAGAACTGCTGATGACTTTCTAGCATCAAGTAACTTGGCTCGCTTATAGAAGCCCTGCCTGAATGGAAGGCTTGAAGAATCCTTTCTATCCACCAAGCTGGATTCATTATAACCAAAATCTCCTAGCTCATCAGAATCCTCCAGTTGACTGCCTAGACCCCTAAAACCTTTAGAGATTGAGTAGCTTTTCTCAGTTATTTGCTTGAGGCTTCTCATCTTTGAATGTGATTCCTCATAATTCTTGATGCTGCTTGAACTGAAGCTCTTTTTCCATTTTACATTCCGAAATTTGGGTTTCAAATCATTAAACTGATTGCATCCTCTAATATCAATATAAGATAAGCATGGAAATAGCTGGATGACTTCTTCAAGAACACCAGCACTTATATTCGTACACCCTGCTAAGACAAGAGATGTTACTTTTTTCTTGTCATAACCACCCTGCAAGACCAATCGAAAGTAGCGCATTAGGGCAATAAATAATAAGAAGACAAAAGCAAGAAAAAACTTGCTAGGAAACATACCATAATATTCAGAAAGATGGAATCAGTACATCTGGAGCCAGCATTAGACAAATCAATATGTCTGCACAAATTCTTGTAGAACTTGACTACTGTATTCCAGTGTTTACATGATGCAGCAGAGAACATAAGCGACTTCATGTCGGCTTTTAAAAAGTGAAAGACCCTAGCTAATATATGGCCATTCAATAGGCCCCAGCTCTCATTCTCCCTTTTGGAGTCTGCATCATTTCCTTCAATAAAAATAGCCTCACCACATAGCTGTTCAAAAGGACAGTCAGTCTTCTGATCAGCAAGTAAATCATCTTCCATTTCAGAATCTCCATCATTTTCATCAGCCAGCAGTCGTGCCCTTTTTGGAGAATGACATATCCCATCCTCTGCATCAAGATAAATTACAGTATCAGAACAGCAGAAGGCAACTATAACAAATACTCCTCATGCATTGACATCAACCAAATCCACAAGGAATGCTTAAATAAGCAGAAAATAAAAGCCTTGGACACAGCACTGGTCGAACCAGAAGCTGGACCATTACAAACTAGTCCTATGGAAAACCGGAGCAGTGGTCAAAAGTACACAAAATTGGTGCAACCAGGAGGCAAACCACTCCTCAATATGTCTGCGCCATGGATATTTAAATCCACATATCCATGCACTCATCCATGAAAGCATGCATATGTGTATGCATGTTTGTACGATGTGTACATGTGTATATACATGCAATTATGTATAGACAAGCACTCATGTATACAAAACAAAATGTAGAACCAAAAGGATAGCAGGCCACTTCTCTGGATATATGATTAAGCCAGGTTCGAGGCCATGCCAGAAGTATGTGAAAAAACCATCTATGCACAAGCAAATCCAGACACATGCTTGGATGATAGAGGAACAAAGAAAGGGAGGTAAAATGTAAAAGTAAGAATCTGGATTCAGACAGATCATAGGCTGCTCCTTGGGAATATACAGTTAGGTCAGGTTCTATGATATGCCCACAAGCATGTGAAAGAAATCATTCATGCACAAGCATGTCAAGATGCATGCTGGATGATAGGGGAACATATAGAAATGAAAAAGTGAAAACATGCAGCCTCCAACAAGATCAAGAGAATTACAGACCTGATCTCCAAAAACTGTCCCCTGACAAGTCCTGAGCTAGAACAGTAGAGCCCCTTGTGATAGAGGAGTTAAATGGAAAGTGCTTGTCCATCTCCTTCTTTGGCTGCTTTGCATTAATCCATGGATCCAAAACTTCATTTGTAGCAGCAGCAAACTCCCGGTTTTTGTATGATTTCATAACAAGTTCATGCAGCTTGCCACGTGTATAGCCAATAAATTGAGGGTGTGAACTGTGAAATGAATGTGAAGCATTGCTTTTGTCATCATGGAATAGCTCTGACTGCATAAGAGCAGCAGCAGCAGAAGAGCATGTAGTTGAGACTGTTGTTTCTTCTTCATGATGGACAGCATCAGAAGACTCTGCATTTTTGGTAATTGGAAGCCAAGTGTTGTCAATCTTCCGGAAGACACTGCTATTCTTTAGGATGGTACCTTTAGCAACTAGATCTTGCAACTCTGAATATGATAAAGGACCGTGTTCATGGCCAGCACCATCCAAATAGTACCAATCACCCAGATCTACTGACAGTTCATCAATGGTACAAACATGATCCCTAGGAACATTGAGGACAGTCCTGCATCTGTGCAAACTCTGCAAGTCCTGTTCATGAGGCTTTCTGGATTCAGAAGAACCTTCATAAAATAAATTCCTGTCATTGTTCACCGAGTATGACCTTGAAGACCTAGGAGGATGCCGCTCAGTGCCTCTGCCTTTCATGCGAGGTTCGAATGATGTATGGTCCTTAACCACACATGCATTTATCCTAACCACGGTAAGAATCGTTCCTTTTACCCCCTTGGGAGACAACATTTTTGCCTGGCTTGATCTGCTTGTCAGACAACTTTTGCTCGGGTCACTGCTATCAATATTATCTTCTGTTGATGAGAATGCCCAAGGTGGTAGGTCAAATTTTCTAATGCATGAAGGATAGTAAAGGTCTTCCCTTCTGCGCCAACGGGGATCTGCATGTCCAGACCTGGGCATCTGACAAAGGGGGTACCCTTCATTAAGGACAAGCTTTCTTCTGTAGGATCTGTCTTGACCAATTTCATCATTTCTCTTCCAGTCACCACCTTTCCAAGACCACCTGCCAGCAAACCAATCGTTGTAACCACCACTGGGAATCACATTATCCTTCTCAAGAGATGCACCAAATCTAACTTCACCAGCTTGCCTTGAGGAACTTTCAAGTCTGTCAGCTCCATCATCTCTTGGATGTTTGGAGAGCTCATAACTGTGAGACTGGAATCTTGTGAAACCTGCATAAAAAATGAAATTCTCAGTGTAAAGAAATTAAAAGCCATGCCCCATAAAAAGAAAGTCAAAAAAATATAGAAAGAACTAGCGAAGAGATAGAAGCGTTTCTAGAATGAAGGTTCCAGAAAGACCAGTTTCATTACATTTGAAATGGATTGGCAAGGAGGGTAAAAGAACAACATAATAGCGAGCCAGTCATTGAAAAGTCAATTTAATGAACTTGTTTTGCCAGTCAATCCAATTAAGCACAGCCCCTTACTAAGGCATATCTTGGATATCATCTGAACATTTTGAATGTGCATCCTATATGAAATAGTCTATATAATTAGCAAATAGAATAAATAGTCAAACCGCAGCATACCTTAAACATGGAAAGATAAGGAAATCTAGCTCCTAAGAAAAAGGACCATCAAAAACAGAAGGATCAAAAGACAAAAGCCGCTTAAGAATCATACCTTCAGTTTGTCCCCATTTCTCCCAATCTGCATGCTCAAATGTTGTGTTCAATGCTTCTGCAATAATGAAATTGCACAAAACAGGGGGGAAAAAACGTGATCAAGCGTTAGCCCATTGAAATCCAGAGGGAAAGACTGTGACTAGTCTAAGGGTGTTAGTGGGCCAGGATTTGGGCTGGCTATTACACTATTTTGGGCCAGGCCTAGAGCCCAGCCTCATCCATCAATTTGGATCTGATAAAACCAAAACCCAATCCATTAACAGCCCAACTGGGTGCAAGGACCATAAGTATTCAAAATTTAAAAACAACAGATTCAACAAAATTACCTCCAACGGTCTCAAGTTCCATTCCATCTAAAATCGTATAACCATGCAAGAAAGCTTCAACCCTCTCATCAATACTAAGGTCTTCAATAAATTCTGGTGCAACTGAAGCACCCCCAGAATGTAACTCCTGCAGTGATACTGAAACGGAAGTTTCCTGACAAAGATCTGCAGCCTCAGCTAACAAGTTCCCTGGGGCTTCTGGAGGGCTTACCATCTGAGTCACAGCATCTGAAACAAAAGAGGGGAGGTTCAAACAGACCACGGGAGAAGCAGCATTCTCAACAGTTACCCAACAGTTACTGTCAGCATGCTTTATCAGATGATCAGAAGGAATAACTCCTCCTTCCGCAAGCCTTTTAAGGTCAACTAGCTTGGCAGGTCCCTGTTCTACACCAAAATGATCAAGATAATACCACTTCCCAGCACTGGAATCAGATGCAATAGTAACATGGGGTGGTGTGTCACATATATCCATATCCTCTTCCATCGATGGTAGCTCTTCAAGAACCCCATTAACTTGAAACTGTGGAAGGGGAGGTGGTGGAGGAGGAGGAGGAGGAGGAGGCAGTGGTGGTGGTGGAGGGGGAGGAGGAGGTTCACTAGGCTGTCTACTTGAATTCTGCAACACCTTATTCTTATTGGGTCTATCCTCAATATTTCTGTCACAACTGCCCTTATTTGATTGCCTAACTGAGTTATTCTTGAGAGTATCTTTTTCACCGCGCTCCCTATGCACCACCCTCTCCTCATGCCTGCTATTTTGCTTCTTCTCGCTCCCTCTACTCTTCTTGCTAAATTCTCGATGATCCATAGAATGTCCACGATCATGTGCAGACCGCTCTGGATATCCTGGGGTCTGGGCTCTGCGATCATGATGCCGCGCACGTTGACATGGAGACCGGTCGCAGTGGCTGGGAGTTCGATCCCTGCGATCACAGTGGCAGCTTCTGTCTCGTGGCGATCGCTCCAAGAACTGTGGGCTCCGATCCCTGTGGTCAAGGTGCTGGGCTCGCTCATGCGGGGATCGATCAGAATGTCCTGGGCTTCGCCCTTGTCTATCATGGCAGCCTCGGGATGCCAATGATGGTTCATGGTACCTAGAAGAAGAGTACCTGCTGGCAGATGAAACCCTCAATGATGAAGAAGAAGCATTTCTGTAAGACCTCTCCGGATAAATGGAGCGGTTGCTCTCTTCCAACTTCCTCCAGGTCTTCAATGAAGGTGGATCGTTGAATTCTGAATTGTGCTTGTGATTGCTGCTCTCAGACTCCACACGATGCCGTTTTGGCCGGCTTCCCCAATTATACTCCTTATCACGGTTCTTCCCAGTGCCATGTTCATTCTTGATCTCACCTGGTTCCTCTTCAGCAGCTCGCAAGCATTTCTTGCCATTCCTCTGATGGGCAACACCATCCCACTTCAAAGAAGACCTCTTCCGGTCGATGTCACTGCGACCGCCATCTTTCCTCCGGTAATTATCCTCCACGGAGTGGCCTCGCTCGGCCTTCCCCCATTTCTCTGGAATGAACTCACTCTTCTCCAATTCCACCTTTCGGCCTCTACTGGACCTGAAGTCTGACTTGTCCAATTCCCCACCTCTCTTCCACTTATCTGGCACGAACTCTCCCTTCTCCAATTCCTCCCCTCTTCTACGTCTCCCTGTAACAACCTCTCCTGCTTCCACTTCACCTTTATGCCATTTCTTTGGAACAAACTCCCCCTTTGCCAATTCTCCACTCCGAAACTCCCCTTTCTCCGCTTCTCCATTCTGCAACGCCCCCTCCTCCAGTCCCCCCCTCCGCTGCTTCTCCGGCACAAATTCCCCATTCTCCGACTCTGCTCTCCTCGCTCTCCCATCCAATTTCCCAGCTTTCTCCACACTCAAGTCTCCCTTCCTCCCCGCCACCTTACCCCTCTCAGCTTTCTTCATCTTCTTCTCTGGCCTAAACGGCTTCGAAGCAAGCACGCCGTTGCCTCCACATAGCGCCTCCGAGATCGGGAATCTCTCCATGCCATGCTGCGAGGGGGCGCACGCGACTCCTCCGTCTCCCATGGAACTCCAATAGGAACCCTAGCAGGGTCCAGAATTACACCCGGCGCACCAAAACCCTAGCTCCCGGGCTGTCGAAGCTCATCGCCGCCGTCCTCCAAATCACTTGCCAAGCACCAAGAACGAAAACCCTAATTTGCACCAAAACAAATAAAAAGACAGGATTTTTTTCAGCACTCCAGAATAAATCAAGAAACCAAAGCACAACGCAATGCATGGTTTCGGATCAAGAAGTAAAGACAACCGAATACAAACCCTAGAAACCGAATTGCAGAGAATCCAAACAAGAGGCAAGAGTTCGGAGGGGACTCACTGGGCCGAAGATCGGGGAATCGGAGGCGCCGATTAGAAGATCTGGGGACGCCGCGTGCTAGCCAAAAAGATTCGAAGCTCTTCCTCTCTCGATCGCTCGGTCTCCCTCTCTCTCCTATTCCTCTCTCTCTCTCTCTCTCTCTCTCTCGCTCTCGCTCTCCCTCTCTCTCGCCGTTATCCTCCTTTCTCCTTCGCGCTCTCTGCCTCGCTCTCGGGGCAGAAGACGAAATCTTCAACTTTTTTTTTTTTTAATTTCGATTCATTTCGAGTTCTCCGGCCCCCCGCTATATATATAGAGATATATACGGTGGGAGAAGACGTTGACGGTGATTATACCGTATGCAGAACATCTACATACGGTACGGACAGCAGTTCAGAAGTTTTGGGACGTTGCGACGACCGACCAAATAAACCGGATTAAAGGACTACGTGTTTCTCTTTCTCCTGTGAGGATCCTGCGTCACCCTGAGATGAGTTTATTTCAGAGTAGTTGTCTGGGTCTCTCTCTCTGTTTATACTTAAAGATTCGGCTCGTTTGAGACAAACAGCAAAACCTTATTGGATTGGGAGGCAGGCTACACGTGGCGTATGTGGGACTGCACGAATTGAGAGTTGGATATTTTCCCTCAAAACATGAGTTAAATATGAGAGGGAAAAAATTATTAACATATCTTTACAGCATGTTTCTAATTAATTTTTCTTTGCACAACAATTGCCATCTGTGATAATAGTATCCTATTTTGCGCAGTGCAAGTGAAAAGGTTACTACTAAAAAGAGAGAAAAAAAGATATTTATCAATCCCTTGCACTTTCTGCAGTCTTCTCAGCTATCCTGATTTGAGCAAAATTCATCTTAATATTTATTTAAAAGTACATAAAATAGCTTTTCAAATTATTAAAATAATTTTTTTTTTTAATGTTTGACAAAACTTAATTACATGAAAATCTTGAGTATGACAAAAGAAGTATTTTTAGATACTAATTATTTAAATTTAAGACAAGAAATCTTATCTTTAAAGAAATTTCCTTCTCCTTTATGGTAGCATATTGACAACTCATGATCACGTTATGGTAAGTATGAGATCTGTCAACTCTTATAGCATCAGTCAAATATTTAATTGGAATGATATTTGTCGCCTCTTTATAATCATTTTTTTTTAAGAATTACGAGAGACTTAAATTTTAGAATTTCTTGCAACATTATCCTAAATCTTGATTGAGATTATGCTCGTAAAACTAATTAAAAATGACTTTGGAGTCCATCTTAAAACTTGGTCGAGATTGTGCTCGTAAAACTAATTGAAAATGATTTTGGAGTCCATCTCAAGCGAAAACTAGTAATCTCTTTCCATGATAGTCTATTACAAATAGATATTTTAAATTATCCCTAATTTAGCTATGCTGATCAAGTTGTGTTAAAAACTCTGAAGAGCACATGCTTGAGCTTGTCAAGATTGGCACCAATCACAATACAATGGACATTGAAACCATTCGCCTCTAAGGATGGTGCATGAGGATGGATTATAATGATGTTTACGAGTTACTTTTCAAGTCTATACATGAGGTCAAAGTTTGATATTCCTGTACTAAAGCTGATTTCTCTTTTGTTCCTATTAAAACGATAAAAAAAGGAGAAACACTCCAATCAAAATTCAAAAAAAAATGGAGTGATTTCACAAACTCAAACTAAAGCTTTTTCCATCTTTCTAAAATTGCAATACTTCAAAAACATATTCACTAGACGGAATAGAAAATTTTAAAAAGTTTATAACTTAAGTTTACCTGCTATCAATTAATTTGTACTTCAATTTTTAATGCTACTTGGTTTTGGTCTATGTTGACCCCAAATTGTTTTTGATGATTGCAAAATAAATTAAGCAATTCTAAGATTGATACAGGAAAGTTCGGTCGCCTTGCAAGTAAGTATCTTCATGCAAAATCGACTGGTAAGAAAGTACTTCATTTAATTTGCTTTGAATATGATTATTAGCCTTGGAGTTAACTGGTTAGCTAGCTTGTTAGTCTATTTAGCTAACTGGCACGACTTTCAGCTAGCTGGGAAAGTTTCACAGTGTATGGGCCGAACCATCTTGCATTTTCGCTAGCTGTCTAGCTAGCTTGTTAGCTAGCTGAAGTTTCTTCAGCTAACTAAAACACTTGTCTCAGTAAGATGGCAGAACGTCCCTTTATTTCAGCTAACTGATGAATTAGTTTGTTAGCTAGCTGGAGCCCTTTCAGCTAACTAAAATTCCTGTCACAGTTGCCTGGCCGAATGTCCTCTTTCTTCAGCTAACTGGTGAGTTAGTTTGTTAGCTAGCTGAAGCTCTTTCAGCTAACTAAGGAACTTGTCTTAGGTGCCTGACCGAACGTCCCTTTATTTTAGTTAACTGGTGAGCTAGCTGATTAGCTAGCTGGAATTCCTTTCAGCTAACTAAAATTCCTGTCACAGTGGTTTGGCCGAACACCCTTCCATTTTAGCTAGCTGGCTGGATGTCTTGTTAGTTAACTGTAAGTCCTTCTAGCTAGCTGACATTTCTTTTAGTTAACTGCTTAGCTAACTATTTCATCCTGGAGCTAACTGGTTAGCTAACTATTTTTCACAGGGAATGTTGCAGCTGAATGGATTTAAATTTTAGTTAACTGGAGAGCTAGCTGCCGGTTGGCTAGTTAGCTGGAGAGTTAGCTACTTTATTCAGTCGACTGGCTGCCTTTTGCTCAGTTAGCTGGAGAGCTAACTAAGCTAGATGGATAGCATAGTATTTTTGCTTCTAGTTAGCTCGTGAGCTAACTGTCCATTCTTTAGTTAGCTATTCAGCTAACTAGCTATCCTATCTCTCTCCTGCAGCCGTTTGGATTTCAAATGGAGTTAGCTGCCGAGCTAACTAACGTGCTGCCTCAGAATGTTTCTTTTGTTATGACCTCTCTGGTTAGCTAACTGATTAGCTAGCTGGGGGTTATTGCTTTACTCTTAGACGATGGCATTCATTTCTCAGCTACCTGGAGCTTCTCTTTTTCAGTCCACCGCCGCCTAAAGCTTTTAAAGAGTTTTCTTTCTCTCTTTCTCTCTCTATTGCTATTTCAAGCCATAGTTAACTTTTGATTTTTGAATTTTTACAGTGCTCATCCTTCTTCAAATGGAGATCTGCATTCAATGCTTAAGGGAAACATGTTTAACGGTTATTTTCTTCCCGTTATTATTTCTATTTATTTCTTATGTATCTAACGGATATTTTTTTGTTAGATGGTTATAAATAGCTGGGATTAGAAGCACACCTAGACGACGATTTTTGAAAAAAAATTCAAAGAGAGAAAAATCCAAGAAAAGAGCCTTCATTGAATATTTGTTGAGTGGTTGCTGTGCATTCAAGCTCATTCCTTGCTCCGAAAGGTCGTCTGAATCATTAAAGCTTTCCAAGTATTCAAGACTTCAGCTGCTTCAACCTAGTTCATTTATTGCTGAGTTTATTGCTTCAAAAAGTTGTAAAGTATATTCTGAATATTTGCTCTTTGTAGGAGCTTCTTCCTTACATACTCTGATTATCTTGTAAAAGGGTTAGAAACCCTGGTTTGTTGGCTTCCTTGTGCCATTGAAACAAGAGGACTAGCCTAGGTTTGGCTAGCGGTTCTTGGCTTCCTTGTGCCGTGAAACAAGAGCACTAGCCTAGGTTTGGCTAGGGGTTTTTGGCTGCCTTGTGCCGTATAAACAAGAGGGCTAGCCTGGTTTGGCTAGAGGTTGTAATCGTTGTAATACGATTAGTGGAATTCCCAAAGGTTTTGGGGAGTGGATGTAGGTGCTGAGTTTGGCACCGAACCACTATAAACTCCTGTGTGTTTGTGGTTGTTTGCTTATCTACTGTTATTATTCTGTGCACCCCACTTCACCGCTGTAAATCTAAATTAGGGTTAAAAGCACATTCATCTGCATAGCTATTAAATTTTTTAAATAACCCAATTCACCCTCCTCTTGGGTTACTACATCTGGGCAACAATCTACTAATAGGTTAACTGGATCAGTAGATATGCTCGAGGCATTACTAATAGTATTGATTCGGACCGAATGCACGGAAGTTAGTGAATAAGAGGAAACAACTATTTATCATGGCGTGGAGCCATTCTTGCAGCATCAATGATCCGACTCGATGAGAACCCTCCTTGACAAGGAAAATGTTGACCCAATTATTGATTTTGATGTATAACAAAAACCATATGAGTATATTACTTATGATACTAATGATTTTAATTAAGTGTTTCAAAAATTTAAAATATTTAATTATTTAATATTCATAAAAAATTAAGTTTGAATCCAATTTTAGTGTCAAGTGTCAAGTTTCAAACATTAGAACCGACTCTATAAGGATTAGAGCTGACTTTGGAGCGTATCGAAATAGTTTGGCACCTTCGGCACGGATTAGAGCCGACTCTCGCATTTATTAAAGCCGACTCTAATATGAGAACAGTGAATCTCTTTTATACGTCAAATTAGAGACTCGTGATTAGATCTGATTCTAATATGAAAACAGAGACTATGTTTTTTGGGAAAAAATTAGAGCCGACTACTGCATTGGTTAGAGCCGACTCCAGCACGCAATGTGTCGACCCCATGAAAAGTTAGAGTCGACTCCACGATGGACGGACTTTACTATTTTGAGCATCCTGACTTAGAGCCGATCCCAGGCTAGATTAGAGCTGACTCTAATCTGTCAGAGGTGAATTTCAGAAATATCAGAGACGACTCCAACGGCTATCTTGTTCCAAATAAACCTTAATGGCTCTTTCCTCTTTCATGCTAAACTTATCTGCAAGTACAATTAACAGCTAGTTTCCATCAAAATATGGATTAAGAAGAGATTATAAAAGGAAGCTTCCGACCATTTAAAAATGGTAAAACAATAGAGAGGAAAAATTAAAAATAAAAGAGAAAGAATTCAGATTTGATATCAAGTGTTCGAAAAAGAGTTTAGAGAAATCCAAAGCATTCAAAAGACTACTTTGAAGGATTTTCATCAAATCAAAAAGAGATGCAAAGAGCCCTAGTTCTTCAATAGCCTCTACATTAACGAATCTTTCAAAGCTTTAATCCTATCTTGAGGAAGATCATTTAAGAGGAGAAGAGGAAAAGAAGAAAAGCCCAACTTCAGAAATCTTCTAAATTAGGTTCTTCTATTTCTATCTCATTTATATTGTCTATTTGCTCATTTGAGTAGCTTTCTATCTGTTATAACTTTTCTACTATTCCATTTGTTTGGTGATTCAATCAGGTGATTGAATCAGGGAGGCAGATTAGCCTCGTGCAAGCTAGGTAGCTTGTGATATGTTATGTATTAGTGAGCCTATGAAAATTGGCTAGGTTCGTTGTGATCCCGTTGTTAATAATAAGTTTGGGTTGTGAGATTATAAAATAACTCGGCTATAATCAGAGAGATTATAGTGTGGACCCAAGAGTTGCTTGGAAGTGAATGTAGGCGTAGCTAACACCGAACCACTATAAATATTTGTGTTTGTTGTGCTTGTCTCCTCTTCTCTCTACTTTGTCTTTATATTCTGCTTTGCATTCTTAGCATCACACTTATTGCATACTTTCTTGTGCACTATCAATTATGAAATTATTTTTAAGTGCCAAAATTTTTTAAGAACCCAATTCACCCTCCCCCTCTTGGGTTGCCATCTAGGTCAATAATTAGTATCAGAGTTTGTGCTCATCCTTCCTTGATTTAACAATCAAGAGCTAAAGATCCAAATGGCAGCTCAAGTTGGTTCTTTTTTTTTGAGGGATAATCCATAAATCCTTCACCCTTGTTTAATGGCACCAACTATTCATATTGGAAAGCTAGAATGAAGATATTCATTCAAGCTTTAGACTATGATTTATGAAATATCATTATCAATGGTCCTAACACTTCCACACACATAGTTGATGGATCCATTATTCCTAAGCCCAAAAGGAATTGGAATGAAAATGATCAAAAATGGCCCAGCTCAATGCTAAGACTATGAATGTCCTATACTACTCCTTGGATGTAAATGAATTCAATAGAATATCCACTTGCATCTCAACCAAGAATATATGGGATCGGTTGAAAGTTACCCATGAGGGTACCAACCAAGTTAAAGAGTCCAAGATTAACATTCTTGTGCATAAATATAAACTCTTTAACATGGATCAAAATGAGTCCATCACTTGCATGTACACTAGATTTACTGATATAGTGAATAGATTAAAGAGTCTTGGAAATACCTATACTAATTTTGAACTTGTTTGAAAAATTCTTAGGTCCCTTCCAAGAGCATGAAAAGCTAAAGTGATAGCAATCCAAGAAGCTAAAGATCTCAATACTTTACCTTTGGAGGAGCTCCTTGGATCACTCATGATCCATGAACTTACTATGAAGCAATATTAAGACGAAGATGTGAAAAAGAAAAGGATGATTGCATTAAAGGCTGCTGAAAAAGAAACAAGCAGCAGTGAAGAAGATGAAGGCGATGATGACACCGCTCTCCTTGCAAGGAAGTTCAAGAAATTTATGCAAAGAAGAATGTCATTTCACAAAAGAAAAATGGGTGTCAAGTTGGAAGGAGATAAAGAAAAAAAGAAAGATCCCTTAATTTGCTATGAATAAAAAGCCTGGACATTTCAGATTTGAATGTCCTCAACTCAAGAAGAGATATAGAAAGAAAAAGAAAGCTTATGTTGCAACTTGGAGCGACAGTGAGGAATCTTCATATGAAGATGAACAACAAGAAGTTGCCAACATATGTCTTATGGTAAATGAAGAAGAAGTAAATTTTGAAACCCCCACATATGACTTTATATTTGATTAACTTTATGATGCTTTCAATGAATTAATGAATGATTTTAAAGTCTTGAAAACTAAGAACAAGGTTTTAAAACAAAAAATCCGAGTCTTCTCAAAAAGAAAAATAAATTTGTTATTGAAGTTGAAAAGATAAAATCTGAAAAGTAAAATCTAGAAAAAGAAAGAGAAATGATTTTTGCTAAAAATTTAAATTTAAAAACTAAACTTGAAAAATACAAGAGCATTGTTGATAAATTTACATATAGCTCGGAAAGACTAAATTTACTTTTAAGTAATTAAAGAGCTATTTTTGATAAGGTTGGTTTGGGTTACAAACCACATAAGAAACAAAAATTTATTAATAATTTCTTTGTAAAGAAATCAATTGAAAAAGATATTTTTTATTTTCTACGTGGCAAGAAAGGACGTAAATTTTATGTTTGTAATCATAAAATATTGCATGTGAATGCTAATTATAAAAGTAATATGATTTGGTTCCAAAAGAAACTATATTTGCTGCTACTAACCATAAAGGACCAAGAAGGCTTCGGTACCTTAACATAAAATATAATTGCTTTGCATGTGTGTCTTGCAGCCAAAGAATTGAAAAGAAAATGGTATCTTGATAGCGGCTGCTCAAGACACATGATGGATGACAAAGATCAATTCATTACCCTTGAAGCTAAAAGAGGTAGAGTGGTGACCTTTGGAGATAATGATCAAGGTCACATCATGGGCATTGGTAAAATTCAAATCACTCCATCCACTTTTATTGAAAATATTCTATATGTAGATGGATTAAAATATAATTTAATTAGCATTAGCCAACTATGCGATAAAGGTTTCAAAGTTTCCTTTGAAGCATTTATCTGCACGGTATCAAATTTCATTGACAATAGCATTATATTTGATAGAAATAGAAATGGCAATGTATACTTAATTGACTTGGATAATTTATCTACAAGTAACTATTGCTTAATTGTTGATAATGCTAAGGTAAATGAGATTGAATGACTATAATATCGTAGATTAGGTCATGCAAGCTCACACTTGATTTCAAAACTGCTTAGAATGGATTTGGTTAAAGGTCTTCCAAAATTAGATTTTGAAAACAATAAAGTTTGTGATGCATGTCAATTTAGAAAATAAACTAGGAATTCTTTCAAATCTAAAAATATTATTTCCACTTCTAGGTCACTCGAGCTACTAGAACCACTAGTTTAGAAAGAAAAAAAATATGGTCTTGTAATAGTAGATGATTACTCTAAATTCACTTGGGTATTATTTTTAGCTCATAAAGATGAGACATCTCGGTATTTCTGAAATTCTTTAAGAAAGTCACGAATGAGAAAAATATTACCATAGTGCCTCTTAGAAGTAATCATGTGACTGAATTTGAAAATTATTTATTTGAAGATTTTTGCATTGAAAACGATATCCATCATAATTTTTCAGTACCTAGAACACCTCAACAAAATGGGATGGTAGAAAGAAAAAATAGGATTCTAGAAGACATGGCCCGTACCATGCTATATGAAAGCCAACTCCCAAAATATTTCTGGGCAAAAGCTATAAACACAGCATGTTACATCCTAAATAGAGCTTTGATTAGACCCATTCTTAAAAAAAACTTTCTATGAACTATGGCATGATAGGAAGCCCAATATTAGTTACTTTCATGCATTTAGGTGTAAATGCTTCATTCATAATAATGAAAAGGATAATCTAGAAAAGTTTGATGCTAAGTCAGATGAAGGTATTTTCTTAGGTTATTCTACATCTAGTAAGGCATATAGAGTGTTCAATAAGAAGTATTTGATTGTAGAAGAGTTAATTCATGTAGTATTTGATGAGTTTTTTGTTAGTGTATGCTCTAAATCCAATTGGATTGAATGTTGTATACATTCTATGAATATAAATCAAATAAAATGGTTTCTTTATCTATCCAGATGTCTTTTATTTGATATATTTGTATGTGAGATAAAGTCCAAAAAAAATATGAACCGTGCATATGGAATTTGTAATAGAGATTACAAATTATGAGATTCAAATTGCACGTTATGGTTCGATTCTTTAAACTTCCCTAGTCGATGTGTAGATGGAATTGGACACCATCGAACACCGTAAGACTAGCACACATTGCATATCCTCACCCTTGGGGTGAGCAACTGATTTCATAAGCTGAAGTATAAAGATACTTGGATAGGTGTGTGGATGCTTGTTATTGTAACGATGCATTGGATGACCCGTACATAGATCCCATATGGATATTCTATATAGTGATGATGGTTAATCTCTAATGACGGTGGTGTGAGTGATCCTTTGACTTGAGATCTTCATTTCATCTCATGTGTGGAATGTCATGCTTTGACGGCATCCAAACATCACTCTAGCCACGGATGGCAAATATGATGTCGGTTGGGTATGACATGAAGCACATGAAGATGGTGTTTGATCAAGACAAGATTCGTCTCCCTTGATAGAAAGGGTTATATCCTACGGTCACTTGATGGATTAAATTGATTAATAAATCCTTGCAAGGTTGAGTTGGAATTCGAAATGGTTTCAAAGTTCTAATTCATATAGTCAATTTTTTCTGAGATCAAGTAAACAAAGATCAATTACAGGGTTGACACATTCCATACCACTGATTGATCTGGAATATGTGACGAAAGGATTTGATCATACGGTAACCATTCATGGACAGGTGTTGATGGTCACGTTAACAAAACCTTTAGTAGTTGGGTGGTTATGATGCTTTGCTAGAGGCCTCTCATGATCTATAATCATGTTGTTGAATTAGACAAAGAGTTATCCAATCATTCCTAGGGTCTATGATTAGGACATGATTATTGCCAATATGTTAAAGGGCCTAATGGGTCACACACATTAAGGAGAATATTGGATGAATTAAAATGAGAATTGAATTAGATTTAATTCAGATAAGATGATCAATTAAATAATTGGATGAGACCCAATTTAAAGAAGATATAATTATAATGGATATGATCTATTATAATAGAAGGAATGTTAAGGAGAAATTATTTGTACATATGATGAACAAATAATTGGATACTGATATGTGACTTGATCCATGTGATGGATGGCTCTGATTATTCAGGTATGGATGTCCAATCTCAGCCATGTGAAGATGGAATTATGCCCATTGGATGAGGCATGATGAATCTCTACGGTTCGATGATGAACACGTACAAATTAGGGCATGTAGTTATGGGATAACTAACTCCTAATTTCAAAGGTTGAGATTGTGACACTTGGATTAATCTTACCATGAATATGGGAGTTTCTTACCATGAAGATGAGAGGAGTTTCTTACCATGAAGATGGGAGTTTCTTACCATGAAGATGGGAGGAGTTTCTTACCATAATGATGGGAGTTTCTTACCATGAAGAGAGGTCTCTTCCTCTTTGGAATGTCTCATTTTCAACCTATAAATATAGTTCCTTCCTACCATGAAAGTAGAGCATGAGAAGAAAAGATTAGACTTTTCTTCAAAGATATCTTCTGTAAGGGGATTCAAGAGGCGCTAGCACCCCTCTCTCTCTTCCATGGTGTTATCTTCATACCTTGGAGGTCTTCATCCCTTTTTCTCTACGTGGATTACCATTAGAGGCCGGACACATGGACGGCTAGTGGCAGGGATTAACCGGCTTCATCCTCATCTACATCGATAAAGGACTCAGGTATGAATAAAATTAGATTTTATTTGAGATATAATGAATTTGTTCCTAAGGATCCTGGGCATCTGGGAATTTTATATCATACCTTCCGTAATGTTTATATGAATTTGATTCATATCTTGTATACATAATTCCCATCAGTGGTATCAGAGCCCCCTTAGGCTACAGATTCATTAATCTGATAGGATACTTGAGTCAATATGATTGATAATATGATTATTTATTATGCTTAAAATCATGAAGAGTTTTCATATGTTGATAATAAATCTAAAATATAATAAAATGTTTCTTATTTGATGATAAATAATATTATTTAGATTTATGCATATTCATTATCATGTTCAAATAGAGTACTTTGATATATAGAGGACAAGGTTTATTATATGATAATAAATAATAATTAATCATATATATGTCATGTTAAAATAGTAATTATTATTTATGCATGATAGATACTATATGCTGAAATCCTAAAAATCATGTTTAGGATTTAATTTTAGCATGATGATTGATATGATTAAGATCTGATATTCTTATGATAATGAACATTGAAAACTTTAGGGTTTGTTAGAGACATTAGGATTTACATGGGATGTGAAACCGACATGTCATGACATGTAATTAAATGATAAGAAAATTTAAAATTTGAATTAAGAACTCTTATCATAACACCCTAGCTAGATCACTATCTATGGTTATCATAAAATTTAATAGATGAAAAAGATTTAGGAAACTTAGACTTAACCATGTCATTGTTTGATCCTATGATCCCATAATTGATCTAATCAATTGGGCTTAACTACATTGGTGTCTAGAAAGGTTTGATCATGGTTTTAATTGCTCCGTTCACTGCTTGGGAAAACCTATTCAATGGGATCGAAGGGTATGCTAAATAGGACCCCATTGATCAGCTGATCTGGCCATTGTTAGGGAAAGCTCTTAATTAATTAAATCAATTAAGGTTGATCAGGATGGTAGCAATTGATTTGGTCACATGATTAGGGTTTCTAAATTAGATAGTGATCATGATCTTAATTTGAGTAGGAGTCCCAATCATAGATTGGATCTTATGAAATTAAGGTTAATTGAGATTAATCTAAAATCTACATATAGGATATGTAACCTAGCATAGTACAAATGTTATAGATGTAGATTGGGCCTTTATGCACTAAATCCCTCCACGAATATTAAGTCATAAGTCTTCCATTGTTCATATGATACAAAATCATTAGGTCATGAGATTTGTCGTGCCAAAGCCGAGGTCGAGTGTACCTATGAGGAGTTAATTGTAGAACAATGGGTTGACTTAACTAGATTAGCTGGCATAATTGGCCAAAGTCAGGGTCAGTCTAATCTAGAGGCAAACTTTAGGGTGATCACATATGGATAATTGACAAAGCAATGTCCCCTAAATGATCTAGGAGTCACATTAGATGTGATTGATAATAATCTACCAAATTTGGCTTACCGAGATTTGTTGTGCCAAAGCCAAGGTCAAGGTAATTCAAATGAGGATCCTAGTCCACTAAGGAAATTGAATGTCAATTTCTTGAGATTAATAGAGAGGGCTATTAACCTTGATAAAATAGTGAGAGAAACCAACTTAATTAAAAATCTAGAATTACCATATTAAGTTGGTGATTGGTATTCATAGTAATTGACTCGTTCTAATTTTATGTAGGTTATCAGAGAAACCATGAGTGTAAACATTAACCTAAGGAATATTTTAGAATCCAACAAATTGATGGACTCAACTTCCCTGATTGGCTAAGGAATGTAAGGATCGTTCTTCGATCTGAGAAAATTCTTTTTGTCCTAGATGAGGTTGCACCGGAGGTCCCACCAGCGGATGCTCCGATTGAGGTTCATGTAGCATACAACCGTATAAAGATGCTGAAGACATGGCCACATATTTGATGTTGGCCTCAATGTCACCTGATCTTCAGAAACAGCATGAGCATATGAATGCTCAGGAGATTTTGATGCACTTGCAAGAGTTGTTTGGTGCACAGTCTTGATATGAGAAGTTTCAAACTTCTAAAGAGCTGTTTTAGTGAAAATGACTGAGGATTCATCAGTGGGTGCCCACATACTGAAAATGATCAATTTGATTGAAAAGTTGGCACGATTGGGTTTTGTGATGGATCATGAACTAAGTGTTGACTTGGTTCTGTAATCATTACCTCCCAGCTATTCATAGTTTGTTCTTAATTTCAACATGAACAAGCTAGAGACATCTCTACCTGAGCTCGCGAATATGCTGACGAATGCTGAGCCCAACATTAAGAAAGAAAAGGGGCAGGTTATGGTCGTGGAGTCTTCTGGCGCTCGTAAGAAGTGGCCAAAGAAGAATAAGGTCCAAAAGGCCAAGGCAACTAAACCAAATAAGGGCATCAAGAAAAACAAAGTAGCCAAGGGGAAATGTCACTTCTGTGGGAAGGAAGGGCACTGGAAGCAAACTGCAAAGCTTATCTGGCTAGCCTGAAAGAAAAAAAACATACAGATGCTTCTACTTCAGGTATATTTATGATTGAGATATTTTTTCTGTTACTTCTTATTCCACTTGGGTATTGGATACCGGTTGTGGATCTCATATTTGTATTAATATGCAGATGATAAGAAGCAGTAGAAAGCTGAAAAAGATGAAGTGATCCTGCGCATGGGAAATGGAGCAAAGGTTGCTGCTTTAGCTATAGGATCTTGTTCTTTGTCTTTGCCCATTGGGCTTATAATGGAGCTTAATAATTGTTACTATGTTCCAAACATAACAAAGAACATTATTTCCATTTCATGTCTTGTAAATGATGGATATATATTTGAAATTGGAAATAAAGGAATTTTAATTTTTAAAAATAAAATATTCTTTGGTTCTGCTGAAATGTTCAATGGGATTTATGTTTTGAATTTACAATGCCCTATTCTCAATGTAGAAACTAAGAAATTAAAATCAAATAATTCTAAGAACTCATTCCTATGGCACTGTCGTTTAGGCCATATAAATGAAACACATTTAACAAGTTACATAAGGATGGCTACTTGGGCTCATTCGATTGGGAATCGTTTGAGGAATGTAAGTTGTGCTTACGTGGAAAAATGACTAAGTCATCCTTTACTAAAAAGGGTGAGCGAGCAACTGAATGTTTAGGACTAGTACATTCGGATATATATGGTCCTATCAATATTCAGGCAATAGGAGGTTTTTCCTACTTCATCATATTTATAGATGACCATAGCAGGTATGGTTATGTATATCTGATGAAGTACAAATCTGAAGCCTTTGAAAAGTTCAAAGAATTTAGATCCGAGGTAGAAAAATAAAGTGACAAAAGTATTAAGATACTTCGATCAGATCAGGTGGGGAATACTTAAGCCATGAGTTCTTAGAATATTTGAAGGAGAATGGGATTCTTTCTCAGTAGACTCCTCCTGGTATGCCACAGCATAATGGTGTATCAGAAAGGAGAAATCACACATTATTAGATATGGTTCGATCAATGATGAGCCTTGCAAATCTTCCAAAAATGTTTTGGGATTATGCCCTACACACAGTCGAATACACTCTAAACTGAGTTCCGTCTAAGTCGATCAGTTCCACTCCCTATGAGATATGGTGTGGAAAGAAACCAACCCTTAGTCATCTAAGGATTTGGGGTTGCTACGCTTATGTAAAGCGTAATGAGTCAGACAAGCTAGGAGCTAGATCTGACAAGTGTAATTTTGTGAGGTATCCTAAAGAAACAAAAGGATACTACTTCTACCACCCACTCGAGCAAAAGGTGTTTGTCTCAAGGCATGCCATATTTCTAGAGAATGAGATTTTTCTAAGAAATGGTAGTGGCAGAAATATTGAGATTAGTGAAACTCAAGAACCACAAATTGACACAGACCGATTAGATAACATGGAGCAAATGTCAAATGTAGTGGGAGTTGAGCATGAGACTCAACTCACATTCAGGCAAATTTACGTAAACCTTATCAGAAATGATGGAGCCATAGGAAGCTTCAGTACACATTAGCTACGTAGGTTTAGTAGAACACATCATATTCCTGAGAGATATGGATTTCTTATAGAAGATGATGAGCCTACTAACTACGATGAAGCAATTTGTGACATTGACTTCAAGAGATGGCTTGAAGCCATGAAGTCTGAAATGGACTCCATGTATGACAACCAAGTATGGATTTTGGTTGATCCACCTGAAAGGATAAAACCCATTGGGTGCAAATGGGTCTTCAAGAAGAAGACAGACATGGATGGTAATGCGATTACCTATAAGGCGAGGCTAGTTACAAAAGGTTACAAGCAAAGGCAAGGTGTTGACTTTGATGAAACCTTTTCTCCGTAACCATGCTTAAGTCCATAAGGATTTTGCTTGCGATTGCAGCCTATTACGATTATGAGATATGGCAAATGGAATGTCAAGACCACCTTCCTAAATGGTGATTTAGTGGAGGATGTGTATATGGCACAACTTGAGGGTTTTGAGTCCATTGATTCTAAAAAGGTATACAAGCTGCAAAGGTCCATTTATGGACTTAAGCAAGCCTCTAGAAGTTGGAACATCCATTTTGATGAAACAATCAAAAAGTTTGATTTTATCAAAATAAGGATGATCCATGTGTGTACAAGAAGATTAGTGGGAGTGTTATTATTTTCTGATATTATATGTAGATGACATATTATTGATAAAACAATGTACCTTGCTGCAAGAAGTGAAGGAATGGTTGTCCAGCAAATTCTCCATGAAAGATTTGGGAGAAGCAGCCTACATACTGGGTATTAAGATCTATAGAGACAGATTTAGAAGGTTGCTTGGATTGTCCCAATCAACGTACATAGATAAAATGCTAAAATGGTTTAGCATGGAGGAATCCAAGAAGGGATTCCTGCCGGTATCACATGGAATACATCCTCCAAGGACATGAGTCCTAAGACCCAAATGGAGAGAGAGCACATGAATAGGATTCTATATGCCTCAGCAATCGGATCATCATGTATGCGATGCTATGTACGAGACTGATGTTTCTTATGCATTGAGTATCACTAGTAGATACCAGGCAAACCCTGGAGAGAAACATTGGATGGTCGTCAAGAATATCCTTAAGTACTTACGAAGGACTAAGGATTGTTCTTCGTTTATGGAGGACCCAAACTCATAGTTCAGGGTTATACAGATTCTAGTTTTCAGTCTGATAAAGATGATTATAAATCTCAATCAGGCTATGTCTTTACACTCAATGGCGGTGCAGTCAGCTGGAAAAAGTTCCAAGCAGGAGACGACTGCCGACTCTATGACCGAAGCTGAGTACATCGCAGCATCAGATGCAGCCAAAGAAGTTGTTTGGATCAAAAGTTCATCACTGAACTTGGTGTGGTTCCAAGCATTGCTAATCCAGTACACTTGTATTGTGACAACAATGGAGCTATTGCGCAAGCTAAGGAGCCAAGGTCTTATCAGAGGTCCAAACATGTACTCAGAAGATACCATGTAATTAGAGAGATTATTGGTAGAAATATGTAAAAATAGAACGAGTCCCCACTGAGGATAATGTAGCTGATCCGCTCACTAAAGCCCTGCCGCAGCAGAAGCATGATGATCATGTTAAGTCACTCGGTATTAAATACATGGGTGAATGGCTCTAGTGCAAGTGGAAGATTGTTAGTGTATGCCCTAGATTCAATTGGATTGAATGTATACATTCTATGAATACAAATCAAATAAAATGGTTTCTTTATCTATCCAGATATCTTTTATTTGATATATTTGTATGTGAGATAAAGTCCAAAAGAATGTGAACCGTGCATATGAAATTTGTAATAAAGATTACAAATTGTGATATTCAAATTGCACGTTATGGTTCGATTCTTTAAACTTCCCTAGTCGATGTGTAGATGGAACGGACACCATCGAACACCGTGAGACTAGCACATATTGCATATCCTCACCCTTGGGATGAGCAGCTGATTTTACAAGCTGAAGTATGAAGATACTTGGATAGGTGTGTGGATGATCGTTATTGTAACGATGTATTAGATGTGTTGGCCCAGATGGCAACCCAAGAGGGGGGGTGAATTGGGTTCAAAATTTTTTTTTAACCTTTTAGAAACTATTGGCTTTGAAATAATGAAGTGCAAATAAATTTCAATCACAAATGAAGAGAGAGAGAGAGACAATTAAAGCACGGCAAACACAAAAACTTATAGTGGTTCGGTGTATCCAACACCTACGTCCACTCCCAAGCCACTTGGGTCCACACTATAATCAACTGATTACAGCTGAGTTGTTTTACAAGCTCACAACTCAAAACTTATTATTTTCCCGGGATCACAACGAACCCAACTGGTTTTGCGGGCTCACCAGCATAAAAACCCAAACTCAAGCTAATCTAGCTTGTCCCGAGGTATACTACCTCTACTAATTCAATCCCCCTGATTGAACTAGCAAAAAAGAAGAATAATGTTTACAATAACACACAACTCCTTAAATGAACAAATATTCGAAGTAAATAAACAAGTTTAGAAAGCCTGATTTGAAGATGATTGGATTTGAGCTTTTCTTCTTTTTCTTCTCTTTTGAGATATTGAATCAAGCCTCAGCTCCGATTCTTCACAGATGTTGCAGATGAGAAGTTGGGAAATCACAAAAATAGAGCTTTTGAAAATCCTTCGATTTTTCAAGTTGAACGCCTTGGATTTCTCCTTGAGCTTTTGGAGTGGAAGAATTTGAACGGGATTCTTTTCTCTTGATTTCTAGCTCAAGACCTCTTGGATTTTTTCACTATGATTTCTCTATTTTTTCATTTTTCTTCTCTATTTCTCTCTCTTTAAAATGAACGCTCTTTCCCCTTTTATAGATTTCTTAATCCATTTTGGGTGTGAAACTAGCCGTTGGAATGTACCTGGAAAGTTTTTTCATACATGAAATATAGCCGTTAGGGGTTAGGTAAAGAAAATATTACCGTTTGAGCTGATCTGGCAATTTAAAATTCGTTTCTGACAGGTTGGAGTCGGCTCCAACTTTTCAGGTGTCGGCTCCAAGTCGTGTATCCAAAAATAGAAAGTTCTGAGCTCGTTGAGGAGTCGGCTCCAAAAAAGTAAGGTGTCGGCTCGCCATGTTCGGTGTTGGCTCCAAGAGACTGTAAGTGTCGGCTCCAAGGTAGTCAAAAATCATGCGTTCTGTCCCCGTGTCGGAGTCGGCTCCAGACACTGTAAGTGTCGGCTCCGAAACTCTGGGTGTCGGCTCCGGACCGTATCAAAAATCAGAAAGACATTTGATTGGCCATGGGGTCGGCTCCAGACTTTCTAGGTGTTGACTCCAGGCTTGAATTTTGAAACTTACCTTTGGCACTTGATTCAAAACACGTTTCTTGATGCCTTTTGATTAACAAATATTTTAAGCCCTGAAACACTTGTTAAATTTATTAGTAACACAATGAATATACTCAATTCCTTTATTAATCATCAAAATCAATAATTGGGTCAACAATCTCCCCCTTTTTGATGATTATAAAAACATTGAGTATATGCATAAGATTCTTAAATCAAAATTTTCAAAGATATGATCCTCACAGGTAAGCTCCCCCTGAATAAGGTAGCTCCCCCTATGAAGTTCAATTTGACAATTATTCTTCCTTTTGCTTTACATTTTACATTTTAGTGTTTGATATCTACAATTCAGTTATATCAATTTTCACTTAAGCTTATGTATATCCAAATAATCAAATCCATCAAAGCATAACTGATCAATGCATATACAACATAACTTTCTCCCCCTTTTTATAATCAACAAAAGATTAAGAGTGAAATGATAACATTGATAGATCAAAAAATAATTTCATTACATCAAAAGTCAGGTGTTACAAAATGAAACTGAACTTGTCAAGCATCAAACTATACATCATTACTTTAAGATTTCAACATCAAACTACATTGAATCAAAAACTTGTACTTCATTACATGATAATTATAGATTAGTTCTATAATTCTTTGTAAACGTTCTAAAATCTTTCTCATTCCTTCGCTCTGAGTGGCTACAAATTCTTTAATCTTCTATCAACAAAAGAGCAAGCAGTCATGATTTTATCTTGAAGTTCAGCATTGCATCTTGAGTAGGTTTCTGAGTCTCCACAAATATCCTTAAGTTCTTTAAATATATTCTTTAGATCATTCCTTAAGAATTCAGCGAAAGAGCTAAGAGTGGACTCAATTTTACTGATGCGATCATCTAAAGATAAGGGTCTCTTTTAAATTCATAAAATGACTGT
>UESW01004194.1:1007163-1057265 GCA_900491605.1 Calamus simplicifolius | reverse complement strand
AGTAGAAGATTTGAGGATGGTGAGTGATGTTGGGATATGTGCCCATAAACAAATGGCATTTATTATTTTGCTGAATAATTTAAGAAATTTTTTAATATTATACTTGCATGCATGTTATGATGCTTTATAAATATTAAAAATTCTGGATTATTTAAATGTGACTTTAAATATTGTATATAAGTGTTATATACAGAGGATAATATTTAAAGTAAAATAATCTAAATTTATCCATAATTATAAATTAAAGTTGCAATCGAGATCTTTAATTTAAAATTACTAGTGCGATTCATTACATTCTGAATGAAACGATCTTATCCGGATTATTGATAATGAGATTATCGAAATGAAAGCACTTTATATAATTTGATTATATAGGACTGGAACATGATTAATTATAATCTCTAATAAATTCCGTTGTTAAAATAGAGAATTCAAAATTAATCAATGATGGCCATATGTGAATCGATCTTAATTCTGAGTAATTAATAGACTCTTATTTATTGTATTATATTTTTTGACTTACCGGGTAATAACATAAACATAGTGTCAAATTCTTGGTATATTGGAAATATAATAAGTAGCCAGAAATATTAATATACAAGATAAAATCCATTCCTTTGTAAAGAAGTCAGATGGACGGTTCCATAAGTATTGATTCGGGACTTGAATAATAAGAGCGCTTAATTTATGATTGGATCATAAATATGTTATTCATTATAGAATCAATGGTACTTATGGATTAAAGATGTGATTAAAGAGGTTAACAAAAATGCCTAGCTTTAATCATAAACCGTTTATGGAGAATTGATTTATATGTGGTGACTATATCAATAGATGATTCAAATCCTTTTGAATATAATTAATTTTATAATTTTAAGAATGCAGTACCAAATTTTTAGTGGAGTAATTTAGAATTAATAATTTTGATATTTTAATTAAGGTGTTAATTGAATGTCAAAATTATTGGAGCTTAAAATTATAATGTCCATAGTTATGGAACTTTATGATATGTTGGGTTGAGTTATTAATTTGAATTGATTAATTTATATAATATGAATTTAAAAATAAATTTAAATTATTTTAAATTTAAGATATATGGTGTTCTAAAACACATCGTAGGCATATTCCATAAGAAAGTCTATGTGAAAATTATTTAGTTGTTGGAGAAATAAATATAGGATCGTGAGAGAGTCCCATGATAAATATATCTAACTAACAATTGGTTGTTTATACGTTAAAGTAATTCCAAGAGTTGAAGTGATCTTTAAATATTAATTAATTGATTAATTAATAAGGGAGGTTGATAGTTGTTATTCTCTGAGAATATAAGATTCATGGAGAGACATAACACAAAAACATAGGACAATAATGATCAACAAGAGTTCTCTCCTTCAACTTCACTTTATCTCATGAGTTGAGAATACAAAGTGAATTAAATTCAGTTGTGTAATCTCAACCCAAATCAAAAGGAACACCCATTCGTTTGTGTTCATCATAATTTGGAGAACGTTTGGAAAGATCCGTGATGATCAAAAGGATTTGATGATTCCAAGGTAGTGTTGGTGAGAACGAAAGGTAATTTCTCAATCTCTTATTGTTCTTGTTATTAAATTAATACGGGTATAGATCGCGCTAACTCAATTTTTAAGATATATTTGATTCCGCTAAGATATGTGATTTGATCCTTATCTCGCTTCCGCAAACATCTCAAAGTCATATTGAGATAACCATCAATTGGTATCAGAGCCAGGTTATACCCTATTAATTTAATAATAGATTATATGATAATTGGGTAGGCACTCATGCATAATGGTATATATTTTTTAATATTTTCATGATGATGAATGCATGCGCGAATGGATTGGCGTTAATTTTTCTATTCAATAGAATAAGTTATGCAATTTCCTTTTGATTAGATCAATTGAATATATAATTCATTTTGTATTGATGAAGAAGGGTTCTTCATGGTTTGAGAAAAGTTCTCAATTAGAATTTTTTATACTTTAAAGAGTGTTTTATTGAGAATTTTTTAAAAGGCTTTTCGATAAGAGATTTTGAATGGGGAATCCCTCCCTTGGCTCTAGCCTCTTTCGGAATTTCCTCATCAATTCAAAGAGCCTCACCGTTTTTCAGGAATTCAAAGAGCCTCATTGTCTAAAAGACCTGAAGGTCACATAGTGAAGTTTTTTTTTTTTTTCGCTTCTTATTAATATTATGTTGATAATTTACATTTACTTTCAATTTTTCCGTTTTTTTTATGAAATTTTTTTTATCGATAATAATTATATTTCATGCCTATTATATGCCATATTAGAAATGTGTCTACCTAATTATTATATGTCATGCATTTATGCATTATTATTTTATTATTTTTTACTAAAAAGTTTTAGTAAATTATATTTAATGCACTTTGCAATAAATTTAATGAGATTAAATTTGTAAATTAATTGAGCAATTGGATTTGCAAAATTAATATGCCAAATGTGATGTTTTAAATTTAAATGTTATATTTAAGTTATCACATTTAGCTTATTTTATAATTTTAAAGTGTTTAACATTATAAAATCTTAGTAATTTAAATTGTTTAAATTAACTAAGGTTTATGAAATAAAAGTTGTTTTATAAATAAAATACACTTTTGCAAAATAATGAGTGGAAGGGGTAATATGATAATATAAACCCTTGGTCTCCATCGTTAGTACAACATAGTGAGTCATTAGTAGCGCCTCGTGACGCTTTGATTTCGTCCTCCCTATGGAGGGTGTCTACTAATGGCAATACCAAGGTTGTCTTCCATGCGATAGGACTTTTAAGTGTATTTTAGAATTGACCTACCCTATGGCGGCAATTTCTAAGTTAAGTCTCAAAAGGTACGATGGGTCACACTCATGAAGAAATAATTAAATTAGTTAATTACTTTCTGGACCAAAATTAAGGAAATTAATGAGTATTAGAAATATGAGATATTTCGGGAGATACTTATTAATTGAGAAGTTCTCATTTTAATTAGCAACTATTTGACCTACCCTACGACACTTAGTTATGGAGATTAAAATTCCTTAGGCCTTTAAAGTAAACATATTTTTGTGTATTTTAACATGTGCTTTTATGCATCTTATTTACTTTGCCTTAAATTGTGTAATGATATTCATGTAATTATTTATTAATTTTTTTTTTTTTCAGCAAATATGTCAAACCCGATTTTCTCACTTCTCCTCTCAAGTATTAACTTGTGAAAATTTTGTTAAGTGGAAAAGTAACATGAATATTCTTCTCATTAATGAAAACTACCACTATGTCCTTAAGGAGGATTGTCCTCCAGTGCCTTCAACCAATGCCTCCAAGGTTGCTACTGAAGAGTACCACCGTTGGGTTGTCGCAAACAACAAAGCCCGCTGCTACTTGTTAGCAGCAATGAATGAGATGCTTAGAACTAAGCACGAGGCCTTTGAAACAGCAAGAGAGATTATGGAATCTCTGTAGCAGATGTTTGGATGCCCATCTGATCATGGCAAAATGGAGAATGGTTCTTCTGTTCGTGAGCACATCCTCAAAATGGTCAATCATTTTAATGAGACTGAGATCAATGGAAGCTAAAATTGATGAAAAGACTTAGGTTGGTATGATCCTGGAGACACTATCTCTCGCTTTTCTTCAATTTAGGACTAATTACATTATGAATCATAAAAAATGTAATCTAACTGAACTCCTGAATGAGCTGCAAATATATGAGACTCTTATAGATGATAAGGGTGGTAAGGCAATTGTTGCTGAAGCAACGCAACTGAGGAAAAGCCTTCTTCTTCAAAGAAAAAGAAGAAGAATATGTGGGAAAGAAAAAGGATAACAAGAAGAAGGTCCAGAAGAAGAAAGAAAAGGCTGCTCAGCCTAAACCTAAAGGAAAGTGTTTCACTATCATCAAGATGGCCATTGGAAAAGGAACCGTAAAAAGTACTTGATGAGCTGAAACAAAAAAAGTAACAAGGTAAATTAGATTTACTAGTCATGAAATATGCTTAGTTGAGAATGATTTCTCAAGCTGGATTATTGATTCAGGAGCAACTAACCATGTCTGTGTTTCTTTGCAGATGCTTGAGTCTGCCCAGGATCTTCAAGTGAGAGATTTCATGATGAGAGTAGGCGGTGGGGAAAAGGTGTCAGCGACAGCAATAGGGATAGTTCGACTATCGTTTGCTAATAATAAATATTTGCTTTTAAATAATGTTTATTATATTCCAGATTTCAAATGAAATTTGATTTCGGTGTCAAAGTTGCATGAATAATTTATTTCTATTTCTTTTAGTATTGACTCTGTTTCAATTTATAAGAATGGAATAAATATTTATTCTGGGTATGTTGAAAATGATTTATATCTTGTTAAACCAAATTCCAAACTTGCTTCAAACCGAAATGTTTACAGTCGCTGAACCAACTCCTAAAAGAAGAAAAGTTGCGAATAATGACAATAACACGTATTTGTGGCATTTGAGGCTTGGTCATATTAATATAGACAGAATAGAAAGACTAGTGAAGGATGGTCCTTTAAGAGAGCTAAGAGTTGGCACTCTACTAGTTTGTGAATCCTGTCTAGAAGGAAAAATGATCAAAAGACCTTTTTCAGCAAAAGGTAAAAGTGCAAAAGCACCTTTAGAGATCATACATACTGATGTATGTGGGCCTTGAATGTCAAAGCTAAAGGGGGCTATAATATTTCATCACATTCATTGATGATTATTCTAGATATGGATATGCATATCTGATGCATTTGAAAAGTTCAAAGAATTCCATGCTGAAGTAGAAAAACAACTCAGTAAATCAATCAAAACTCTTCGATCTGATCGAGGAGGAGAGTACTTGGATTATGAATTTCAGGATTACTTGATTGAGAATGGAATATTATCATAGCTCACGACACCTGCGACACCACAGCAAAATGGTGTAGCTAAAGAAGGAATCGCACTTTGCTTGATATGATAAGATCAATGTTAAGCTATTCTTCTTTGCCTACCTCATTTTGGGGATATGCATTACAAACAGCTGTATACATTTAAACTTAGTTCCATCTAAGTTAATCCCTAAGACTCTCTTAGAGTTATAGAATGATTGCAAACCTAGTTTGAAACACATCCGCATATGGGGTGTCCAGCCCATGTGCTGAAGGGAAAGACTGAAAAATTGGAATCTCGTTCAGAAGAATGCATGTTTGTTGGATACCCTAAGGGAACGAGAGGAGGTCTATTTTATAGTGCTAAAGATAACAAAGTATTTGTGTTGACAAATGCTACGTTTCTTGAGTACAATTATATGATCGAATTCAAACCTAAAGTAAAGTAGTTCTGAAAGAGTTGCTAGCTGATGAGATCAGCTCCACACCAACAAAGTTGTTGAACAACAAAAGTTGAGACCACTACTCAAGATCAAATACCACCACCACCACCATGACGTAGTGGGAGGGAAATACGATTATCCATCCGCTATGGTCAGGATGGAGAAGCACAAGTTGCATTACCGATGGCAGTGATGGTGATCCATTGACATACAAGATGGCAATGGAGGATGTTAATCAAGAGAGATGGCAGGAAGCCATGAAACTTGAAATGGAATCAATGTATTCTAATTCAGTCTGAAGCTTGTAGATCTACCAGAAGGTGTAAAGCCTATTGGATGCAAATGGATCTATAAGAGAAAAAGAGGAGCTGATGGAAAAGTAGAGACTTTCAAAGCTAGGTTGGTGGCAAAGGGTTTTACCCAAAAGGAAGGAGTAGATTATGAAGACACTTTTTCGCCAGTAGCCATGCTAAAATCCATTTGGATTCTCTTGTCCATTGCTGCTCATTATGATTATGAGATATGACAAATGGATGTCAAGATGGCATTTTTGAATGGCCATCTTGAAGAGACTATTCATATGGTCCAACCAGAGGGTTTTGTGGTTAAAGGCCAAGAGCAGAAAGTCTGCAAATTGCAAAGGTCCATTTATGGGCTTAAGCAAGCTTCTAGATCTTAGAACATCAGATTTAATGAAGCCATAAATTTTATGGTTTTGAACAAAATTTAGGTGAACCTTGTGTCTATAAGCAAAAGGAAGGAAATAAAGTGGTCTTCTTAGTTCTTTATGTGGATGACATTTTACTCATTGTGAATGATGTAGGATTTCTATCCAAAATAAAGAACTGGCTAGCCAGCCAATTCCAAATGAAGGATTTGGGAGAAGCAAGCTATATTCTTGGCATCCAATTTATATGGGATCGCAAGAATAGGCTTTTGGCGTTGTCTCAGGCATCGTATATTGACAAGGTGCTTGTCAGATTTGCGTTGCAAAACTCTAAGAAAGGTAATTTACCTACTCGACATGGAGTTCATCTTTCTAAAGAGCAGTGTCCTAAAACACCGCAAGAGGAGGAAGATATGAGACGGATTCCCTACGCTTTGATAGTTGTTAGTTTGATGTATGCAATGTTGTGTACAATACCCGACATATGCTTTGCAGTGGGAGTGGTTAGCCAATACCAGTCAAACCCAGATTGGATCACTGGGTTGTGGTCAAGCATATTCTCAAATATCTGAGGCGAATGAGAAAATATATGCTGGTATATTTCGGTAGAGATTTGATTCCTGTTGGATATATAGATTCTGATTTTCAATCAGATAGAGACTCTAGGAAGTCTACTTCTGGAGCGGTGTTCACTTTGGGAGGAGAAGCCATTATATGGAGAAGTGTCAAGCAAACTTGCATTGCTGACTCAACCATCAGGCTGAATATGTAGCAGCTTGTGAAGCAGCTAAGGAGGCAGTCTGGCTTCGAAAATTCTTGAAAGATTTAGAAGTTGTTCCATATATGCATGAACCAGTTAGACTCTTCTGTGACAACAGTGGAACAGCAGCCAATGCTAAGGAACCTAGAAACCACCGTAAAGGAAAGCATATAGAGAGAAAGTTTTACCTTATGAGAGAGATTATCAGTAGAGGAGACGTTTCAATTGAAAAGATCACATCTGCGAATAATATAGCTGATCCGTTTACTAAGACATTATCGGCTCAGGGTTTTAAGCTACATCTTGAAGGGATGGGACTTAGAGACATGTCTCATTTGCTTTAGGGCAAGTGGGAGATTGTTGGGATATGTGTCCATAAGCAAATGACATTTATTATTTTGCTGAATAATTTGAGAAATTTTTTAATAGTATACTTGCATGCATGTTTTGATGCTTTATAAATATCAAAAATCTCTGGATTATTTAAATATGACTTTAAATATTGTATATAAGTGTTATATACAAGGATAATATTTAAAGTAAAATAATCTAAATTTATCCATAATTATAAATTAAAGTTGCAATCGGGATCTTTAATTTAAAATTACTAGCGCGGTTCATTACATTTTGAATGAAATGATCTTATCCGGATTGTTGATAATGAGATTATCGGAATGAAAGCGCTTTATATAATTTGATTATATAGGACTGGAACACGATTAATTATGAATCTCTAATAAATTCTGTTGTTAAAATAGAGTATTCAAAATTAATCAATGATGGTCATATATGAATCGATCTTAATTCTGAGTAATTAATAGACTCCTATTTATTATATTATATTTTTTGACATGCCGAGTAATGACACAGAAACATAGTGTCAAATTCTTGGTATATTGAAAATATAATAACATAAGTAGTCGAAAATATTAATATACAAGGTGAAATCCATTCCTTTGTAAAGAAGTCAGATGACGATTAAGTTGATTCGGGACTTGAATAATAAGAGCACTCAATTTATGATTGGATCATAAATATATTATTTATTGTTGACCCAATTATTGATTTTGATGATTAATAAAAGACATGAGTATATTCACTATGTTTCTAATAGATTTAACAAGTGTGTTGGTCCAGATAGCAACCCAAGAGGGGGTGAATTAGGTTTTTCAAAAATTTAAACTCTTTTGAAAATAAACCCCAACGAAAATAAAAACTTAGATCGCACAAATTAAAACAGAATATGCACAAATAGAGAATTAAAGATAATGAGACAATCACGGCAAACACAGAAGATTTTATAGTGGTTCGGTGTACCTACACCTACGTCCACTCCCAAGTATCTCTTGGGTCCACACTATAATCAATCTGATTACAGCAGAGTTATTTTGCAAGCTTACAACTCGAACTTGTTTTCCGGGTGCACAACGAACCCAGCTGGTTTTCAAGGCTCACCAGCATAAAACCTTACACCACAAGCAAACTGCTTGCACAAGGCTAACAGCCTCAATGGAATCAATCCTCCGATTGACCCAACAAACAATAATCGTTTTTACAAAACAAAGGCTCCTCCAATAGCAAATATACAATGATAGAACACGAAATAAAGAGATAGGAATCAAAGCCTGATTTGCAGATCTTGGTGGCTTGCTTCTTCTCTTCTCTTGGGTGGATCTTCCTTTAGAATGCTCTTGAAGCTCCGAAGATCAGAAAACTAGGGCTTGCTTCTTTTCTTGAGATTTCTTCAAAATAGAGCTATGAAAGCTTGGAATCTCTCTCTTTTCTTTTGGGGAATCAGTATAATCTTTCCTCTCAAATTTTTCCTCTTTTCTCTTTTGATTTTCTGATGGTTTCTAAGATTTTTCTCTATTCTTGTCTTTTTTTCTCTCTCTTTTTCGGATGCAGCAAACCCCCTTCTTATAGATCAGTTCAATCCATAAATAGTTTAAAACTATCCGTTAGAAACAAGTGTAAGAAGGATTAGAACCAAAAATAGCAATAGCCGTTGGGATTAAAAAGATAAAAGTAAAGTTTAGAGTCGTTCTGACAGTTCTGGAGTCGCGTCTGACATTCTGGAGTCGGCTCTAAATCGAAAATCCCCAAATCGCTTGAACTGGAGTCGTCTCTGACTTTTCTGGGTCGACACAAAAATCTTCTGGAGTCGACTCTAACAGTCCAGGAGTCGACTCTAAGTCATGGCCGAAAAAACCATCGTTCTGTCTTTTCTATTGGAGTCGGCTCTAACAGTCCAGGAGTCGACCTAAGTCTGTGCCGATTTCCGGAGTCGACTCTGTATTCCATGTGTCGACTCTAATGTCTGCAATCTTACCTTGACATTAGATTCGAACTAGAACTTGATTTGTCTTATAATTTTGATTAATAAATCATATCATAAACTGAAAAACTTAATCAAAATCATTAGTAACTTCAAATGTTATACTCAAATAGTTTTGTTAATCATCAAAATCAACAATTGGGTCAACAATCTCCCCCTTTTTGATGATGATAAAAACTTTGAGTATATGCATTAAAAATTCATTTGAATTAAGAGTTATAGACATTGTTAAAGCTTTAAAACTTCCTAACAGAGAATTTGATGCCAATTTTCAAAATGAACCAAAAAAGATACTTGAGTTCTATTATAAACATCAATCAAGATGATTTAACTTTACGTAGGAAATTATTAAGCTCCCCCTGCATTGAATAACTCCCCTATGTAAATAAACTGAAATCGATTGATCATTTTTATACAAATTGATTAGAATTTATAAATCTCAAAATTTCTCTCCCCCTTTTAGATATGCCAATTGAAATCTTATATTCTTTTAAGCATATACATTTTCTCTCCCCTTTTTTGTTATCAGCAATAAGGTGAATTTAAAAACAATAAAGAAGGTTATCAGAGCGAGGTTGTTGGTTCATTCAATCATAGAGATGGTAATTGGTTCTCATAGACAAATTTGCAATAAAAGGATAATTGTATTTCAATGCAAGATTCATTACATGTGTCAATTCAAGTACATTCACAGTAAAGTAACATATTCAAGTATATTCACAGTAAACCAAAATTCCTAGATACAAGCTATCAAAGTAAAGAAAGCTAGAAATCCTAAGATACAAACTAGGATAAGACAGGGTATCAAAATCAAACATGCTTGTAAACAATTTTCTTCAAATGACCAATCATTTCCATAATCTCATCTTTTTGGTCTTTCTTAAATTTTTCAAGACAAGCTTCAATTTGAGTGACAGCAACATTAATATCTTTCTTCAACTGACCAGTAGCATCTAAATAGACTCTTGATCCATCTGCTATCCCTTCTAGCCTTTCAAAAATCTTTTGAAGCTCAGATGACATGGTATTCACTGATTTATCCAAAGTAGAAACTATCATGTCAAGCTTAGCAGATATCAATTTCATTTCACTTCTCATTTCGAATCATGCTCAGTCAGTAGGGCTCTGAGCTGATCAAGCTGCTCCTCTGAAAATCTTCCAGATACCAAGGCTGACTGATGTGGAGGTGAAGGATGAGTGCTCGGTCCAGCCTCTGAAGGTCCAGCAGTAGATGGTCCAGGAATATCCTCTGCTCTGGCCTCCTCAACTCTAACTTCCTCTGCTCTGGTCTCTTGTCCTCTTTTTATCCAAATATCATTCTCTTTTCTGAAGCCATGCGGTGAATTGTAGAGACACTGTAGTAATCAGTATGCCTTAATTTCCTTAGTGGCTCATTATCCATTATTAGCACACCTTGGCTTCTAAAAACTAAGGTCAGAATCATACCATATGGCAGTGTTGATCTCTTCTTGGTTGCTGCTTCTGCCATATAGCCAATCATCATTCCAGCTAAATTAACAGGCCTTCCAGTAATGATACAGTCCATCAACAAGATATCTCGCTCCGAGACATACTCAAACCTTCCAATTTTAGGAAACAAGATTCTTCCACAAATATTATGAAGTAACCTGAGTTCCAAATTTAGTTGATTAGCCATGATTTCTTCAAACTCAGATACTTCTCTCCCTAACATCCTAGATAGGGCACCTCCTCTATCATCATGTTGATACTCAACTAGTCCAATAGTAGGCATCTCCAATAAATTTCCAAGAGTCTCGGCCGTGATTATCACTTTGGTTCCTCTTACAAAACTCACTAAACCTCCCTCTCCTCTACATAAATCATTGTAGAATTCTCTCACAAGGGCAGGGTACGTAGGAACATCCAAAGAACAAACTTTCTCCCATCCCATTTCCTTCAATAATCGGCCAATAGCGAAGCCCTCCGAAGCAAAGAAATCGAAATCTACTTTTCTTCCAGTTGTAATGGCCTTACCCGCTAATTGATCTACCCGTGGAGAAGATGGTGAAGGTGGAGAAGCATCTTGGGTGGCAGATGATGAAGACGGTGAGGGTTGCCTACGAATCGAGCGACGCTTCGTGGGAACGGTCGATCCACCAACGATAGCACGCTTCTTAGGAGCCATAGGAATTGATTGGAATGAGTTATTGAGAGATTTGAGGGGTTTGGAGGGGTTGGAATCGGTTTGGAACGGCTTTAGAAAGGATTAGGAGACGATAGGGTTCGTTTGGGTGTCGACTCCGCCTTTTTATTTTGACCTAGTTCCACTTAGAGTCGACTCCCAAAGCGAGGTGTCGCTCCGGACTAGAACATGTCAGCGCCCGAATTAGAGTCGGCTCTACGAAGTAGGTGTCGGCTCTAATTGCCCAGACAGAACATCAAAATATGAAGGTGTCGACTCCACAAACTGCAGGTGTCGACTCCAATAGTTTCAGTGACAAAAATTTAAATTTCAAGGATCTAAACTAATCAAATTGATCAATAAATTCTAGATAAATGTTCCTTATCAATTGGGGAAACAATGAATCAAATTTCTAGATAGATTTCCTTATTGAACATAGAGAATTCTCAAGAAATTAATGAAGTCTAGATAGTTGTTGTCCTTAAGAGTTTCAGTAAGTCATTCTAAAGGATCACAAACTCCTAATTCTCCTCTAAGATAACAGAATCTTTCCTCACTTAATGGTTTGGTAAAAATAGCTAATTGATCATTAGTATTAACATATTCAAGACAAACATCATTGTTGGAAACATGTTCTCTAATGAAGTGATGTCTAATTTCTATGTGTTTAGTTCTAGAGTGTTGGATTGGATTCTTAGTTAGATTGATGGCACTAGTGTTATCACATCTAATAGGAATTTTATCAAGTGTGATACCATAATCTTCAAGTTGTCGCTTAATCCAAAGGATTTGAGCACAGCAACTTCCAGCTGCAACATACTCTGCCTCAGCAGTGGATAATGCAACCGAATTTTGCTTCTTGCTAAACCAAGAGATTAAGTTACTTCCTAAAAGTTGGCATGCCCCACTTGTACTCTTTCTATCTAATTTACAACCAGCATAGTCAGAATCAGAATAAGCAATCAATTTTAAGGTTGAGTCTCTAGAATACCATAATCCTACATTTTTAGTTCCATTTAAGTATCTAAAGATTCTTTTAACAGCAATAAATGTGATTCCTTAGGATTAGATTGATATCTTGCACATAGGCAAACAGAAAACATAATATCTGGCCTACTTGCAGTTAGGTAAAGAAGTGATCCGATCATACCTCGATGCTTCTGATCTACTTTCTTACCTTCTTCATCCTTGTCCAGCTTGCATGAGGGACTCATTGGCGTACCAAGAGGTTTAGCAGATTCCATACCAAACTTCTTGAGTATTTCCTTTGTGTACTTTGTTTGGTTGATGAAAATCCCCGCTTTCTCTTGTTTGATTTGAAGTCCAAGGAAGAAGTTGAGTTCTCCCATCATGCTCATCTCGAATTCTCCCTGCATTAACTTAGCAAATTCTTGACAAAGGAGATTGTTAGTAGCACCAAATATAATGTCATCAACGTAAATTTGAACAATTAATAAATCCTTTTCTTTTCTTTTTAAAAAAAAGTTTTATCAATGTTTCCTCTCAAAAATTATTTTCAATTAAAAATTTACTTAATCTATCATACCAAGCTCTAGGTGCTTGCTTTAAACCATAAAGTGCTTTGTGTAATTTGAAAACGTGGTTTGGAAATTTGATCTTCAAAACCAGGAGGTTGTTCAACATAAACTTCCTCATTTATAAAACCATTTAAAAATGCACTTTTAACATCCATTTGAAATAAGTTGAAATTCATATGACATGCAAATGCAAGTAGTAGCCTAATGGCTTCTAATCTAGCAACAGGTGCAAAGGTTTCATCAAAATCTATACCTTCTTCCTGATTATATCCCTTTGCAACTAATCTAGCCTTATTTCTAATTACCAAGCCATTTTCATCCAATTTATTTCTAAAAACCCATTTAGATCCTATTATAGGGTGGTTTTTAGGTCTGTCTACTAGGGTCCAAACTTGGTTCCTAGTGAATTGGTTTAACTCTTCCTGCATTGCTAACATCCAATAACTATCTTTCTCAGCTTCCTCTATAGTTTTAGGTTCTATATGAGATACAAATGCAAGATGATTATTGATATTTCTCATTGATGATCTAGTCCTTACACCTTGAGATGGATCACCTATGATTAGGTCTTTAGGATGACCATAAGCATATCTCCAATCTCTAGGTAGATCTTTATCATTATGAGCAGTATCAATACCATCATCCTTAGGTGAGTCATCATTCTTAGCTTCAGGTTCTTGATCTGAAGATACATTTAATTTTTCAATACCTCTTTCAATCAAAGATGTATCTTCCTCATCATCAATTTATCTGAACTTGATGCTAAAGACTCATCAAACACTATATGAATGGATTCTTCTACAACTAAGCTTCTCTTATTAAATACTCTATATGCCTTGCTAGATGTAGAATATCCTAGGAAAATACCTTCATCAGACTTTGCATCAAACTTCCCAAGATTGTCCTTTCCATTGTTATGAATAAAGCATTTACAACCAAATGCATGAAAATAACCTAAATTTGGTTTCCTATTATGCCATAGTTCATAGGGAGTCTTCTTAAGGATAGGTCTAATCAGGGCTCTATTTAGGATGTAACATGCTGTGTTTATAGCTTCCGCCCAAAAATATTTTGGAAGTTGGCTTTCACATAGCATGGTACGGGCCATGTCTTCTAAAGTCCTATTCTTTCTTTCTACAACTCCATTTTGTTGAGGTGTCCTAGGTGCTGAAAAGTTATGATGTATGCCTTTTTCAAAAAGAATTTTTCAAATAAGTGATTTTCAAATTCAGTTCCATGATCACTTCTAATAGACACTATGGTAGTGTTTTTCTCATTTGTGACTTTCTTAACGAATTTCAGGAATATTGAGAAAGTCTCATCTTTGTAGCCAAAAACATTACCCAAGTGAATCTAGAGTAATCATCTACTATCACTAGACCATATTTCTTTCCTCCTAGACTTGTGGTTCTAGTAGGTCCAAAAAGGTCCATGTGTAGTAGCTCTAGTGGCCTAGTAGTTGAAACAATATTCTTAGATTTGAAAGAAGTTCTTGTTTGTTTTCCAAACTGACATGCATCACATATTCGATTATTTTCAAAATTTAAGCTAGGAATACCTTTAACTAGATCCATTTTCAATAGTTTAGAAATTAGGTGTGTGCTTGCATGACCTAATCTACGTGCCATAGCCAACCAATCTCATTCATCTTAGCATTATTAGCAACTAAGCAATGATTACTTGGAGATAAATTACTCAAATCAATTAAGTACACATTGCCATAATGTTTACCAACAAGAATAATGCTATTATCAATGGGATTAGTAACAGTGCAAACAGAAGCTTCAAAGGAAACTTTGAAACCTTTATCACACAGTTGGCTAATACTTATCAAATTATGTTTAAGTCCATCGACATATAAAACATTATCAATATGAGTAGATGAGTAATTTGAATCTTACCAATACCCATGATATGGCCTTGACCATTATCACCAAAAGTAACTACTCCACCTCTTTTTGATTCAAGGGTGATGAATTGATCTTTGTCACCCGTCATGTGTCTTGAGCAACCACTATCCAGGTACCATTTTCTTTTCAGTCTGATGGCTGCAAGACACTCCTGCAAAACATTCATGTCTTAATTTTAGGTACCCAAGCCTTCTTGGGTCCTTCATGGTTAGATGCATTAAATATTGTTCTTTGGGAACCCAAATCATCTTTCTTTTATTATGTGGAGATTTACACATATAAGATTTATGTCCTTTGTTTCCACATTTAAAACAAGTAATATTTGATGATTTTTTAGCATGTATAAAAATATTTTTCAAAGATTTTTACTTTTTAAGTGGATTATATCCTAATCCAGCTTTATCAAAGACAGCTTTTTGATTGTCCAAAATCATATTAAGTTTGATAGAGCTCAAAGTAAATTTATCAACTATAGGTTTAAGTCTATCAACTTCATTTTTCAAGCTTTCATTTTCTTTCATCAAAACTTCTTTTTCTACAACATGCTTTTCATTTTCTAAGGATAGTTTTTGCATTTGATTTTTCAGATCTTTGTTCTTTGAACTTAAGTTTGCAAAATCATCCATTAATTCATAAAAAGCACTATGCAATTCATCGAAAGTAAAATCATCAAGAAAACTCGGACTTACCTCATCATTGTCCGCCATGAAGCATAGATTGGCCATTTCACTCTTTTTTTCCTCTTCGGAACTTGAGCTTTCTGAATCACTCCATGTGGCCATCATTGCCTTCTTTTTGAATTTTCGGGTGCCTTTCTTTAGTTGTGGGCATTCAGATTTAAAATGACCCGGCTTCTTACATTCAAAACAAATAACTTCTTTTTCTTTGCCCTTGTCCTCATCTTTTCTTGCAAAGGGCTTTTTCTTTTCAAACTTCTTCTTCTTCATGAATCTTTTAAATTTCCTTGTGATGAGTGCTATGTCCTCATCATCACTTTCATCTTCAGATTCATGAGGCTCTTCCATATATTCAGAAATCTTAAGAGCCATAGTCCTCTTCTTCTTTGACTCATCATCATCAACATGTTGCTTAATTTGAAGCTCATGAGTCATCAAGGATCCCAATAATTCTTCCAGGGGTAGGGTACTTAGATCTTTGCCTCTTGTATTGCAGTCACTTTAGCTTCCCAATTCCTAGGCAAAGAACGTAAAACCTTCCTCACAAGATCAGAATTATCATAAGATTTACCAAGGCTTTTTAAACCATTAACTATATCAGTAAATCTTGTAAACATATCAGTAATAGATTCACATGCATCCATCTTAAACAATTCATACTTATGAACTAGCATGTTAATCTTGGATTCCTTGACTTGATTTGTTCCTCATGGGTAACCTTAAGTCTATCCCATATTTCCTTAGCAGAAATGCAAATAGATATGCGATTGAATTCATTTGCATCTAATGAGCAGTATAAAACATTCATTGCTTTGGCATTAAGTTGTGCCAATTTTTTATCATGTTCATCCCATTCCATTTCCGGTTTAGGAATCTCCATGCCATTAACTCTAGCAGTGGGTGTGTGGTCCATTGACTATAATGCTCCATAGATCATAGTCAAGTGCTTGAATGAAAATTTTTATTCTAGCCTTCCAATAACCATAGTTTAATCCATTAAACAAGGGTGGTCTATTTGTAGATTGACCTTCGGAAAAAGATGAACCAGCTTGAGCTGCCATGTGGATCTTTGACTCTTGATCGTTAGATCAAATCAAATGAGCACTAGCTCTGATACCAATTGTTGGTCCAGATAGCAACCCAAGAGGGGGGGTGAATTGGGTTTTTTAAAAATTTAAACTCTTTTGAAAATAAACCCAGCAAAATAAAAACTTAGATTTGCACAATTAAAACAGAATATGCACAAATAGAGAATTAAAGATAATGAGACAATCACGGCAAACACAGGAGATTTTATAGTGGTTCGGTGTACCTACACCTACGTCCACTCCCAAGTATCTCTTGGGTCCACGCTATAATCAATCTGATTACAGTAGAGTTGTTTTGTAAGCTCACAACTCGAACTTGTTATTTTCCCGGGTGCACAACGAACCCAGCTGGTTTTCAAGGCTCACCAGCACAAAACCTTACACCACAAGCAAACTGCTTGCACAAGGCTAACAGCCTTTTTTTCTTAATAATAACGGAGTCATTAAAATAAACTGAATATCCATCATCAACCAACTTAGAAACTAAAATTAAATTCCTTCTAATTGAAGGTACAAAAAACGTCCTTTAATATTAAAATTCTATTTCTACTAAAAGAAAAGCTAAAATCTCCACTGCAACTACTGACACTCTCGTGCCATCTCCAGAAATATGTAAATCTCCTCATCACTTAGCTGTCGGGTCTGCTGGAACCCCTGCAAAGAATTGCAAATATGATTAGTGGCTCCCGTATCTACACACCAGCCAATGGTAGATAACAGCACTAAAAAAGTTTCAACTACAAGTGAATGAGATATACCTCTAGCCTGTTTCCTGGCAAGCCAAACTGGACATTGCTGCTTTTAGTAACCTGGCTGCTTGTAGACGAAGTACTTTCCCTTCTTTTTTATTTCCCCATTGGGCTGTGGGGCCTGATGATGTTTCTTTTTCTGAACCTTTTTCTTCTTCTTAGCATTAGACTTCGAAGAAGAGCCTTTTTCAGTAACCATAGCAACTGCAAGCTTCTTAATGAAACTCTCTGCTACCTGAAGTTCTTTAAGTAGCTCTGCCAGTGAAAAATTCATTTGTTCATGGTATAATTTAGGCAGAACTGCTTAAAAGAATCAGGTAGAGACTGGAGAATGATATCAACCTAGGTTTCCCCATCCATCTCCGCTCCAAGGATCTCCAGTTCATTCAGAAGACTAATCATCTTTAGAACATGATCCCTGACAGAGTTCCTTCAGCCATATTAGTGTTCATCAGTTCTTTCATCGCAGTCTGCCTAGCTGCACGACTCTGATCCGCAAACATTTCTTTGAGGTTGAATATCATGTCATAGGCAGAGGGCATAGACTGATGCTGATATTGCAGAACATTTGACATAGATGCCAATATGTAACACCGCGCCATCTCATCAGCCTTAACCCACTTACGGTAAGCTTGGGACTCCTCATCTGAAGCCCCTTCATCGGGTTCTACGGGACAGACCTGAGTGAGCACATACTTGTACCCTTCTGCAATTAACACTATATCCAGGTTTCTTTTCCAATCAATGTAATTAGGACCAGTCAATTTGTTTTCTTTGAGTATCACAGCAAGTGGATTGAAAGAAGACATTTTAATCCTGAGAATCATTCATACATCAAATAAGATATAATGAGCAGTAAACTTTAAATTCAAAATTATAAGTAGGACCCCTCAACCACTAAAAATAAAAGAATTTGCCAGCACCTAGTACATTTTGAATAGTATGCCTCGATGGGAGGATGTCTACTACTCATCATTTATCTAGACAGATAAAACCTAGTAATTTTACTATCTAGGTAAAAGGTAACATACCAAGTAAAATTAATTAGCTGGCTAACTTTGGTCATATAATATTTGTAGTGACTCCGATGGGGAGGATACCAATATTTATACCTAAGTGTATACATCACTCAATCCTAGATCCATTGTCCCATGGTGGATCCCTCAGATGGAGAGGTAATCCAACATTAACAACTACTAGGGATTATTCTTGGTGAGCTGGCAATCAATTTCATCCTATGGGGAGGAAAGCACTAATGCTAACACGTAAAATTAACTACCTCACCAATAAACAAGTAATGGGACCATGGGATTTAAATGTGATTAATTCCCTCTCCCACTTAGTTATTTAAACAATATTTTGAGGGTTATAAAACTTGTGTTTGATTATCTTATAAATTCAAACACAAACAGCAAGTGATTATCCAATTAACCATGTTCTCCTAGTTATAGACATAACAAAAAGGATAAACAATCAAGTATGCAACATAACCAATATAAACAAGATAAATAAAATCCCTGTTATTATGGTCAAAATTCTCCATGTAGATGAAGATCCCCATTGCATCATGATTGCTTCTTTGCTCGATGATTTGACGCTTTGCATACGGGGTTCTGGGGGCTGGCCCCCAGCGGGGATCGACCTGCCCGGTCAGGTCGCGGGGGTCTGGGGGCTGGCCCCCAGCGGGGATCGACCTTCTGATTTTTCTTCAGAATCCTTTCTTGCAACGGATTCTCCTTAGAATCCTATCTACTTTTTGATCATATCCTGCAACGGATTCTCCTTAGAATCCTATCTACTTTTTGATCATATCCTGCAACGGATTCTCCTTAGAATCCTATCCTGCAACCGATTCTCCTTAGAATATATCCTGCAACCGATTCTCCTTAGAATCATATCCTGCAACAGATTCTCCTTAGAATCCTATCCTGCAATTTGCAGCATGTCTTCTTCCTCCATCAGAGCCGCACCAGATTACAAAAATCCTATGCCTCCATATAGGAGTTCACATGCTACGTATTTACAATCATAAAGCTCTCAAAAAACTGGAGCATACATGCTATGAAATATTACAATGATCCTACGCCTCCTTAAACCGGAGTTCACAAAATAGATCTAAGCAATATTAATCAAAACACATACATTCATGTGACCATAATAACAGGATAGAAACCTGCAAAACAACGTTAGCAGCAAGCACGATCTATCCCACGCATGCATATTCCGATTAATGGAGAACATGGTCGTATTATTCATATACAGTATCAGCCGTGGCTCTGATACCACTGTTGGGGAGCGCGAAATACCCCCAAGATCACGGCTATAGTGTATATAGTAATACAAAAAAAACTTTTACCGTTCTAATCTAAGAGTAGAAGATCATACCTTCAGATTTGAACTTTAGATCACTTTGATTCGATTGCTCGACCTCAACCTTTAGCCTTCCGTCGTATTCCCGAAAATACCTTCTTTCTCTCAAAGATGGTGGGATCTCTCGGCCGACCTAGGGTTCTTGTTTTTCTTTTTCCTCAAAAATGTTCTCAAAACCTTAACCCTAGCAACCAACTGAGAGGATATTATAGGGCTACAACAGGGACCAATAGGCAAATATGAAAAGACTTCCCACGTAATTAAATCTCTCAATCCTACCCGGTTAGGATTCAATTACGTAAATTACAATTCATTCCACTAAAGAATTATAATTGTACTCCTAATCATATTAGAATTTATATTTTTGAGCCTTAATATTAAATACTTATTATCTCCCCACGTTAAGATTACAGATATCCATCAATTAAATTTAATTACTGATAATATAATTTAATTAGCTTTTATATCCTTGAGACTTATCCACTTAACTTATTTGATGTATCGGATTCAAAATCCACTTACAAGATTTTGATACAATCAAAACTTATAAGCTTCTCAAGGGGATATCATCAATCCAAATTAATAGGACGTGGATTCCTTCAACTATTAATATTCACCATATATATAATGTTATTGCCCAACCCACTGATTTTATTGACTCATATAGAATCTCACTCTATGTGTAATCAAAGCAATAATCACTACATACACGTGTCTAGAAATAGAATTCGGATTAAGAGCATAAGTAATCATAATATTCATGAGTTTTAAATTATTTTATAAAGTCAGTATAAATAATTAACTCGACTGGGTCCTGTTCAATACACACAAAGTGTACTAGCACAAATAGTTGGAATAAATTATCCGTAGTCAAGACAGACCTACTAAAAATTTATGCTACAGTTCTACTGATGGTGTGTCCAATTCCATCTAAAACTGTGAACAATAAACTTGTATTCCAAAGAACCGATGATCTAGTCTTTTGTGTAAGTCGTACTCTACACACTAGATCAAATACTCTTTGTAAATACTAGACACATGCACATATATAGTAAATGGCACACATTGCTCAAATGAATTCTCATTAAAATATAAAGATATAACATAAAGCATATCTTTTAGTCTATATCTCTATCAGTGTCAACAATGGTTTGTGACTTTGAGCATCCACAGGCGGTTCAATGTATCTTGTGGTTCTCGAATCTCTTCGATTTGTACCTTGCTCCACTGGTTCCTTTAGAAATAAATTCCCTTTCTAGAAAGACACCATTCCGAGCACAAACACTTTGTTCTCAATGGGATTGTAAAAGTAGTATCCTTTAGTCTCTTTAGGATATCCCACAAAAAAATATTTATCAGACTTGGGTTCCAGCTTATTTGAAACTTGACGTTTTACATAAGCTTCACAACCCCAAATCTTAAAAAAAGACAAACTGGGCTTTTTACCATTCCACATCTCATATGGCGTCTTTTCAACTGCTTTGGTTGGAACTCGATTTAGTGTGAACGCAGTGTGGCAAGTGCATAACCCCAAAAGGTAAGTGGAAGATCTGTTGGACTCATCATAGATTGAACCATATCTAATAAGGTTCGATTCCTTCTTTCAGACACACCATTCCATTGCAGTGTTCCAGGAGGAGTTAGCTGTGGAATGATTCCACAACTTCTAAGATGGTCATAAAAATCTTGGCTCAAATATTCTCCACCTCGATCAGATCAAAGTGCCTTGATTGTCTTGCCAAGTTGGTTTTGTACTTCATATTGAAAAGATTTAAACATTTCAAATGATTCAGATTTGTGTCTCATCAAGTAGACATAACCATATCTACTGAAGTCATCAGTAAATGTAATGAAGTACTTGTAACCTCCTATGGCTTCTGAACTTAATGGTCCACATACATCTGTATGTATTAGGCCCAATAATTCATTGGCCCTTTCACTGTGTCCAGTAAAGGGATCCTTTGTCATCTTACCCAATAGACAAGATTCATATGTATCATATGATTCAAAATCAAATGAGTTCAAAAGTCCATCTTGATGGAGTTTTGATATGCGTTTCTCATTTATATGGCCAAGGCGACAATGCCAAAGATAGGTTGAATTTAAGTCATTGGACTTAACTTTCTTAGTAGTTATGTTTATAGACAGAAGAATTGTTGGATTTTTGAAGATTCAAAACATAAAGACCATCTAGTAATTCGGTATTTGCATAGAACATGTCTTTATGATAAATGGAGCAATTATTATTCTCAATAATAAAAGAAAAACCATCATTATCCAAACAAGAAACTGAAATAATATTCCTACACATTGTAGGAACATAATAGCAATTGTTCAAAACTAACAAAAGCCCACTGGGCAAAGAAAGTTCATAACTTTCTACAGCTAAAGCAGCAACTTTTGCTCCATTGCCTACTCGAAGATCAACTTCGCCCTTCTTCAGTTGTCTATCCTTTTGAGCCCCTGCACATTTGTGCAAATGTGAGATCCACATCCAGTATCTAATACCCAGGAACTAGAAGGAGAGAATTAATCTCTATAACATAAATACCTGAAGAACCGGTCTCACCAGTCTTCTTCTTCTTCTTAGATCCTCCAAATACAGCTTGCAGTTTCTCTTCCAATGACTAGGTTCATTGCAAAAGAAACAGACACCATCCTTTGGGGCTTTAGCCTTGGGTTTAGGATTGGGCTTGGGTTGAGCATTGGACTTTCCAGCCCTTCCCTTACTCTTTCCTTTCTTTTCTTCATAAGGCCCTTTCCCTTTTGAACCATCAGAATATAGCCAGGCTTGGACTTAATATTCTGTTCAGCAGTTTTAAGCATCGTATGCAGCTCAGAAATTGATTTGTCCATTTCATTCATGTTATAGTTCATGATAAACTGATCATAACTATCAGGAAGTGAATTTAGGATCAAATCTGTTGCCAACTCTTGGCTCATTGGAAATTCAAGCCTATCAAGGTGCTCAATATAGCCTTTCATTTTCAACACATGAGCGCTAACTGAAGCACCCTCAGCCATTTTACAAGAGTGCAATGCCTTGATAGTATCATACCTTTCTTGCCTTGCTTGTTGCTGGAACATTTCCTTTAGATTGACAATCATATCATAAGTTTCCATGTTTTCCAAATTTCTGAAGTTCAGAACTCATAGTAGCTAGCATCAAGCATGCAACATCAATAGAGTCATTATGATGCTTCTCATAAGCATTCTTTTCAGCTTTAGAAGCATTATCGGTTGGTTCTTCAGGGTGAGGTTGATCCAGGACATAAAGCTTCCTTTCTTGTTTGAGAACAATTCTCAAATTTTAAACCAGTCAAGGAAATTAGTCCCAGTAAGTTTGTCCTTCGCAAGGATTGATCGCAGTGACATAGTAGAATTGTTATCATTGTTGGCCATTTACAATAAATGCAAAGTTCGTTAAGTATTTGATTATGAAAAACTAAATTAACAACCCTCAATGATAAAATCATATTAATTTAGTGAGCTAAGATCCATATTTATACTCAACTTTAAGTCAGCTTTGGCATGACGCTTAAAATTAAGTTTTTTATGTAGGTAACTCTTACCAATTGCAACTTATGCAACTCTTAAAATTTATGGGATTATGACATCATATGTCTCGGCATGTTTAAATCCCATCGCATGCCATTAGGCCCAAAACCGTTTTGATAACCTGATTAAGTTAAACCATTTTTAAACATATGGGTAGCACAATTACCCATCTCGCCTCACTAATATAACCCAATGTACTTCTACTTTAATAGAACCCACATTAAGGTGATAAAAGCCTTGACAAGTGTTCAAATATGGATGGCATGTCAACTTAAGATTTTATGTGAGGGATCTAGATAGATTAACAGATCTCATCATGCATTTAGTATCACATACTCATTGATATCATACATAGCATCACATACTTATGAAACATCATACATAGCATCTCATACATGTATATAATAAACATGTCATAGTATGACCTTATCAAGATTGATCTTCATAAGCCAATATGAAGATCAATGGTCAATCCTAGGTAATAATGAGCAACACCATAATGGACCATTATCATGTGCATAGACACCTAGCTCCTCTATCACCATGGTTGGATTGCAGTATTTTAAATGGTTTGCTTTGTCTTCTTGCTTTATTACAATAAATAAATAAATACTACTAAAAGTAAAAGAAAAATTATAATGAAACAAAATAGCATGCAGGCCATATATGTGATAATTACAACCCTTGTAAAAAATAATAAAAACCTGCCAATCATATTGGTCACAAGGCCATACCATGCACCATACAAAGCAAAGCAACACACCATGCAAAATATATCATGTTATCATATAGCATATACATATTGCATTAAAGAAAATAGGCGTGTTTTTAAAACCAATTAAATTTACAAGGCGCTCTGATTAGGTAGTACTGCGGTTCCTAAAATTTGGAGATACAATAAAGTTTCATCCTAAAATTTGATTTTATTGATCTCATCAATAAATTTAAGGCTCACATCCATACTACCATAAACAGCAATTGATAAATCCTTATTGATATGTGAATTCAGTTCATGTATTAATCTAATTAAGACATCACCGAAATCATATATCAAGATATTAAACACTTTAATTGTAATAACCCATTCGATTTTTAATCATATTAACGAATCCTTACAGGAAAGATTCATCAATTAATACCTTAGAAAATCTATTATCTATGTCGTTCGTGCAAACACTAATATATATATATATATACAAGAACGCAAACCATGCCAAGATCATATACATCTCATACATACAATCAAATATGGCAGTTTTGATTTTTATGAAAATGCAAGAGGCTCTGATACCACTGTTGGGTTACGAATGTAAAATCCTAATCTAATTGGAATGAAATTGCAGCTGAAACAAAATAAATTTATAACCCACAAAGAATCACATGCGTTTCATAAAAACCGAAAGAAGGATAAACAAAAATATTACCTTTTGTTATTACCTTTTGTTATTACCTTATTAATCAGTATGTAATCCTTCTATTCTTCTGTTGGGTTTTCTCGGATCTTCAAAGGTGCTGCCTTTCAGAAAGATGATCACCCTCTACAAGTATCCACACACGAACGGATACCAAAATGGTTTTGAATGCTAGTTCAACCATTCCATTTTTCACAAAATGAACCCATGTTTTTACTCTCTATTTTTCATCTTTAAGGCAAAAGATATGACGCTTTAAAAGCCCCAATCGACGTGACCTTTTAAATGCCCCCAATCGACGTGACCTTTCAAATGCCCCAATCGACGTTACCTTTCAAATGCCCCACAGACTGTAAACGTATATATCGAACATATATACAAGCCTGCTAGGAATTTTGGTTAACTAAGATTTTAATTGATATTTATTTAAAACTCCTTTTAAATAATAATAATTTAAATCCTTTCCTTACAAAATAAGGAATATATAATTTTAACCAAAAAAAACTTTATGGATTATTTCCTTATCCAATAAGAAAATGTAACAATTTAATTACTTGTCACAATTTAAATTACGAATTTAAATTTTCTCAAATTAAACTCGAATCTAAATGACAACTAATTATTATTTAATTTAAAATAATCTCATCATTTTAAATTATAGAGAGTAACAAATCGTAACCATTATTGTCCGTTCTTAGTGTGTGACCCTATAGGTTCAATTAACGTTGGCAGTAGTCCTAAATCACATTTTGAACCTACAAGTCATAAGCGGCCTCTAGCAAGACATTATGACTACCCAAGTTAAATGAAAAGCTCATGTTCCGAGACAACCTTAAAGTAGCTATTAACATAATCTTTTTGTCACATGATATCTTGATAGAATATAAGGCATGGAAAAGTAACCTTATATCTCTCTATCTTTAATTTCTCGAAACCCAATTAGACTGACTAAATAAATGATATTGATCTCCATCAATTCATTTGAGCATGGCCATGCATTTCTCAGTCTCAATCATCGAGGGGCCCAGAGATATCTCTTTTATAATAAGAGGGACAAATTCCATCTTAATCACTCACATCTCACTACATGATTCTTATTATGTTCAATCATAATCTTTATAATCATCCGGTTAAAGACAACGTTTGATTATGTCAAAACATAATATTCCTCATGTTGAGAACTATGGCAATCTCAGTCTAAGGATTTAACGACACAACTACTAGAGATTAACTTATGACTTTTGATCCATGTATTAATCTCAAGGCGGGTCTTGTCCAATATTTGTTCTCAACAAATACATATAAATTTGATTTGTATCTCATACACATATTCATCCCATGAATATCAATCAAATTTCATACTAATCTTAATTATTGTTATTCCCACAACAATAACCGATTAGGAACATTTAGAATAATTCATAATATTATTCAAGGAATTATTATATAATAAATGCAAATTATGATAATATTAAATGTTCATAAATATTCAAAATACCATGTCCATACAATAGGCCTAGGGCACTATTACTAACACCTTCCCCTTCTCTTTCATCTTAATTGTTGATGTTTTATTGAGAATACAGAAAAAAGCTTACTAGATTGGACACTCGCCAAGTTTCAATATATTTCTAGTTTTTATTTTGCTAATGGCATCATTATTTTTGTGCTACAAAGAGGCTCCTCGGATGTATTTGGATTTTCAAAAGAGATTTCATTTGAAATAAGGATTTTAGAATTCAAAATCAAGATCTTCTTTTAACGAGATATCTAAAATTATATGGAATTTCAAATTCCCCAAAGTAGCTATTTATAAATTTAACTCTTAAAGAGTTCATTAGCAAATCCCTCCTTAAAATCTACTTGAAAGTGATCAAAATATTTAATTTTATTTACATACCAAAATATTTACATAAATACCAGTTATTTATTTATTAATAAATAAATATTACATAGAAAAATAATATTTATAAAAATAGTATTATTATTAATATATTATCAAATATGTTATTATAATATACACAACTAATATAAATATTATTAAATTAAATATTTATGTAATTAAAATAATATTATATTTATATTTTATCACATTAAATTTTATTTTATAGTAATAATTATTAAATATTTATGATTAATTTGTATATTTGTATAAATAAAATTATTTTTAATTAATAAACTTATAAGGAAAATATGAATTTAGTTAGAAAAATTTTCTAATATTATTTAATAATAATAAAATATTTAATAAATATAATATTACATATAATATTAATATTTCATAATATTATTAATATTTGAATAGTATTAACAATAAAATACTAATATGAAATAATAAATATTGATCAGTATTATTGAAATAAATATTAAATATTTATTGCATAATATCAATATTTACATAAAAATATTAAAATATTTTAGTAAAATTATATGAATTTATAAATAATATTATAGAAAACTTTAAATCATCGGATAAATTTCATTTTCAAGAGCAACTATCTAAATAAAAAATTTATGAATTTTGGAATTTTAAATGCTGCATTTTTAAAATGCATCATCCAAATGCAACCTAAGTGGCTCCTAAGGCTATTATATTGGATTTTGAGGGTTTATTAGGTTTTAAAGTTAATTTTTATGGGAGTATTATTGTATACTTCAATATTAGTAATAAAAAGAAGAATTATTATTTCTATCTTGAATGGTAAGAAAGGCAACCTATCGTTTTCTTACCTTAGCCTCCCTCTTTGTGATTGGAAGTTACCTAAACAAGCAAAAATTCTTCTCTTGAAAGATGCAATTGAGGTTATTGGGGGAAAAAAAAAATCATTGGGTGAGAGAGGCTTATTCTAGTAACTTTATTCTTATTATTTGTCATCTTATCATGAGTTTGTGTTTAAATTACCTCAATGGGTTGATCAAATGGTTTGCATGCGAATTGATTAGAATAGAAAAGCTTTCCTTTAAAAAGAAAGGATAATATTAATGGGTTTGACTATTTTCATGAATTAGGAGACAGTATGTAAGTCCAAGAAATGATGTATAAAAATTAATGATATTTACACATTTAATAAAAGTATTTCTTGCTAAATAAGTATTGAAATTTTTCTTCATACTCCTTCGCGCCTTCAAAAAAAACCTTGTGAATTAGGTATACTACTCAAGAGAAATTTAGCATTTTAAGTCAAGAAGGTCTTTATTTCCTTTTCTTTGGTATCAAGAGATATTAATCATGATCTGAGGGGTTTTTAGAATTGCATTTTTTTTTAAGCTGGTCAATGTAAAAGGGATAAGATCATGAATAAACTTATGGTTATGTTCTACTACGCTGGGCTGTCTACCCCTTGATCTCTACTGTAGCATTCTAAAAAATTAGATTTTAATTGTGATCAATAAAACTAGAGAATAGGAAGATAGCGCATTAAACCAATCCGTCCCCGCACTAGAATTCAACATAAATAGCTTTTGGACCTTTTAAGACTTTCTCACACCAATTCAACCATCAAGACCACATATACTTAGTTTGAAAACTTTTCAACAAAGATTCCTACTCCATGAATTTTTTCTATAATTTTTAAATGAGGGCCTTTTTAACTATTTGATAATATCATGAAAATGCATCTGGCACTTACCAAGTATGCTGGTTCACTATAAAATACGTGCAGTCACAATAATCAATATGTACATTTAATTCTAACTAAGCATTTAACAAGAATCCTCATTCACTAAAAAAAATGTACATTTGCATTAAAATATATTTGCTACATCAAAGGCAAAAATATTGAAAGCTTAAAACTAGACCATTGGCAAAAATATTTGAAAGCTTAAACTAGACCATTCTTGTAGATAAATATGAGAGAGAAAAAAAAAAAAAAGCAATCCCTCGTATGTTCTTTTAAAAAAATAAAAATAAAAAAAATAATTTATAATTATTAAAATTAGATCAGATCGATCGATTAAACTGATTAAACTAGAACTCGAAGGCCAAACCGATCCAATTCTAACATAAAATTGAATCCGCAAGTTATCCAAATAACTTGATTAATTCATTAGGTCTGCTCTGAATTAGTCAATCCGGTCTAAACCGGATGGGTTACGGGTTTAATTTTATCAATGAATGCCATTTCAAATTCCGCAGTAGTTTAGCCTTCGTCCCTTGGACTTCTGAGCTTCTTCCAGTGGGATGTCGACGATCTCAAACGGGACAAGAGCCAGGGGAAGACTGATAATGGCATTACACTTCCCAATATTTGGCTTGCCAAACATAATTTTTCAGTTTGCGGCAGGTGGTGCGGATATCGACAAGGAAGCGTTCCTTCATATTCCGAGGAGAGAGTAGTAATAGGAGCCATCGGATCTGGCCCCATCGGCGTCCATCGCCATAGATCTATCGCATGGAGGGTCGGAGATCGGCGCGAGAGGTAGGGAAAGGAGGGAGAGAGACGTCCGCACGAGGAGGGACAGGAGGGAATTGGAAGAAGGAAGTTCTCAAAATCTAATTATTTTCTACTGGTTTCTTTTTTTGGCTCGGGGGAAAAATATCTTCCAAGTCCCGAAGTCCTTCGGACCAATCCTAGTGAAGGTTCGAGAATTCTCCCTTAGGAAATTCTATTTGGCCTGCTTTTTACTTAGCAGCCCCCCCCCCCCCCCCCCCTATACCACTTTAAAAAAGGGACATATTTGCCTTAAAAAATTTGGACCAAAATATCCCTATTTGCTCAGAGGTCAACACAGGCCCCCCCTCCCCCTTCCCCCCCTCCTCCCTCACTCCGGATCAAAACAGCCTCGGATCCGACCATTTATAACTTGGTTGAAGAGATTTCAACCCATAATCGAGCAATGGACAAGCAACTAGCAATTTTGGAAGGTTCTACGGTCGCAAAGGTTGGTTGATAAACCCATAATCGAATTTTTTTTTCCGTTCGTGAGTTGTTCGGCCGAGTGTGGTCAAATCTATTCGGCCACACAGGGCCGAACTAAGTCAACATGTTCGGCCCTAGTGGGCCGAACAATTCCTTCTGTTCGGCCACACTCGGCTGAACAAATAGAATTTTTCTGTTCGGCCTGCTGGGCCGAGCAGAGAGAATCTGTTCGGGCCAGCTGGGCTGAACAGATCCTGTTTGTTCGGCCTACTTGGCCAAACACAGAGTCTATGTTTGGCCAATCAGGGCCGAACAGAGACTCGGCCAAATATGGAGCGAAGGAGGGAGGAGGAAAGGGGGCGGAGGCCTTGGAGGAAGGCGAACGCCAAGGAGGAGGCGGAGCTCGGCTAAGGGAGGTGGAGGAGTCGGTTGAGAGAGGCGGAGCCGAGCGAGGGAGGGAGAGCTCACCGGGGAAGATGGCCACTACTGGGGAAGACTCGCCGGGGAAGAAGAGTCTGGGCGTGCCGGAGAAGGCCGAGAAGGAGGGGCTGCCGTGAGCCAGAGGGGGAGCGTGTCGGAAGGGGGATGCTGAGAAATTTCGTGGGGGGAGGGGTGGAGGGGAAGGGGTAGTTTAGGTATTTTCTAAATTTAGGGGGCTACTGAATAATTTTGGGGGATATTGAGTAAAAAAGAAAAAAGAAAAATGAGGGGGCTACTGAGCATTTTGTGCGGCCAAATAGAATTTCCCTTTCCCCTGCTATATATTTTCTTGAGCATCCAAAGATTGATTTGGGGTTATTTACAAGATGTCATTGGGCCGTGGAGTTTCTCTGCCCGACTAGCTCTTGGGTTTTTTTTTTTTCTTAATAATAACTTGGCCCGTTTAGAGTTGGTTCAATGCACCTTAAGTCCCTAGTTAAACTTGATTCTAGAGCTGAATTTTACACTTTTCCATTATCATGCACTTTTAGTTGATCTTAATTTTTTATTAATATTTTATTAAAAATTAATTTTTATTATTATAAATATATTTTATATTAAAATAATTGAACTGATGGTTCAATAACGATTGAACCAGTGATCCGATGACCCGAGCCTTTGGCTAGGTTGATGTCCAGCCAGGTCTAACAACTATAGGAAATATAGTAGGTCATCATTAAAAAATTCCAACTTTGAATTTATAAATGCAGCCTTACTTTCTAAGTTTATATGGCAAGTAAAATAATTGCGGCAATCACTAATCATCTCCATCAATGGTTACAGCAAGCACCATTGTTCATACATGTCACAAACCGAAATCATCTTGGTTTGAAAATCTATCTTTTCGTAATAAAATGATAGTTTGGCATTACAAACATTGAAACAACATTTAACGCTTTTAACAGCACAATAATGATGAAATGAAAATTTTGTGGTGGAATGGATCTGTCAACATTTTTACAATATAAGAAAAATCATAATTACAAAGAAGCATTAATGATTTCTTTTTTTTAAAAAAAAGAAAATAATGGTTGTTATGATCATTAAAATAACATAATACAATAAGAATCACCGTGAAACAGTTATAGCGAATATCATGAAAACAACACATAGATAGCCTAAACTATTGCATTTAAGAATTTCCATACTAGAAACCCACCTCTTTCCAAGCTGAACCATCTGTAGTCCTTTAATCGCACAATTGAACAATATGAACTTAATTTCCTGTTCAGCTTCTCTCCTACCAACTGAAATGGGGTGCCTGCATGAAAAAATAGAAAATGGCAAATGCCATTTGGGCTAATGCCTCTTAATATTTCACAAACAGGCAGAAAGCCTGATTATCATTCCAGTGTGTGATCAGTTACCACCTAAAAACAGATTGAATCAGGATCGGACAACAAACTGAAAAAGGAAGAAAAGTGTGAAACTACTATGCTCTGACAGCATCAATTGCTTTAATAATTGTTAAAAATTCCCTCCACAGCTGTGCCCCAATTGCATCTTAACCAAGAAGCAAGGTTCTTCAATCTGATTCTTCTTTTTATTTTTCTTTTTTTTTTTTTTTTTTTTTTTTTTTTTTTTTTTTTTGGGGGGGGGGGGGGGGGGGGGGGGTTTATATAATGATAACCGGTAAGTGTCATCCTATGAAGTATAGACAAGTACAGCCCAACTTGCGATCACCACTTATTCAACAACATCATACAAAACAAGACAAGAGGTACTTGAACAAGGACCCTCGGAAGCCCATCTCTATAATAATGGCAACAATAAGCAGAACTCTCCAAAATATGAATCCATTACCCAGAAGGAAAGATGAAAGTAAGGATGTGCGGATGGTGTGCCTCAGTAGGTATAGCCTTTCTGGAACATTCCTTTCTTGGCCTCCTGGCTTTCACCCTCTGCAGAGTAACGACCAAGCTGGGAGAGTTGGCCTTGGCACGGACCAAGAGAGCTTTATGTGCAGCTTTTACATTCTCTGGGAGCCCCTGCCCATGTCTTCAAGACTGTGTTCTGGAGGGCTCGTGCGTATGAGAACGAGACGTGCCATGGGTTAGGGCCTTGGTTCATTGCATTCAAGTTTAGAGTTGCTTCCATCTCAGACTGCCCTCCTGACAAAAACTGCAAACATTGGTAGGAGTAACATCTTGTTAATTGCAACAAGCATCATCCATGCACAAAAAAAAAAAATAAATAAATCAGCCCAAAATTAAATGACAAGGATCACTGTTTCCAATCATCACTTTCCAGGATCCAGTATGCAAACAAGGATATATATACAGATCAAGATTATACTCATGATTTATCCAATGCCAATGGAACGAGGATTGGAGTTTTGCCAACATATATATTCAACTAGAGAGAGAACAAATCCATAACAGAAAATTGATAGCAAAATCAAGTAGGGAGTTACCATGATTCCAGGGACTGCTGGTGGTACCCTGCGGTTCAACATCTTGAGTGTATATTTAGCAATGGTTTCAGGAGATGCCTTCTCTTTGTGTTCAGCACCAGGGGTCACCATACTAGGTTTCAGTAGGATTCCCTCGAACACCACATTATTTTGGGTCAAGTAATAGAAAACTTCTGCTCATACATTTTCTGCCACCTCTGGTGTCCTTTCCATTGAGTGGTCTCCATCAAGTAGGATCTCAGGTTCTACAATTGGCACCAAACCATTATCCTGCAAAACATGAAGATAAACATTGCCCAGGCTACAATCATTTAACTTGATAGTGTAAATTATGGGTCAGAAGTAAAGAAGAAAGATCTAATGTAGAATGAAAAGTGAGAGAGATTCTCTAATGGTCCCATTTTTTTCCCTTCTTCACCATAAGAGTCCCCTGCCATTAACCAATTATAATTAAATCCTTTTATTTTTATCAAATGACAATTTTGATCTCAGATTTGTACATTTCCACATTAATGTCCCCAATATGGTAATCTGGAGAAAAGAAAATAAATTCAAATAATTAATTCACAAATTATACCATATTTTGCACTTCGAAATTACTAATCCAATGGAAACATAGAAATTGGAGAATAAATATGAATTCATGCATGCATTAACTGAAAATATAGACAATTTCATAAGAATAAAAGAACATAGTGAGGTAAACTTTCAAACTATTGCTTTTAACTCAATTAAAAAAGAAAAAAGAAGAAAGTGTGTGCATGTGTAATCAACTTGAGAACAGAATAATACTTGATTATTCTCTTCAACAAATAAGTAAAATACCTAGGAAGAACTTTGCCACATATGATACAATCAGTAAAAAGTATTATCACCACATAACTTCCAATATATTTTCAGTTTGTTGCAAATATTAGATCACTTGCTTATATCATATATTTCTCTTTCTATAGAAGTCAAAAGAAAAGATAATACAATACAATCCTTTTAAGGTCATCTCTTTCGCATTTCAATTTAAATGGTTTTTCTCCCATATTTTTTGGGTTGAATAATTTTTGTCTCCCATATTTTTTTGGTGAATAGTTTTTCTTCCATGTTTGATGGTAGCATTTGCTGTAAGAAAAATTGTTATTTTGCTGGTCCTTCCCAGCCACACCACTTTGACAGGCCTCTTTCTTTTCATCTTCTGCATTTAGTATTTGCACCAAACCAATCAGTTTCAAACCCACTTGTGACCTACATGAGCCCCAGCTATGACCAATCATTCCTGAAAATGTACTCAGTATGGCAATGAAGGATGACCAGACAGGCAATGGCTGCACACATTCCTTCATTAAGATACAGTCAATATTTTAAAAAGGAAAACAAGAAGGGGGAATTCCATGCCTTGGTTACGTCCTTTTGTCATGCTGATAAAATGTTCTTACATGGAAGATCCATACTACCATGACAAAAATAGCCACTAATCTAGCAACATCTCTACTAAATAATTCAAATGGTCTGACTTGAGAGTATATGCATATTAATCATACCACAATAACTTGCGAGGACAACATGTGATGGACAAAAAGCGGCTATTTAGCACACTTATTTTCATTTTGGAAGCAATTTAGCACTGTAATGTTTTCATAGCATCCACTTATGACTGGTGAAGCTAACAGAGTACACTATTCATGCAAAATAACTACTTCTGTAACTGACTGCTTGAGAACAAGGGACTCAAAGGGGATATATTAAGTGTTATCAATACAGCACATGAATGATCGGGTTTAAAAGGACAAAACCACCATCATTTTTCCCCACAATCCAGGAAAATCAGGCATTTGCTGCTGGAAAAGGAAGCCTGTCTACCTGAGAAATTGCAGCATAACGAGCAAGCCCCCATGCCGCCTCTTTAACAGCCAAAGCAGAAGGACCGCAAGGAATGCTAACCACTGTTCGCCTGTAAGCAAAATGACAAAATGAATCCTTGTAGAGGCATAAAACCCAAGCTAGCTACTAGCTCACTAAAGATAGAAGTCATGATAACAATAAGAAGAAAAAGAACCATAGAGATACTTTTCTTGGTCAGCTTATTTTATAGATGGGGTTAGACTGACCACTTAGCAAAACGAGCCCCTTGTTTGTAATATTCAGCACATCTTGAGGCCAATCCATCTAAACCTTGGCACCAAGATTCATTATTTGATCCAGGTAATGGAACCAATCCCTAAAAAGGGAACAGAAAAGATGCAGCTATATTAAATATTATAAGATTTTAATCAATCAGAAAGTTCATCCTAAACAAGATGGATATGTGCAAAAAAAATATAACCAAAGAATCAAGAAACAAACAAGATATAATTTGAAACAGAAATACCTTATCTACTTTAATACCAGGCATGATCTTGTCTTCACACAAGCAATCCACAAACTTCTTTCCATCTGTTGTGGACTGGTAAAGTGTTTCCTCAAACAGAATGGCCCCAGAAATATATTCACCTAACCCAGGAGTGGTCAGCAAAAGTTGTCTATATGCTTGGCGGTTGGCTTCTGTATTGTTCAAGCCAATCGAAGCAAGTCTCTTCCCACAAGTAGCATTTGATTCATCAATAGCAAGGATTCCACGTCCAGGAGAAGCAATAGATTTCTGCAGTACAATCATGTGAGTTATGAATAGAAAGCACTCTCCAAACTTCACCATTCAAGCTTTGCTCCTTGTTTGCCAATTATCTAGACTACAAATGAACATGGTTCACCTTGACGGATATACATACACAAGACAGCAGATGGGGAAAGCACAAAACTAAGGAAAACGAGCCAGTGAAAATCAAGTAGCAACACCAATATCACATAAAACTTACCATCACATAACGTGCGATGGAAAAAGATAAGTAGCCTCAAATATAAGTTAAATAATAAAAGACAATGCAATTTTGTTAACACAGAGAAATTTTTATATCTTACCATATGACTATTGACAGCTGACACCAGATCCAAATGATCTGATCCCATAAAGTTTCAGGATAAAGAAAAACATTTTATAAAAAAAATACAGAGAAGTTAGATCAATCTGTGAAAAATTCAAACCATTTACAAGTCAATATCCTCTCTAAATTATCACTGTTAAGCAACTAACTAACAGCAATAATACTTATAGTAAAGGTAACAGTAATTCAATATGAACATCATGGCTTCTCCAATCTATCTAATATTGATCTTGTATTTCCTGTTTAAATGTTGGTCCCTGCACAAGACCAACAAAATAAAAATGGTGTTAAAATCCCTTCTAATCACTCATCCAATTCTTCCTCAGTCTTCTTTCCTCCCTTCAAACCTTTGACAAGGACCAAATCCTAACCAAGCCCCTCTCTAGCTTAACGAAATATTAAATTGGCAGGCTACTTATCAAACAGCTAAATCGAGGACCTCAAAATAAGACCACTATTGTAGTCATCTCATCATTGAATCAGTGATCCAAATAATTTATCCTACTTGACACCACAACTTCGTAGGATTTGAAGCCTTCCATTCACCAGCATGCAAGACATCCATCATTATATCAACAAATAACTGAGCAATAAAATAAAATGTAAATTCAATAGATAAAAATGTCCAAGACAAAACTCCATAAAATCTTTAGGACATCACAATTATTTTTCAATACTAAATACAACATAATCAAAAGGGATTTTAACTTAGAACAAAGACTTCTCTTTTTTAACTACGCACTCGTCCATCAGCACCCTATCAAAACTATGGCTCTGGATCTGAAAGGAGAAAGATAATAAATTTACACTGTAAGTCAATAAATGGTATGACAGCTTAGTAAGCAATGACACCTTAACTAGATAATTTACATTGTAAGTCAATAAATTTTCTTAAGAAGCATGCCACGCAGATGGTTAATTCATTATGTCAAAATACAATAAATTATCTAGAAACCCAGCTTTTAGAAACAACATGAAAGAAAGTTCAATGGATACAAACAAGCTGGTTGAATGACTGGAAGGAGCAGAACTTTGGAGGTATTTTCCTAGGCAAATCCTAGTTGATTGTGTTCAAACTCTAATGGATATTCTGGAATAGTTTTTAGTTTGAATGAACTCGAGACAGGATTTCTTCAGGTACTTAACTGCAGAGTACCTCTCAAGAATGCACCTATATAAGTGTGATAGTATAGGGAATTGTGTACGGGTATATATATATATATATTGAACTCTAGGACACTCATTAACCTGAGATACTTGGGCATGATTTTAATGTGCCACCCTAAGTACAACCTTTAACAAGCCTCAAACCATGCATGTGTCTAATAAAAGTCTGAACTAAAAGAGCCTAGTTCAAGGACTTTGGTTCACTAGGGTATCCTTCAAATGGATCAGTCTACAGTAAATGAAGGTGCAAGCCTGAAAGGCACTCCACCCATTGCATAGTGAACATCACTCAGAAGATCTGATATGCAATATTCTTTTTATCTTTCCAAAGTTTTGAATTATGTGGGGGATTGTTATAAATTTAAATGTTCCAAACTTTCTATTATTTTTCCATTTGATTCGATTCTTTTTCTCTTTTTAAAAGTCCCTTTCACTTTGGTATTTTGTCTTTTAGTTCCTGGCCTTGACATGTATCTGTCTCTGACACATTTCCTGTTACATATTTTAAAACCACCCATTTTATATGTTGGAAGGGTATTTTGGTAGGGTTTCTGGGGAAACCAAATTAACACCATGATCCTTTGATCATATTCCCTGCAGTTTTGTAAATAGAATGTTTCTCCTATGGTGAAGACTCGTTTTACTTTAAAGTTCCCTGTTTAAGACAGAAACCTACAGAAAGCAGCCTTCCTCTTTGCTCATGCTATGCTCATGCTTTTTTTTTCCATGGGTGCAGTAGTTACCAAGGAATAAGAGAGCATATGGTCATTTTTTTAGTGGATGCAGTAGTTACCGAGGAGTAAGAGAGCATATTCACCGCATGCTCCATGAGAGGCTCAATCTACTCAAAGGACAGCATCAGAAATGCGCTTCCACAACCCAGGGCACTACTAAACCTATTCTTTTATTTAGTTTTCCTAGTTAATATTAAATAATAAATCCTATAGAACATAAGCTAAAAGATCATACAAGCAAATGGATCGTTAAAGCACTCATTTGTCCTTTGTTTCTGTAGGTATCAGTCTGTAGCCGTGGAACAGGGGAGACGGACTCACCTGATTCACGGCGGCGCAGCGGGTGCCTCCGGCGAGGATCGTCATCGTCGGGGGGGCTACAGAGTCCCCGGAGATGCCCACACCCCTGGGCCGCGGTGCCGGAGAGGGAGAAGGCAATGGGCGTAGAGAAGAAGCCGGTATTCTTCTCTGTCTCGCTGCATAACCGGGAGCTCGTCTCCCCTTCTTATAGACCCTTTCCGGGAGACAACCCATTTAAGGTTTTGGGTGGATGTCCTCCGGTCGGGGTCTCGGAAGGAGGAGCACGCCGTGTTCCTCATGGGCGGCTCCATCCCAGCCGCAGGAGAAACAGGGGAACAGGGGCTGAAACAGTTTCAGCCCCTGTTTCGTAACAATCTCCCACTCGTTCACACAGGACCTTACATTTAATGCCATCTGACCTCTCTCCTCTTGCAGTGCAATGGGGTGTGCGACCGACGAAATTCACACACAGTGACACATAGCGAAAATGCTGCACTTAGTTAATGAATAACTAATGCAGTACATTAATCGATGCAATCCAATCTCGTCCGTATCCCAGAAAATCCGACACACCATAATCAAGTACTCTCAATCCCTCAAGCATTTAACTTGAGTAGTACTTGAAAAACACTAAGTCAAGTATTTGTGTCCATAATCATATGCGACTCACGCACATGATTGCTCAGGCTATGGATCACAACAGATAAGGTGCGGTCGCGAATAATCTTCCTTGAACGCTCATACCAATCCATCTTTGTCCAGTTGACTTCCTAGGATTATCTCATGTGGCCGTATTAATTTCATGACCCTGGAGGATAAGGCTAAGAAAGTCATCCTGAACTCTAACTTCATGATATAGGCTCAAGTCCAAGGACACTACAAAGTTGTAGGGCTCACACGGTAACGGAGAGGGAGTATCCCGTTACCCCTACTGGTCGACTTTAGCACATGCAACATAATGCATGTTACGTGGAGCTCCCACTCAATGGGCTATGTCATACTCAAACACCATACGAACATAAGTCCAGGCATCACAAAGTTGCCTGACTTGAGCACACACCAATGCTCCCAGTTCGGCTACAATAGGCTTTAGCACCGATCTGTGGACATACATGTACATACTCCGTACTCGACTCTTTGAGTCTCATCTCAGTCCAAACTGAGGCGACTTATTATAATAATTTATGTAGCCCATTTTGTAACTTATGCAATCTGCAACTCATGCAGTCTGTAACTCATACAGTATCATATGCAACCCATGCATTCACTCAAGCATCTATCATGGCTACTTTAGTCTCATCCTGCCCACTACAAAAGTGTCAGGTTGATCACCCCTGTAGTGGGCTGAACAAAGCCTGACATTTATACATATATGTGCCTGCCAATATGAACTCATCATGATAATAATGAAAACAAACATTTCATTTTATCATAAATAACACATAGTCTACAATATCCATACAATCCCTGTCTGTCAGAACAATGCAGACCCAGACTCCTCATATGAGTCTGGAAGACATTTCTAGCAATAGGCTTAGTCAATGGATCAGCCAACATCCTGCTAGTAGAGATATGTCTAAGGGTAACCTCTCCTTGCTTGACCATATCTCGAATGAAGTGATATCTAATGTCAATATGCTTAGACCTTCTATGATACTTGGAATCTTTAGCATATTGCAATGCTGCCATGCTATCGGAACATATCTGAATAGTCTTATGAGCACTGGCTGATATCTCAAGTCGACTCAAGAACCTCCTCAGCCACACGGCCTCCTGGACAGCAGCCAAACAAGCAATGCATTCGGCTTCCATGATGGACAGGGCTATGCAGTTCTGTTTCTTACTGCACCAAGAGACAGCTCCACCTCCAAAGATGAACACATATCCTGAAGTGGATTTACGCTCTATCTCTATCACCAGCAAAAACCCTTTAATCTCAAATCCCCTCCTTGATAATATAGGGCGAGATTAGCAGTACCATGAAGGTAGCGAAAAATCCTCTTTACTGCTTCCCAATGAGCAAGCCCTGGGTTGCTTTGGTACCGACTGACCAAGCCTACCGCAAAGCTAATGTCAGGACGTGTACACAACATAGTATACATCAAACTTCCCACAGCACTCATATAGGGAATCCTGCTCATCTTCTCTCTCTCCTCATTCGTTCTAGGGCACTGGTCAATACTCAAAGTGCAGGCCTTCTCTATTGGGGTATCAACAGGTTTTGAATAGTGCATTCGGAATTGTTCCAAGATTTTTTAAATATAAGTTTCTTGAGACAGACCAAGAAACTTCTTAGCACGATTCCTTAGGATCCTCACTCCTAGCACAAAATTCGCCTCACCCATATCCTTCATCTCAAAAACGGAGGACGGCCACTCCTTAGTGGCATTGATCACCCCTATAGAACTTCCAGCTATTAGGATATCATCCACATACAGCGCTAAAAATAGAATCCCATCGTCTAATTTCTTAATGTATACACAATGGCCCTCTTCAATCATAGTTAAGCCAATCGATGTAATGGCTTCATAAAATTTGAAGTACCACTATCTGGATGATTGCTTGAGACCATATATGGATCTTTTAAGGCGGCACACTTTGCCCTCCTTTCCTTTAGCCATAAAACCCAAAGGTTGATCCATGTAGATTTCTTCATCCAGGCTTCATTAAGAAACGCTGTCTTGACATCCATCTGATGTAGCTCCAAATCTAAATGAGCCACTATAGCTAGGATCAAGCGAATTGAGGCAAATCTCACCATAGGAGAAAATGTCTCCTCATAGTCCACACCCTCCATCTGGGTATAGCCCTTCGCCACAAGTCGGGCCTTGTACTTGCCGATTGACCCATCAGCCTTGCGCTTTATCTTTAGGACCCACTTATTTCCTATAGATTTGCGTCCAGACGGTAAGTCTACCAGGTCCCACACATGGTTCCTATCTATAGACTCCATCTCATCTTCCATAGCAGCTAGCCACTCTTTACGAACTGATGAATCAAGTGCCTCATGAACAGAGACTGGCTCATCTAGATCCAACGGGGCACAGAGAAACACATTCCCTTCGACCTCAAAGTATCGCTGTGGAACTATTCCACGTGTACTTCTCCGTAACAATGATCTAGACTTTGAGAGCTAATCCCTGAAGGTACATTAACCCTCATGGGTGAGCTCCCACTAGGCTTAGCCTGTGCGCTCCCACTGTCTGGTGCGGCACTCCCACTGGGCCCAGCCTGTGCGCTCCCACTATCTGTGGTGATATCTGGAACATGCCGTAATGCCCCTCCCTCACTAGAGATAGTAGGAAGGTCCTCCTGTAACTCATACAGGGTTAGGTCCTTCTTGATCTCACCAATGCTTGGAAATTCATTCTCTATGAATTTCACATCTCTGGACTCTATTTCAGTCAGTCCTCCATCAGGATGTTCACCATACATCACGTAACCCTTAAATTTTAAGGGTACATAATGAATACCTTTTTGCTAGCCTTAGGACCTAGCTTTCCCAACTTATGGGAGATGTTGTGAACGTATCCTGCTGAACCCCATGGGCGCATATGATCTACATAAGATCTCGCGCCATACCATAACTCATATGGTGTAGAGGATACCGATTTACTAGGTATGGTTAAGGATGTAGGCAGCAGTCAAAAGTGCATCATCCCAGAAACTAATCGGGAGATTTGCCTGCGCCATAATTGAGCTAACCATATCCAGTAAAGTCCTGTTTCGACGCTCTACAACACCATTTTGCTGTGGCATCCCAGGAATGGTGAGCTGCCTGCGTATCCCTTTCTCCTCACAAAGCCTCTGAAATTGATCAGATAAATATTTGCGACCTCTATCAATCCGGAGAGACTTCAAAGTCTTCTCCTTATGATTTTCCACCTCAGCTAAGAAGCGACGGAAACAATCCAGCACTTCATAGCGGTAGGAGATTAGGTACACATACCCAAATCGCGAATAATCATCGATGAATGCGAGGAAATAAGATGCGCCATGGCGTGCTCTAACACTTATAGGTCCATAGATATCTGAGTGTACTAGCTCTAATGGCTGAGAGGCCCTAGAAGCCTTACCAAAAGGCTTTCTTGATGCCTTTCCTGCCAAACAAGACTCACACACAAGGAGGCTTATTTTGCTGAGGGGGCCTAATAGCCCTTCTCTAGCCATCCGTGCCATCCTATCTTGGCCCACATGACCAAGTCTGGCATGCCATAGTGAAGAATTATCACATGCAGGAAAAGAAGCACAAGCATATGAAGAGTAAGATTCAGATATTTCCACATCAAGTCTGAAAAACCCATATGATAAATAGCCACAAAAGGATAACACACCATTCAGATACATAGACATACGATCACCAGAAAAACAAAAGGTATAGCAAGAGCTAACAGGGCAAGTACATAGCACATATTACACCGGATAGTTGGACGTACAAAACATCATGTAGGAGCAATACATGTCCTCCTCACAACCTAATGCGATATGCTCCTACACCCAACACCTGCTTATGCAGGCCGTTCCCAAGAACAACATATTTGGTGCCTGTAGAAATCCGGTGAAAATCCACAAAACCAACTCGATCCGAACTATGTGTTTGTTCGCTCCCGTATCTACGATCCAATCAGGGAGAGTGTCAGCAACTAATGCATAAGAACAAACATAGAGAGAGGTTAATGTGGAATATACCTTCTTTGGTCTATGCATTCACGAGCGAAGTGGCCTTTCATACCATAGTTGTAGCATTTGATCTTTGCCACATTCTTCTTACCCTTTGGTTGGCCTTTCTTAGGCTTGGCTACCTTCTTTTCCTTGAAACTCTGTGAACCTTTCTTGTCACTTATTTACTCCTTCTACCTCTGGAATGCGAAGCTCCAGAGTGAGCCACATAGGCAGAGGAGTGGGAAGTCTCTATGCGCTCAGCCTCCAGCTCGAGATGACGAGATATGTCCTCAAAAGTCTTGATGTGCTCACTATGAGTCATCAAGAGCTTCATCTGACTTCACTGAGGGTCAGGCAGCGAACGAATCACTGCAAGGACCTTCTGCTCCTCAGTGAGATCAACTCTAGCCTCCCTCATCCCTAATCATGCCACTCATCATGCGGAGATGTTCAGACATTGAATGATTAGGATCTTTGACATGTTGCATAAATTTGAGGTTCAAGGCCCACAGCCTTGTTGCTGAGGTCTAACCAAACCGAATCTTGAGCTGGTTCCACATATCCTAGGCAGTTGAAAATCCTTCAAAATCTCCAATTAGGTCATTGTGCATATAGCTTAACATAGTGAAGCATGCACAACGATCCTTCTTTACCCATTTTTATAGACTTTGTGATCCTGACGGTTCTGCTCAGAGGTACCAGGTTCTGGTGATGTCATACTATGTGTTAAGGTTTCCAAGACTTCTTGCTCATTGAGTAGATATTGGATCTTTCGGTGTCACACATTATAATTTTGTTCTTCCAATTTTTTGCCTCTATCGAGGCCAGCTATACCAGATCGGGAGGCCATCACTATATTTGGTCAAGCAAAATATGGACATTAGGCATATAATCAGTGTATATCTCTATTTGAAAAATATTCGGATTTCAAAATCTTACTTATAAATGAGATCGAAAATTTTGCTAAGCTCAAATCATCACTCATTTAATAAGATAGAACATTGAATCCAATAATTTTTCATAGAACATATCTATGTTGTCCACAAAATCGGCATTGGAACAAATCCGTGTATGCTACATCTAGCATATATTTCATATCAACTAAAGATATAAATTAATATATATTATTTATGCACCAAGCATAAATAAACATGCTTGTAGAAAATACATAACAATTTATATAAATGCCCTTATGCACTAATCATAAATTATTATGTCAACAATAATAAGATGCAAAAAAATGCATAAATCATATTTATATACTAAGAATAAATAATTATGCAACCAGAAAAATTTTATAAAAAAAATCAGACAGAATGGCAACAAAAATATTCATGCATAGAGCATAAACCCCCATGCCACATCAAAAAAATTTCTAATAAATTTTTTATGATATTTTATAAATTTTTCTAATTTTTTTATAATTTTTTATGATTTTTCTACATTTTTCTACATTTTTTTCTAATTTTCCCAGATTTTATGTAATTTTAAAATACTCAGAAAATCTAAAAAACAATTTAAATGCCACGCAGGCATTGACATCAGCTGGGCCTGACACATGGATTGCCATGTAGGTGGGTGCGTAGCCACGTAAGCTGCCACGTCACAGGCAATGTTCTCGATTTTTTTATTATTAAATCGTGGGGAAAAGATGGCAATGCCCCTGCTAAGTTATTGAATTTACGGATGATGCCACCCATAAATTCCTGAATGCAGCCGTGCGCGCTGCTCGCATGGCCACGAGGCAGGGCCGTCCTGGCCCTTCGGCGGCCGGGACGGAGCTCCGGACAGGGAAAGGAGGACCGCCAGCCTCCGGAGGAGTTTCGGCAGCCCCGCGTCCCACGACGCACAGAGACCCGCCGCCCATCATGGCAGTGGACTCAACTTCCCCGGCCCTCCGGCAGCTGGGGAAGAGAGGGGGGACCCCGGCGTCGGCGGAGACGACGCCGGTGGCCGTTCCGGGGTCCGATGGCCTCGAACGGCCATCGGCAAAATTTTTTTTTGACTGCGGCTGCCGTGGCCGTAGCAGAGGGGCAGGCGGCGGTGTGCGGCCACCGCTGCCTACTCCTCCGCCCCTTCCCCCTCACCGGCCAATGCCCGAAACGTGGTGACAGCCGGCGAGGCTCTGATACCACTGTAGGTATCGGTCTGTAACCGTGGAACAGAGAGACGGACTCACCTGATTCACGGCGACGCAGCGGGTACCTCCGATAAGGATCGTTGATCATCGGGGGGGCTACAAGAGTCCCCGGAGATGCCCACACCCCTAGGCCGCGGTGCCAGAGAAGGAGAAGGCAATGGGCGGTAGAGAAGAAGCTGGTATTCTTCTCTATCTTGCTGCATAACCGGAAGCTCGTCTCCCCTTCTGATAGACCCTTTCCGGAAGACAACCCATTTAAGGTTTTGGGTGGACGTCACCTCCGGTCGGGGTCTCGAAGGAGGAGCATGCCGTGTTCCTCGTGGGCGGCTCCATCCCAGCGGTAGGAGAAACGGAAACAGGGGCTGAAACAGTTTTGTAACAGTTTCCTTGAGTGAAAGATAAATGAATTATTTTTATTTGAGCTTTCCCTTTCAGGAACAGAATAAATTCAGTATGGTGGATGTTATGGCAAAGCAACATTATACTTGTATTTCCCTTGTAGCTTCCATATTGATTCTAAATTTGGCGTTTTATCGCTCAACTGACAACTGCTGACGATTACAATGCTTGACCTTTTCTTGTCAGTCATGCCTTGCATAACAGATTAAAACAAGATCTATTCAAAATAATTAATTTCTAGATGATAGAATAATAGAAAAAAGAAAACACGAACTGCATTGGTCTTGTATTTAATCAAAAAATCAAAAGAGATTAAAATACAGCATCGGGTATTATTTTCAGAACTTATTATGAGACCAATATCTGAGACAGGAAAGCAAAAGGATGATAAAAAAACGAATTTAAATACGCAACAAAATCAGGATATAAGTACTTTATCAAGCATATTCAAACAACAAATATCGCGAAACCCTCAATTCTATAACTCCCAGAAAAGCCCACGAACCAAAATGACGCAAATTACAAACTCCCGGGAAACAAGTATATCAGAGATCGTCGTAGATCAAAATTAAAGCTTCAAAAAAATCAGAAAAGAGAACATACGGGAAAAGATAGCATGTAAAATCGAAGGCAAGCGAAGATTATGTAAAATAGTTGGGCTTGGAATGTAGAGATAGGGTTCGGGCAACTCACGGCAGTCTGGACGAGCTCGTGGGTGTAAGACCCGGCCCGGACCGGCAGGGCATGCCGCCGGACAGCCGGACGGATGCAAACCCGATCCAACGGCTTCCTGCCCCCAATCCATTGGCTGGACGGAGCGCTCAGCTTCACCGCCGCCATCTCTCTCTCTCTTTCCCCCTCTCTCTCTTTTCCCCCTCTCTCTCTTTTCGAGATCGCGAGAAAAGAATGGTTTTCTCTCTCATGCGCTCCGGAGCGGAAGGTACGATCGAGGCAAAATTTTTGGGGCGTACTTCTCCGATCCTACTTGATACACTGTTTCGATGGATTTCTACGATACCTCCATTCGTTTAAGGCAGTGTTTGGAGTAGAAAATAAAAAAAAAAATATTTACAAAATAATTAAAAATAAATTTAATTTAAAAAATAATTTATTATTAGTCCTAGCATAATTAATCATAGTTAATCATGAATTATTCTTTCAATTTATTTTCTAAAAAATATAGAAATAATTGATTATTCCTTCAAATAAAAGTAAAAAAAACAGTATTCTATGGGTTTACCTTTTTGCATTTAATATGATCAGGATAGTTAAGAAATATTTCTAGAAACTTTATCTCGTATATTTATGCATGAATAATATTTTTTTATTAAATGCTACCTTAATCGGACGACATGAAAATGATGAGATTGTTGTGGAGCGCGGTACTTGATAGTCGGAGGGTAACCAGGGAGCCTCTGGTCGTAGGGTGACAACTCCATGTCCGAAATTAGATGCAGTAGTGTATAGTTTTTGATACCAAGTAATATGATTACGTTGTACCATTAAAAATTATATTTAATATATCATCAAATAAATACTAAACTAAATGAACCGGTTTTGAGCTGATCTATTATTGTTTTGTATCTGTTGGGGAGATTGTTGAGAATTTGTTGCCCCAATCTTATTGATTTTGATGATTACCAAAAGTCATGAGTATATTAAAAGATGTAATGAGTTTATTTACATGAGCCATGAATTTATCAATGAGCATGTTAAAGTATAACTTAATCTATTTTGAAAGTAACTTCAAGCTCCATATTTAAGCTTTCAAAAAGAAATTTTATACTTCATATTATAATCAATGAGTTTTTGGAACATTTCTTGAATTGATTACTAATGTCAATTTTATTTTATTCAAGTCAAAATAATGATTTAAAATGAATCTGGAATGAATTTAAATTCAATCAGAAAATTCTCTGATTTTTGATACGTTCCGGAGCCGACTCTTGAGTTTCAGAGTCGACTCACTTAGAGTACAGAAATGACTGGTCTGTCTCGAGTCGACCCATGTAATTTCTCGAGTCGACCCCGATTCTGTCGAGCCGACTCCATGACTGTGTGAGTCGACTCCGCTCAGACACCAGAGGTGTGTTTTTCTGAGCATTTCGCAAGTCGACCCCTTGCATTTCATGGGTCGACTCCCGACTGTCAGGAGTCGACACTTTATTTTTGATGAGTCGACCCTCTAACTTTCTGTGCATTTCTATTTTTGGTATCACGACTTCGAGCCGACTCGCGGAAAGCAGGAGTCGACTCCAGCAAATCTGGGCGAGATTTTTTCGAATGCCAACTTAGCGTCAACGGTAAGATTTTTAATTAACGGCTATTTTTCTTTATTTCTAACGGCTATATTTTTGCAGATCTATAAATAGAGAAGCTGTTTTCAAATCAAAGATATACAAATAGAGAGATATTTACTTCAAGAGAAAAGAAGAGAAAAATCGGAAAAACAGAGCTTCATTTGAAAAAAATCCGTGATTCAAAATAGAGTGAAAGAAAGAGTGTGAAATCAAAGGAAGCTCCTTCTGTGCTCAAGCTCAACAATCCAAGGAAGCTTCAGAAGAAAATCCAAGAGCTATTCAAGAGCATCTCAAAAGATTTCTACATTTGAAGAAAAAGCTCAAATCACCTCCAACATACTGTCCGTGAAGAATCCGAGCTGAGGCCCGATTCTACACTTCAAAGGAGTTGAGGAAAAGAAGAAAAGAAGAAAAGCTCAAAGCCAACCAACTGCAAATCAGGCTTTTCTAAACTTTGTTCTTATTTTTGATTATCTGCTCATAGAGGAGCTTTGTAATTGAAATACAACATTTCTATTATTTGTGTCTAGTTCAATCTGGGGGATTGAACTAGAGGAGGTAGTCTTACCTCGGTACAAGCTTGATTAAGCTTATGTTAGGGGTTTTTGTGCTGGTGAGCCCTTGAAAACCGCTGGGTTCATTGTGATCCCGGGAAAACAATAAGTTAAAGTTGTGAGCTTGTAAAACAACTCGGCTGTAATCTAGGAAGATTATAGTGTGGACCCAAGTGAATCTTGGGAGTGGACGTAGGTGTTGGATACACCGAACCACTATAAAATCTTTGTGTTTGCCGTGCTTTCATTGACTCTTTCTCTATCTGCTTTATTCACAGCACTTTGTATTTACATTGCATTTTGCCTTCATTCTTCTTAAGCAAACTATTTTAAAAAGGCTAAAATTTTAAAAACCCAATTCACCCCCCCCCCCCCCTCTTGGGTTGTCATCTGGGCCAACAATTGGTATCAGAGCTAGTGCTCATTAGATTTTGATCACACGATCAAGAGCTAAAGTTCCAAATGGCAACACAAGTTGGATCATTTGCTGAAGGTCATTCTACGAATAGACCTCCACTGTTTAATGGTTCAAATTATTCATATTGGAAAGCTAGAATGAGGATATTCATTCAAGCTTCTGATTATGAGCTATGGGGTGTTATAATCAATGGACCAGTACACCCACACATGTTATTGATGGCACTATTGTTCCTAAGCCCGAAAGGGACTGGAATGATAATGATAGGAAGATGGCACAGCTTAACGCTAAAGCCATGAATGTCTTATATTGCTCCTTAGATGCTAATGAATTTAATAGAATCTCCACATGTAATTCTGCAAAGGAGATTTGGATAGATTAGATGTTACCCATGAGGGTACCAATCAAGTAAAAGAATCTAAAATTAATATTCTTGTTCATAAATATGAATTGTTTAGCATGGAACAATCTGAAACCATTGCATGCATGTACACTAGATTTACAGATATTGTTAATGGTTTGAAAAAAGTCTTGGTAAGACATATACTAACTCAGAACTTGTTTGAAAAATTCTTAGGTCATACCAAGATCATAGGAAGCAAAATGACAGCAATCCAAGAAGCAAAGGACCTCAACATTTACCTTTAGAGGAGCTTCTAGGATCACTTATACCCATGAGCTGACTATGAGGCAGCATGTAGAGGAGGACACAAAGAAGAAGAAAGTAATTGCCCTCAAAGCTGCAAAAGAAGAAGAGAGTAGCAGTGATGATGATGATAGTGATGAAGAGACTCTCTCTTAGCTAAGAAATTTAAAGATTCATGAGGAGAAAGAAATCCTTTCACAAGAAGAAATTTGGAGCTAAGTGGGAAGGAGAAAGGATAAGAACAAGGACAAGGACAAAGAAAAAGAGAAAGACCCCTTAACTTGCTATGAGTGTAATAAACCAGGGCACTTTAGGAATGAATGTCCTAAATTGAAGAAAGCCTACAAAAGAAAAAGAAGGCTTATGTGGCGACTTGGAGTGACAGAGGAATCTCTTCCGAAGAAGAAGACAAAAGGAAGTCGCAAACGTATGTTTTATGGCGACGACAACGATGAGGTAAGTTCCGATAACCCTTGCGATGAGTTTGCTTTTGATGAACTATTTGATGCTTTTAATGAACTTGTCGGGGATTTAAGGTTTTGAAAAAGAAATACAAGATTTTGAAAAAATGAAATTTACCTTCATTAAAGAAAAGGAAGATCTTAATAATGAAGTTAGAAACTTAATCTAAAATGAGCTTTGGTAAAAGATAAAGAATTAAAATCCAATGAAAATGATAAACTAAGGAAAGAGGTTGAAAAACATAAGAACATAGTTGATAAGTTTACATTAAGCTCAACTAAATTAGACATATTATTAAATAGTCAAAAAGTAGTTTTTGACAAAGCCGGATTAGGGTATAAACACTTTAAGAAAACAAAAATCACTGAAAAATATTTTGTGCGTGCTGGCCAAAGTAATTTTACATGCTTTAAATGTAATCAAAAAGGACACAAATCTTGAATGTAAATCTAAAACCCTAATAAAACTTTGATATTAAAGGAAAGAAATGGGTTCCGAAAGGAACAATATTTGTTACTACTAACCATGAAGGACCCAAGAAAGCTTGGGTACCTAAACATAAAGTTTGATTTCATTGCAGGAATGTCTTGTAGCCAAGAGATCAAAGAGAAAGTGGTATCTTGATAGTGGCTGCTCAAGACATATGACGGGTGACAAAGAAGAATTCATCACCCTTGAAGAAAGAAAGGAGGAGTAGTTACATTTGGCGACATGGCAAAGGCCAAATCTTGGGGTTTGGTAACATTCAAATAACTCCCTCCACATATATTGAAAATATACTTTATGTTGATGGTTTAAACATAACTTAATCAGTATAGCCAATTATGTGACAAAGGTTTTAAAGTATCATTGAATCTTCTACATGCACTGTAGCTAATCCATTGATAATAGCATTGTTTTATTGGAAATAGAAATGGCAATGTATAATGATTGACTTAGACAATTTGTCTACTAATAATCATTGCTTAGTTGCTAATAATGCTAATATGAATGAGATTGGTTGGTTGTGGCATCGAAGATTAGGTCATGCAAGCACACACCTAATTTCAAAACTAATTAAAATG